>LVTN01000375.1:81513-100877 GCA_001649415.1 Musa itinerans
GTTCATCTCAAAACCAAATGAGATAATTACTTGATGAAATTTGTGATACCACCGACGGGATGCCTATTTTAGTCCATAGATGGATTTTATCAATTTACAAACCATTTTCTTTGGGTCTCCTAACACAAAGTATTCTGGTTGTACCATATAAATTATTTCATCAATGTTTCCATTGAGAAATGTTGTTTTAACATCCATCTGATGAAGCTCTAAATCAAAATGTGCGGTTAAAGCCATAATTGTCTTAAAAGAGTCCTTCAATGAAACCAGAGAGGTCTCTTTAAAGTCAATCCCTTCCTTTTGAGTATAGCCCTTTGCTACAAGACGTGCTTTATACCTCTCCATATTACCTTTAGAATCCCTTTTGGTTTTAAAAATCTATTTACAACCAATGAGTTTCACACCTTCTAGTAATGGGATAAGTTCCCAAACTTTATTGTCTTGCATGGACTTATACTCTTGATTCATTGTTTTAATCCACTTATTCGAATTAGAATCCTCCATGGCTTGACGGAAGTTGATTGGATCATCTTCCATTACACTACTATTTTCTTCATGTTCTTGGAGAAATACCATATAATCATTCGAAATGGCACTCCTCCTTTCCCTAGTGGATCGTCGTAAAGGTGCTGGCTCTTGCGGCATAGGTTCTTGAGGATGTTGAGTTTGTTCCTCATGAGTAATTTCCTCATACTGTATAGGAGTTGAAATAACTATATCCTTTTGAGGTACAAAATTTGCCACATTAGTGGTAACTATATGAATTGAATCAGACTAAACCAATTCTTCCTAAAATGTAAAGTCTTTAACCTTATTTCTCCCCCAAACTCAATATCCTCAAAGAATGTAGTAATACCCGTCTCAAAAATATTTCTTGATTTGGGATCATAAAATTTATACCCCTTAGATCGCTCAAAATAACCAATAAAGTAACTGCTCACTGTTCGGGGTTTCAATTTATTTTCATTAGGCTTGTAAGGCCTTGCCTCAACTGGACAACCCCATACACGAAAGTGTCTTAGACTAGGCTTTCTCCTAGTATAAAGTTCATAAGATGTTTTTGTAGTTGCTTTAGTTGGTACTTTATTAAGAATGTAAGCTGCAGTTTTTATTGCTTCTCCCCAGAGTGACTCTGGCAAAGTAGATTGAGAAATCATACTTCTTACCATGTCCTTAAGTGTGCGATTTCGTCTTTCAGCTATACCATTCATGCTAGGTGACCTAGGCATTATATATCGAGGGACAATTCCACAATCCTCTAGGTATATAGCAAATGGTCCTGGACGTTGTTCACCTGAGCCGTCATTTCTGTCGTAATATTTCCCTCCATGGTCAGATCTGATGCTTTTTATCTTTTTGCTGAGTTGATTTTCAACTTCAGCTTTAAATGCTTTGAACACATCCAAAGACTGAGATTTTTTATGTATTAGATACATGTATCTATATCTAGAGTAATCATCTATAAATGATATGAAGTATTATTGACCATTCCATGAAGGTGTAGGAAATGGTCCACAAATATCTGTATATATCATTTCTAAGACGTTCGTAGCTCTATATGCACCTGATCTCTTAGGTCTGGTTGGTTTACCTTTAATGCATTCAACACAAACATCTAGACCTGACACAAGTCTTTCAACTCTATTTCTAGATATGTGACCCAAACGTTTATGCCATAATATATCAGAATTTTTAATTTTACATTTAGTATATCCAAATAAGAAACAAAAATTAAGTTCCGTCTAAATGATGGTACAATAAAAGTGTCTTTTAAATCCAAATAATATCCAGTACACAATAACAATCTAAATATACCTATAGCTTCCACATCTACCAATTTTCCGTCCCCCACATAAATGCTTCTCTCAGCATTATTGGGCCTTCGGTAGCTCATGCAACCTTGCATTGATACACTGATGTTAGTTGTTGCATCGGAGTCTAACCACCAAGTGTTTCTAGGTACTAAAGTTAAATTGACTTCTGAACAAACCAAAGTAAGGAATGTTCCTTTTTTAGCATGCCAAGCATGATATTTGGCACATTCCTTCTTTAAATGCCCAGATTTCTTGAATAAGAAACAAGTATCATCCTTATTTTGTTTCTTCTGTACTGGACCCTTATCAGCCTCATTCTTTCCAGATTTGTATTTTCTTTTCTTGCCCTTAAAGTTGATTTTGTTTAGAATCGGTATTGAATTGAGGTTAGCAGATATTTTTACAAGAGAATCTAAACAAGAGAATAATATATAACTAGAAATTATGCTCTTATTTATTACTATAAACTTAAGTAAATTCAAATAATGATATAACAAATCTCAAGATACTAAGTGCAACATTAATATATTGTCTTTGAACTTCAATATTAATTGCTAGTGGTAGTCTTGTTGTAATGATCAAACACTGATAATAAGGCATGTCAAATGATAAACTCTTCTTTGGATTGATTTATCATTTACATGTATAACTTTATAATTATGAGAAATATTATATATGAGAGGTCACTTTGACGACTTCATACATTAAATTACTCAATCTAATATTAAACAATCACTAATTAAATTTAAACCATATTAGACAAATTGGTTTGACCTTAATTTATTGACTAAAATATGTAAATGCATATAAATCATTCAATTTATGTCAATAAATAACTGTATAGAACCAATATTATGGTTAAACCAATATAATATTACAATAATATTATTATTAATTAAATTTACATATTGCAACAACATAATTAAACCAACATAATATTGTAATAATATTAAATTTACATATTGCAACAACACAATTAAACCAACATAATATGGAACTTTAGATAAAATCCAAAGGAAATTTGGGAAATTTATGCCTTTCAATGCAAAAAATGAATTTGCATACTGATGAATAGAAAAAGACACGAAGAGAAAAAGATATATCAGAATTAAAGTGATATAATATCAGAAAAAGGCATGTGAAGCATGCTATAGCATGATTACATAAAACCATCATCTTTTCCAATGATGATAGAACCAAATCACTTTAAAATACTGATGAAAACATCACTAAATACATAAAAATAAGCTTAGATGTTCATCAATCATTGTAGGAAAGCTATGATACCAATTGTTGGGTTCTTTAACATATCATATGTGGATAAAATAATTGTTTTATAGAATTAAAGTCGAATTTTGGTTCAAAAACATGCTTTATAGATCGAAAATATGATTTCAGAATGTTTTCATAAAACTTATTAAATCCAAATCCTACAACAACTAATAAATATATTAACACGGAAGCGTACCTGATGAATCCATTAGAGTATTTTCTAAATTAATTGGTGATTTGGTCTTCTAATTGCAGAGTATCCTTAATAACTTTAGATTTTTCCTTGACGGGTGAAGAAAAACTTCATTCGATACTACAACCAGGGACCATAACCTTATTTATAGTCATAACTGATGAATCTATAATTATAATTATATTCATAATTGATGAATCTGCAATTATACCTCAAGAGTTTTATATTCCTAACTTATCTCGTCATTAAGTTAGAAATATGACTCATGGTATCCACACAATTAATTTTCATAATAATAATTATGTCCCTTAGCCAAATAACTTTACTTTAATTGAATCACTTTAATTTTGGCTAATCAAAATAATGGCTTAACACATTTAATTATACATGTATGACCTTTAAAATTCTAACAGCAATGAGTATTCGATGCAATGCCTCACAGAAACGTCGTCTCTTGGAACATCGCCATGATCCCTAGGACGGGTGTTGCTCCCGATGAACTGGTTGAAGGGTACCAAGACCACCACGATATGTGAGTTTCATTCTTTAGACACCTAGCTTTAATCTGATTGCTAAATAATTTCATTTCAACTTCCTTCTCTTGCAGCTATAGAGCGCCCATCTTTTCTATCTGTTGTTCTTGGTGGATACCCAATGATTTGTATGGATTATTGGTTAAATCATGAGAAGTGACTCGGCATACGGAATCCAATCAGACCTACCGGATGCACCACGTAGAAGATGACAAAGAGCCTAATGGGCACCCACATCAGCAGAATTAAACCAACAGTTACAAGAACAACACTATATGAAGCCGCCTTCTCAGGTATGTGATTATGATAAACAAACTGAACGAATATTGAACATTTATTAACTTGACTGTCATAGGGGTTTTGTTATACAAATCCAGTGCAGTTTGGAAGCTGAGTTAAGGAATAAGGAACACATGCATCTTTCAACCCTAAACCAAAATGGGACATGGGACATGGGGGTACAAACACTTTTTTGAATTTGGCAAAATTCCTCCCTCGTTTGAATCTTATATACTTAGCTATTTCTCTATTCTGGACGCTATAAAGTTGAAACATGGGTTAAGTCAAGTTAAATTGATGATCATATTCGATCATATAAATACGGTTTACGATTTTGTTGTTGTTGTTGTAATTGTATTTGACCTGACGAGGTTGGTACTAAAAGAAAGAAAGGCTTTGAGACATTGTTGTAGGAAAATTGAAAATATAAAAAATCCCACAAAAGCATGTTGGTGAAGAGAGCCCTTTTTGACTTTTATTACAATAATCGACCTCAAGCAAGGAACCTCTCTACGTTCCCTCCATAGAGCATCCCGATTAATCCCAAATCCACAATGCCAAAAATGAGTCCAAAGCATTCACAAATTTCCTTTCTTATTCAGAAATCCAGCTCAATTTATCATTACTACAAGGTCTTCTTTGGCCACACCCAATAAGTCCAAGTCTTGATTGGGATTATAAAGATCATCTTCCCTCTTCTCCTATAATCGGTATTGCTAACGACGACAAACAATCCAATTACGTATCAATCGATGAAAGCTTCTCAACCGGGGCCAATTCTAGCAACCGTAGGGAACTTTGGATTGTTCATCCCAGCAACCAACACAATGCTATAAGCCCCTTCTTAGGTGCCATAGTCACTTTCTTAATAGGCCAATCCGACTCAGACTTTACCACTTATTTCAACTTAAAAGCACATTCCACTAACAAGGCAAGTCTAACCATGGATAAACAATTACAAGAAAGCTTTGGTGAGGCTTTCTTCTACCCAAGTGAGGCTTCACAACTATTCCCCTTTTACTCATTAGATTCAAGATTCAAGAGGAACTTATCCCCTCGAATTTCCTCTACCTAATATGGAGAGCTTTGGTGAAAGCTTTAACCGCTCGAGCATATTGTTAAATTCAACCCTCTTGTTTTTTGACCAATTTCCAAGGAAATGACTAAAAATGGTACTCTCGCCTTCCTCTCGTCTCAATTATGTTATTCAGATCATTGGTAAAAGAATTTGAGCTCCACTTCGTTAATGACTTAATAATTGACACTCGAAAAAATCTACAATGATATTGTTGACCATTTGATAAGGCGAGTATGAATCCCTAGTCAACTATGTTATGAAATATTTAATTTGCACCCATATTTGATAATCTACGTATTTATTAATGTTTTAAGGTCGTCGTGATTCTTCTAGTCACAAGCCAAGAAGCTCGTGATGACGTTTCATGAAATATTCCAAAAAATAAATTAACATTTAACATTTGATGTCCTTATATATAAAAAGAAGAATAACATTATTAAGAAGCGACATAATGACGAACAATCTACGTAACTTTAGCCTTTGTAATTTTGTGATGTCTCACATCTTCAAAATGATCATTCTTCAAGTTAGTTGTATTGTTGGGACAATCGCTTCTACAGTCATTTCATCAAGACAACCACCTCTTCAAGATAGACGATTGTTTCAAGTTGGTCATGTCTTCGAGACATCTTCAACTTGGTATTGTCTTGTAATTGTCCTGAAGACATACTCTCATCATAATTCTTTCTCTCTGACCTCTAAGGTCTAGTCAAGCTCACGCTCTCAATCTCTTTTCCTTTGTGCCTAACTAGACCTATAGCCTACTTAATTCTGACCTCCCTTCCCTTTGTCCAAAGAAAAAGAAAAACTTTGCATCCCATATGAGTTTAACTTTGATATTTTATTTATGTGCAAGACTTCTTTACCACAGCTACACAAAAGGCTTATCTGTATGCTCCTCGCTCGCTTACCTGACTCGTTTATTCAATCACTTGACCTTAGTAAGTCGAGCCACCTTTTATATTCATGCCCATGAAAAAACTTATGTCTTTCTTCGGTCTTGAACTTATGCCATCCATTTAAAAGTCTTTAACTCTTATCATTGTACGAGTCATTTTATTTATTGAATACAAAATAAAAAATTAAGATAATTGCTCCCACTATTTTCTCGTAAAACATACAATTCCCTCTGGTATGTAAATCGGAGATGCCCAACAGATCTCTAGTGGGGATCAGGATCCAATCGATGTCTTAACGTAACCTCTAGGGACTCGACTAATTATGCTAGGCTCATAAAGGTAGGCAATTCTTTATGATTCTTGTCTTGTTCGACCTCCGAACCACCATGGCCTCAAGGGACTCGACCAACCATGATATTCGGTTAAGTCATCACCATCGTTACAAGATGAGTTTGATTTGATGATATGCCCTCGAGGGACTCGACCAAACATACTATGTCATCAGGTCATTAGTGACATCTCTATATCGTAGGCAAGATATCGAATCGTGATATAGGTGAGCCTCAAGGGACTCGACCAACCCAACCTATGTCGAGAATAGATTTCTGATGGAAAACCATGTGGGTTAATCTAATTGTTTCATGTTTATCGACTTAATATTATCGATAGAGGGAATTTTAATTTGATCTCCTAATATGATGTGTCACATACATATATATTTAATATATATCTACATCGTATGTAAATATATGTTCATATCTACTAGGTGTATAGGTAATCATTTAGTGTTTTACTCAAGTACGACTTCTCTCTCTCTCTCTCTCTCTCTCTCTCTCTCTCTATATATATATATATATATATATATATATATCAGTCCTTTAAATTCAAGTCTCTTCCGAAGAACTGATATCTGGAGCTGTTTTTTCTATTTGGAATATTACAAATCATATAATGAGACTATCGATTGTAGACTCGGTTGAAGACAACCATCATACCATGGACATTTCAAGCTTCTCAATGAACATTAGGTTAGGAATTCCTCTTTATGGTATTACTTGTAATATGTAACCAAGCATCGATACCATTTGAATAGCTTACTGAGTAAATTGTATTGTGTGTATACTGGCCAATCAAAAGACTTGAACCTTTTCTTTAGTGGTTAGGAAGAGGGGAGTGTTAGTGCTATCATGTGCCAATCAGTCAAATCTAAAGTTCTGGTCGCAATCAGTCCTGATGAAGTAGTGTCCTTTTCAACTCTCGTTAGAGGTCATGGCTCCCTTCACCTTAAATTCCTTCTGAGCTATAACCTAATAACCATTGCTTCTCTTTCAAACTCAGAATCAAGAGAGAAATAAATTTAAGTTTGGGTAATGTTGTCAAAACAACACACTTGTTGAAGGTGAGATAATATCATGAGTTAGGATCCAAGTGAAAGCGTTCTAAGTACTATGAGGTTAAGGTAGAATCTTGGTTATAAAATCTTACATAATTTGAAGGTTGATGATGACTTTGGGATACACCACTGTTAACCACCTGAGAAAGAGAATGATAAAGCCCCTCTTGATTTCAGACTATTTAAGGATAAGATTTTGAGCCTTTTGATCATCTGTTGGTTGAGGGTTCGAGACTTGGTTGAATAAGAAAAAGATATCTTCCTAATCCGAGATGAAGAAAAGGAAGGTCGCTTCGAAGGTCCAAGGGACGAGAAATGAGGACATAGGGTTTGGAAGATTGAAGACTCGAGAGAACTTAGTAGGCTGAATGAGTCCCTTTATTGTTGAAAGATCACTTATAGTCTCATGCACTATCTCGACTGTCAGACATCCCATCAATTACCTCTCGCCTTTTTTTTTTTTCTTAGGTTTCCTACTCGTCCTCACTTCCAATAAAGCACCTCCTACTAGACATCTTGTCAACTCCCTCACTGACTCAACTCTTGCAACTTTTCTCACTCATTGTGATGTTGATCGGCACGAGTATTGACTACGAGTGAAAGCCTCAAAATCGGATTTGTTTGATGCGCCTCCCTTGGGTTAAATATCAAAGGCTACCTGATAGTCCTTCCTTAGGCTAAGCATTGAAGATTACTCGATCTACCATCCTTAGACTAAGTATCGAAGATCGCCTAATGCGCTCTCCTCAAGCTAAACAACAAAGATTGCCCAACGTATATTTCTTGTGCTAAGCATTGAAAACTTATCCAATGGCTCACCAATCTCTTTGATAGAGACAAACTCAACCACTATTAACGAAAGCTCCATTAATCAGTGTGCCAAGCCAATGAAGTTGTTGTACTTCAAATCCTCTTTAAGAGAGTTTGAATGAGAGAAAAATCCTCAACCATTAACCGTCATACTAGTATACATCGAATAGAAAATATTCAAAAAAATATTTTTTATTACAGAGAATATTCTCTTTAGCTGATAGAGACGAACGTGGACAGACTATAAAATATAACCTGGGCATGATTATTGAGGTCTGACCCTTTAATCATCGATTTCCAAAATGACTCCAACAAAAGGATAATTAGTGGATCTTACGAAAATTTTCAAAAAAAATGAAAAGAAAACCTAGGAAGGATCCCTACCTCTTCTACCCTCCTCCTTATTCTTTACCTTCTCAAACAAGAAGAGCTACCCTCTTAGGAAAGATGAGACTCTCCTAAAGAATACAATTAACTAAAAATATATTATATTAATTAATCAATTAATTAATTTCCTTCCTAAAATATTTTTTTGCTTCAAGAAATAAAATAAATCATTACTAGGTTTTCCTTAATCAAAGAAAAAATAAGCATAATTTTATTATAGAATTCTTATATTAGGAAAAGTGAGAAAAATAGTCGGTGATCGTCACATGGAGTTTTCTCTTGTCTCGGATTACAAGGCTAAGCTCGCATTCTCCGAACCATAGGGTGAGGCCCGTACCATATGCCTCCCCTCGTGTGGCGTCTATATAAATCAAAGCCGCCGCGGAGGGGCTGACTCCATTCATCCAATAGGAAAACTTGCGTTCGTTGTTTTGCCCTTTCCACAGAAAGAGAGAGGGAGAGAAAGGAACGGGCGATAAATCGAGCGCGATATGGAGAAGGGAGAGTCGAGAACAGAGAAGATTCCGGAGCTCTGCATCGTACACGTCATTTCCCTTACGTCACCCCGAGTGGCGTGCCGCTTATCCACCGTCTCGACCACCTTTCGCGCCGCCGCCACCTCTGACACCGTCTAGGACCGCTTCCTGCCCTTCGATTGGCAATCGCTTGTCTCCCGCGCTGTCCATCCCGTCGACTTCTCCTCCTTTGCCTCCAAGCGGGATATCTTCTTCCGCCTCTGTGATCCCATCCTCATCGACGACGGCAAGATTGTTAGTCCAAAACCCCTCCTCTCGTTTTTTGGTGTGATTTCTTTTTATAAGCTTATGTTGTTGCAAAACTTAAGTTGTTGTTCCGTTAGATATCTAATCAAATTCAACCCCCCGCCCCAAAAAAGTTTTTTATTTGGAGGAAGAAGGGTATACTTTGATCTTTCCGATTGCACAATGGTGTTTGATATAATGTCTTCGCCTTTGGTCCATCCCATCCAGCGTCTTTCATTCAAATTATTGATGTCTCTTGAAGTTGATTTATGTTTGTCTTTACAGAGTTTCTCACTGGACAGATCGAGCGGGGCCAAGTGCTACATACTCTCCGCTAGGGAGCTGTCCATTACGTTGGCAGATTCTCCCTGGTTTTGGAAGTGGTGTTGTCTACCTGAATCCAGGTATGTAGTAATCTCCCACACTTCTTCCCTCTTTATAACATTACTCTGAAAACCAAGCCTTTTGTTAAGAAAATGGGTACCTTTTATTAGCTCATACACGAACTTCTGATCCATAGTTCTGTAATCCCAGTCTAACTTGAGGACTTGTAGCCGGTACTCTCATTACATAGATCCATTTGACGTACTCATTTGTCTATTATGCTGCATGCTTGAGCTTCTTGTCACGGGTGATTGAAATGGCTGATCAGTGGACAAGTCTCCTGATGCCTAGGTTGTGCTCGTTTATTGAATCATGTTGGACATGCCTGCCTGCTTGATGTAGTCTAATTAGATCTATTTATAAGCAATACCTGCATGCTATCTGTGTTACAGCCTCATTGGCATGCTAGAATGCATAGCCCAGCTAATATATTACATGATTGTTGATGGTAACTTTCCCCGTGGAAGGTTTGCGGAGGTTGCTGAACTGCTCGATGTATGCTGGTTGGAGGCTCATGGCAAGATCGAAAGTAGAATTCTTTCTCAGAAAACAGCCTATGCTGCCTATCTCATCTACCGTACCACCAATATGGTATATGGTCTCACCAGTCCATCCCAAGAAGCATCAGTGAAGGTTGGAGTGTATTCGTCGACGAAACCGGTGTGTTTGGTGCCCATAGACATAAGCAGCGAAAGTGATGACCAGAGGGCCAGTCCTTCGTATAAGTATCAATATTGCTGCTGCGCCGACATAGAGGATGAAGACTCAGAGGAATCCGAGGAATCCGAAGAAGAAGCCGAAGAAGTGGATGGAGACTCAAAGAAAGCCGAAAAAGTGGATGGAGCCACAAAAGAAAATGAAGAAGTGGATGGAGACTCAAAGAAAGCCGAAAAAGTGGATGGAGCCACAAAAGAAGCCGAAGAAGTGGATGAAGACTCAAAGAAAGCTAAACAAGTGGATGGAGCCACAAAAGAAAACGAAGAAGTGGATGGAGCCCCCAAGACAAAGATCGATGATTGGAAGGAGCTGGAGCTGGGTGAATTCTACACCGACAAAGGAGATGATGGGGAGGTTGACATAAGCTTGTTGGAGGTGAAGGGAAACCACTGGAAGTGTGGTCTGATCATAGAGGGAATCAAAATAAGCCCTAAACAGTAGGTGAAGTATTCGAGTGATCATAAATAATTTGTCTATTTGCTTTCACTTTTGATGATCAAGAAGATATGTTGGAGGTTAAGTTTGCAACTGTAAGCATGCTGATGTAACTGCGTTTCTCGTATAAGATTTGTTGCTTGGACAGAGATTAAGATGGAACGCTTCAATTTGTGTTGTTTTGAGTTGCGTATGAAAGATAGACGTTATCCTTTTCAAGCTAACGAGAGATTACAGTTTTTCCTGGCTTTAGTCTAATCACCCAAAATGAAAAAAAATCTAGCAACACTAGTTAAGCTTTTAATCACCTTGTTGGCAAGTCAGCCATTGCCAAGGGTATGGTTTATTAGAATTCATCACAAAATTAATCATGACAAATTTGTATTTTGATTGTCTGATACGTTAAGAATTCAGAGACAATTTGGGATCGACATTAGAACTAGTTTGGTGTCAGAAAAGTAGGAGATTTAATAGATACTTATGTAAAGATCACATTGTTGGTGTACCAAACAAAAGAACCTGTATTCAAAATTAGGAATGAGTATGGTTCTCTTCTGTAGGTCAAAGGATGTACTTGAGGAATTTTATAGGTCACATCATCATAGACGGATCTAAATGTTCGAAATTTTCTTCTTTTAAAACTGTCTCAAGATCTTTGTACAATCGATGCCATTTTACAACGCTTTAGGTATGTCGAGTTGCATTATTTTCTCCTAAGATTGGTCAACCAATTCTGTTGTCAACAGATGTCACTATTGAGGTGTTTCCATTCAATCAATTCTTCGATCTACTATTTAAAATTGAATTAATCTTCATGATTAGGATGTTTATGGAACCGATAATACTTTATATTATCTCTTCTTATAGATGAGTACATCAAGTGTTGAAGGGTATAAAATCTCTTTAAGATCATGATCAATTCTTCTTTCAAATTAAATCAATATGCAGTACTCTGTTCATGATGAACTAGCAATACTTTGTTTAATCTCTTCTCATGGATGAGTACCTCATAGATTGATTGGTCAAGAAAAGATTCTTTTTCCTTATTCGGAGAAATACTTTGGCATATAAAATGTTAAAGGGGGTAAAATCTCTTGTGGATGGTGTTCGATCCCCTTGAGGAGGTCTTTCATTATGACACAAATTATTTTGAGTTGACCTAGAGAGGAATAAACCTTAGTAACCATTTACTTTCCATCCATCCTTTTCTTCTTTATGATTAGGGATTTTTCCTATGGTTAATAATTTTTTAGTAATTGATAAAAAAAAAAAAAGTGAGAAAGATGAATGTCAACGATAAAAGCATTAACAAGGACATATGGGTGTGGGTCTGACACCGTCCTCACTTTCTTGATAAAGTTATTAATATAGTTCGATATTGATTCTTTTTTTGTATTGAATTGCTATGATATAGGTTGTAGACCTCCTCGACAATTTGTAATTAATGGGGTTGAACTTAAACTCCTTAGCTAGCTAATCGAATGAATTGACTAATTGAGTTTGGGGGGGGGGGGGTTTTGATATGAGTGTTTTTGAGTGTTTTTGTTATTGCACACAACGTTATATGAGACACGAAACAAGCAATGTATTTAGACATATCCAAGCTTCCATAAGGAGACTCGAAGGTCGAGAGATGAAATCATTGAGAATTAGATTCATCCATAATGCCTTGGATAAATGGGGATTGCATGTAAGTTCGATTGAGACAAGTTCTTTTCCTTGTTTAAATTATTATCTCATATCTTTAAGGCACTACTAGATTCGATTGTGATTGATAAGAAGATTGTGCATCCCAATGAGAATTCAATAAAACAAGATTTGATTATGACACTGAGGACAATATTCTGAGAGTTTATATTGTTATGCAAAATATTCTCTTTGGCCGTCAGCGACCAAATATAAACTGATTATAAAAAACAACTTGAGCATAACTATCGAGATATAACACTTTTCTTCCAAAGCTTCATCTAATCTACTTTGGATCTGACTTAGGTATCAACAGGATCATGTCGGGGATCCCATTTGATATTGGCATTGAGTGCATGTCAACCTCCATGGGAGCTCATTAAATGGATTGAGGGACTCCTATCGTAAGTTCAACCAAGACCGAGTAGGGCATGTCCATCGTTCCATGTCAACCACATCTATTTTTCCCCATCATATGCCAAAATGATTCCAACAAAAGGATCGATAACAAATCCTACAATAAACTTCATAAATATGAAAGAAAAATCTAAAAAGAATCCCTACCTCTTTTGCCCTCCTCATCATTCACCTTCCAACCAAGGCCGGCATGTTGTCCTTTTTTAATAAGAGGAAAGAGAGGCTCTCTCAAAGAAAAAAATTAATTATAAAATATCAAATTAACTAAGAAGTTCGTTATTGGCAAGCCCCTATAAAAATGATAAAATATAATTTTACTCTTTACGGTTCCTCAATTATCAATCATATATTTATTCTCACAACCGCTTATTTCTTTCACTAAAATTCCAAAAAAGGTTGGGTAACAAATCCTATGATAAACTTTATAAATATGAAAGAAAAACCTAAAAATGATCCCTAACTCTTTTGCCCTCCTCATCATTCACCTTCCAACCAAGACATTTTCAATAAGAGTAAAGTTAGGCTCTCTCAAAGCAAAAAATTAATTGTAAAATATCAAATTAATTAAGAAGTTTGCTATTGGCAACCCCTTTTTTGCTATTGGCAAGCCCCTATAAAAATGATAAAATATAATTTTACTTTTGTAATTCCTCAATTATCAATTATATATTTATTCTCACAATCCCTTGTTTCTTTCATTAAAATTACAACAAAAGGATGGGTAACAAATCCTACCATGAACTTCCAAAATATAAAAGGAAAACCTAAGAAGGATCCCTACCTCTTTCACCCTCCTCATCCTTCACCTTCTTAGCAAGGCAAGTTGCCCTCTTTAAATAAGAGGAAAGAGAGGCTCTCCTAAAGAAAATAATTAATTATAAAATATTAAATTAATTAAGAAGTTTGCTATTGGTAGGCCCCTAAAAAATAATAAAAAATATAATTTTACTATTTATAGTCCCTTAATTACCAATTATATATTTATTATCACAACGCCTTATTTCATTCATCGAAATCCTATGTTCATTAACATCGCTCAATGTCATTCTACCATCCAATGTCGATTGACACCGTCATCCCCACTCGTTCTTAAGTATAAGTTAACTTAGCCTTAACAAAAACCCTCTTCGTCCCTTTGCTCATCTGCCTCCTCTCTCTCCCATAGCGAGAATAGACAAAAAAAACTCTTAAGAAAGTGGGTCGAGACCCGAGAAGGAATCACCATATTAGAGATATAGGAGGTGATGGAGACGATGGTGGGGGTAAGCTCCAAGAAGGAGCTGAAGTGGTGGATGAAATAGATGAAGAAGACTAAGTTCAACGACTTCAAGCCGCTTGACCTCTACACTAAGGTCTATTGTTAAATCAAGTAGAAGGGATATCGAGTGCCCACACCAATCCATTGCAAGACCATGCCTCTTATCCTCTCCGACACTAACATTATCACCATGGCCTGCATCGAGTCTAGGAATATTGTTATCGTTCGATGTCGTCCCTACTCGTCAAGCATCATTCATTGCTCTACATCGCTCAATGCAGAGGAAGACGTCGCTCATCATCACTTTATCATGGACTTAACTGATTTTGCCTAAGTTATGTAACACCCTTGTATGTTCATTCATAAAGGATCAGCCTCTCTATAACCTTTTAGAGTCCCTTAAGGACCTATAAAAGAGAAGATGGGTTAGAAAAAGTTTTATATGCAAGGTTGACATTTTAGTAAACACTTAATAAACAATGCAGAATATAAAGATGGATTTTGCAAACTCTAAATGGTCATGCAACATAAGATCTAAAGCAGTCAACGACGATTAAAAATCCCCACAAGTGCTCACATGACACCCTTAAGGACCTATGTAGCAATATAGCCCTTGACACTATCCTAAATGCTCATCTAGTCTTATGTCACTTAGGTAATCTAAGGTGCTAAAATGATTGACATTTTGCGCTATTCAACACACCTATAAAACATCTAAAATCGCCACTTGGATGGCTTATTTTTTAATAGTTTTACCTTTGAGCAATGATTTTTTCGCATATAACCTGCGTGTATAAGCTTGAAACATTCACAAAAGCCAACCAAAATGGTCAAGTCTACTATAAGCTCCCTATATGATGCCTAAATTATGAATAAAATCAAAAGACACTTTGCTTACATGGTTGTTCATAGCATTCTTCCCCACTTATTCCTTTAACATTCTCATTGAAACCTTTGTAGATGTTGTATCTCTTTGCTTTTGTTGAATCTTTAATCATTTGTTTTAGTTACAATACACATGCTAGCTTCTAGTTGCTCTTTATCATTATTGTTGAGCAGTTGAACTTTGATTTGCCAATATTACTTCAACTCACTAATGATTTTGACTTTAGTTTGGGCTCAATCGAGTTGTACTAATCTTCGTTAGTCCATGCAAATCCTTTGTATGAAGGAAAAGGCCTTCCATATTGTGCACCAATCCCTCAAATGACTCGCATCAGTTGAACTAGATGAATGCCTATTTGAGCTTTAATGAGTATAACCTTACATACTTCAAAATTTTAAGGTATTTTCTTTGTAAAATTTGTCTATTGATTCCTCTTTTTCTTTGTCATCGCCTCCAAGTAGGTTTACATCATCTTCATTTTCGATTATCATTTTATTAGGAAATAAAACAGATAAACTACCTTTGGTAGAATAATCATCATTGGCGAGGATTTGACACCTAATTTGTCACAACATCTCTTCGAAGAGTCTTTAAACATGTGAGTAACTCCTCTGCTATATAACTAAGATTGTTGGGTAGTTAGTTTTGCTCATTCTCTCAAGAGCTAAGAAGGCTAAAGATACTTGACTTCGCTTACCTCCTTGAGTATTATACTTCATACATCAAAGTGGTTACTAGCTTTTGTTAGTCATAGGTGCCATGAAAGCCAATTACATGAGTGATGGCACGTGTGACTTGACACGCAGTATTTTACTTATTATTATCATTTAACATTTTATCACTTTATATTTTCTATTATTTGAATATATTGTGATGTTCATGGATTTGTGCAATGGGAATCAGATCGTGATGAGATCACGATAATGAGACTAATTGACATTTAAATATAGATCCTAAATAATCTCGGTCATAGGTTGCTTTAGAAAGACATCGAGATAACCGGACAAACTGGTGTGTTGTATACTCGTCCATATGATGGATGCAGCTGGTCTCATAGCTGCTCGTGTGGGGATACTAGGGATATAACACAGGTGCTCATTAGGGAATGAGTTCACTGATTGATCCACTTATGGAATGTTGGATGGTTAATGATACCTTATTGTCAGATAGCGATTCCATAGTCCTAGTGGTGTATCAGTCCTTAGACTTGAGACACCAAGGATGTCCAATATGAGTACTTCATTATTTGATACTAGACTTATAGGTATGGAGGTTCTAGATCTAGCACAGTTGGTCATCGAGAGTGATAGACAACCTTACGAGAACTATTGAGTGTCGATAGAGGATCATCCACTCTCGGTGTTATAAGACGAATGTCCCATCTGTTCTTCCTCAAACAAATCCCTAGCTAGAGTTATTCGGATTGAAAGAGAAAGAGTTCTTTGGGAGAATCCGATTAGAGCGATACTTGAGTAGAAATTGTATAAGTCTGATAACACCATGCTCGGTATATGGTCTTTGGGATATTAGATGGATAATGGACTATAAAAATACGATAGCTGATGATAGATATGTCCAATAGATTGGATTCCCCTATATCGTCTAGGGACTGTGACATAGTGGCCTAGAACGTTCGTAGTCGATGAGTCGAGTGAATTATTATGGAGATAATAATTCACTGAGCCAGAAGGAGTTCTGACATGTATGACTCACGACCAGCTCGATATTGGGCCTAAAGGGTCATACACATATGGTAGGCATTGCCATGAGTAGAGGTTTGAATATAAGATATCCGTCAGAGCCCCTATCTTATTGGATATATAATAAGCCACTGAATTATTGGATCCTATGGATGAGATCCAATAAGAGCCAATGAAAGATTATTGGATAGAAATCTACTAATCTAATAGGCTTGGGTAGTTGGATGGAGATCCAATACCCAATAGGATAGGATCCATTAGAGTTAAGTTGACAAGAGACCTTTATAAATAAGAGGGAACCAATGGTTCATAGGCTAGAGCATTTTTGGATTGCCTCTCTTATTCTCCTCCCCTTCTCCTCAAATAGCAGGCTTGGAGTTTTGAGGAGCATCATCGCAACCTTATTGTGTAGATCATTGCTAGAGATGACACTTGACCTCATTCACCCTCTCCTAAAGAGCTACAGATATTCAGGGATATACGATCTCCCTAGGTAATACAATCTTTCACATATGTAGTTTTAAGTTTCTCGGTTTTTGCACATCAATCTTCACACGACGACGAACACATCTTTGGGAAATTAGGGATTTTATTTTTTATATTCTTCCGCTGCACATGTAATGCCCTCCTAGATTTCCCTATAGTTTTCACTTTCTTTTTTCACACTTTTGAAGTATTTGAAGTGTTGTACTCTTTGCACTGAGTTAGCTACTCTGATTCACCTTGTCATTGTCATTGAATTTCTATAATGTGGGAAGTTTTTTGTTGGGAAACTTGGGGAAGGAATTATATGTGCAACGAAAAATAGAAAACAAAACTGGTTTCCCAAAATAATCATATAGAATCGTAGTGCAAACATTCGGAGCAAAAAACTTAATAAACTAAAACATCACTTAAGATTTATGACACGTTCTCACCTAGGCGAGATCGTATGTCCTCGTAAAAACATAGATCTATGTGCGTGGATGAAGGAGGTCAGATCTCTTCCTATCTAGCGGTGATCCACATAGTAGATGAAGCGGCAACGCTCCTCATTTTGCAATGTGAATCCTCGTAGTCTTTGTGCAACACCTCGTAGTAGTGATTTAGAAGGGCCAGACCCTTCTTGCTATCCTCTTGCACCACCAAGAGGGCTATCGACTGAGGAGGAGAGGGAGGGAGAAGAATATGAGTTGGCTGTTGGGAAATCTTGGGGGCGACATTTCATGTGCAGCGAAAAAACATTAAAAAATAAAATCCTCAATTTCCCAAAGATATGTTCGTCGTCGTGTGAAGAATGGTGCGCAAAAATCCACGAAACCTAAAATTGCGTATAAGATAGATTGTGTTACCTAGGGAGATTGTATATCCCTGAATCCTTGCAGATCTCTAGGAGAGGGTAAAGAAGGTCAAGCGTCCTCCTCTCTAGTAGTGATCCACACAACAAGGCTGCGACGACGCTCCTCAAAACTCCAGGCTTGCTCTAAGGTGGAGAGGGGGAGGAGAATATGAGAGGCAACCAAAAAGCTCTAGCTTATGAACCACTAGTTATCTCCTATTTATAGAGGTCCTCTGTTAACTTAACCCTAATGGATCCTATCCTATTGGGTATTGGATCTCCAACCAACTACCCAAGCCTCTTAGATTAGTAGATCTATATCTAATAATCTCTCATGGGCTCTTATTAGATCTCATTTATAGGATCCAATAATTCAGAGGCTTATTGGATATCCAATAAGATAGGGGGTTCGACGAATATCTCATATCTGAACCTCTACTCATCGTAATGCCTACCATATGTGTATGACCTTTTAGGCCCAATATCGAGCTAGCTGTGAGTCATACCTATTAGAACTCCTTCTGGCTCAGTAAATTATTATCTCTATAATAATTCACTCGACACATCGATTGCGAACGTACTATGCTACTACGTCGCAATCCCAAGACAATATAGGGAAATCCAATCCATTGGACATGTATATCCTTAGTTACCATGTACATATAGTCTATCATATATCTAATATCCCAGAGACTGTATACTGGGCATGATACTATCAGACCCATACGATTTCTAATCGAGTCTCGCTATAATCAGATTCTCCCAGAGAACTCTTTCTCTCTTAATCTGAATGACCTTGGCCAAAGATTTTTTTAAGCAAGAACACATGGGATATTCCTCTCATGACTCCGAGAGTGGATGATCCTTTATCGACACTCAATAATCCTCGTAAGGTTGGCTACCACTCCCAATGACCGGTTGTGCTAGATCTAGAACCTCCAGACTTATAAGTCCGGTATCAAAGAGTGGAGTACTCATATAGGACATCCTTGGTGTCTCAAGTCTAAGGACCATATACACCACTAGGACTACGAAATCGTTGTCTAACAATAAGGCATCATCAACCATCTAACATTCCGTAAGTGGATCAATTAGTGAACTCATTCTCCAATGAGCACTTGTACTGTATCCCTAGTGTCCCCAC
>LVTN01000375.1:119716-187838 GCA_001649415.1 Musa itinerans
ATTTTTATAAAAGGCGACATGGCGTTGCCTTTTATAAAATATTTATATATAAATATAAATATATATATATATATATATTTTTTTTTTGTTCCGTCCGGTAGCGGATGGTCCGTGTACTAGTAAGCTGATTTAGAGTCAACAAAATTAATAAGTCGGTTTTCTCATCACATCGAGCCATGGCGAAACTTCTCTCAATTTTTCCCAAAAATTCAGAAGGCTCTTATCTCTTCAAGCTAAATTGAGATGTATGAATACATGATCAGAGCTACCATCTTGAAAGGATATCCTCTCTGTGGTTTTTGTATTATTCTGCATTTTAGGATTTCAATGTAGTGAGAATGATACCTTGAATTTGAGAGAAGCGGCATCACAACTTCTGTTAGTTTGTTCAGGTGGGGTCTGTTTGAGTAGTGAGGCTTGATGTATCTTAATATTCATGTTTATACAGTTGAGGAATGATGGTGTGGTCAAGGTGCAAGATGATCTTTTCTTGAGAACCTAAGCAACTCGACCATGGTGTTTGACAAATCTTTAAGATCATATAGTTTAATAAAGGTCAAATTTGGTAACTGTGTTTAGCAAACACAAAGCTGTTGTCAGTGCAAAAGATGCATTCTTCAAGAGGCAAAGGAAAAAAATGAATGGTTTCTTTTGAAGGGCATGGAAAATTTTCTATTTGTCTCCAATATAATTGGTCTAGTGCTAGCATTTAGCAATTGAGTGGTGGCAAGGAAGCACTTGAATTCTTTTTTAATGTATAAGAATGCCTTCCCTTCTTGGTTATCATCCTTAGTAGAACATTCTGTAACATTATTGTTACTTCTCTTTGGTTGTCAAAAATTAGGAGTTCCTTACGAGTTCACATTTTGTATATTGGTCATCCTACAATTGATTAGAACAGATCTCAGCCATTGTCTATGGTTAAACTGTAGTCTGCAAACTCATTGATTAAATTTGAACTTAACAAGGAAACCCTTAGTCTAAGGTTAAATTTAATCAACAAACTCATTGTCGAAGGTTAAACTTAATCAGCAAGCCACTATTTTTGTTATATTCTTCAACATGTATGCTGCAACACTCAGTATTTTGTAACATAGATGTTACTTATCCTAAAGTCCCTTATGGGTTTATATCTTGTAGGGTGGTCGCCTGATTGCAGATGATAGCTGAACTCATCCATCATCTAAGATTAGGTTGCATTCTTTGAAGCACAACTGTTCGCTAATTAAAGTTTTAACATCATTGTCCAGGTGGCATTGGACTATATAGGCAAAAGAGGAGCAACTGTTGGTGTCACTAGGGAGAAGAGAATCAAGTACTGAATATTTTTTACCCTTTCATTAATACTCATGAGTTGCCTGCTGAAGTTAGGTAGCAAATGATCTGTATTCTTCGGTACTTGATATATGTGCTGCTGATTTGTGTGTAGGTACGCGAAAGAAATTCTTCAAAAAGAAATGTTGCCTCATGTTGGTGTTGGTGAATACTGTGAAACCAAAAAAGCTTATTATTTTGGGTGGGGTGTCTTACCTTTGTTTTATAGTAACCGTGATGGAATATGGAATATTGACATTTGTTTTTCCTCTATAGATATATCATTCATCGTCTGTTGCTGTGTGCTATTGGGCGAAGACCTGAAGATGATAGGGATCACTATGGCAACAAAAGGCTGGATCTTGCTGGTCCTCTACTTGGTGGCTTGTTCCGAATGGTTTGCCTTAATATATTGTGTATTAGTAAATTTCTTTACCTTGTTTGGACAGTTCACTTTTATTATAGGTTTTTCCACATGCAGCTGTTCAGAAAATTGACAAGGGATGTGAGGTCCTATGTTCAAAAGGTTTTTGATCCTTCTGTCAATCTACTATATTTTCTTTTAGACATTCTCCACTTTTTTGTGTCTAAACTTGGTTATTTTTTTGATATGATAGTGCGTTGACAATGGAAAGGATGTAAACCTTCAATTTGCAATCAAAGCTAAGACTATCACTAGTGGTCTGAAGTACTCTCTCGCAACTGGTAATTGGGGACAAGCAAATCAAGCTGGTACTAGGGCAGGGGTTTCACAGGTCCAACCGTCTTCTATCTGTTTCTGTCGTACATTTTGTTGTCTGTGTAACTAATATTTGGTAGATGATTCAAATGGCAGGTGTTGAATCGACTGACATATGCATCTACACTCTCCCACTTGCGAAGACTAAACTCTCCCATAGGTCGTGAAGGTAAATCATTTTAGCCATTTCTTTGAATTCAATTTTCCCTGATGTTGTTTAAGAAGTCAGATAATTCCTTTAATGATATTCACTTTTTTCTAGTTTGTAATTAGAATAATTTAATGATAATTTTATTTATATATATATTTTATTTATCAGGAAAATTAGCAAAGCCTCGTCAGTTGCATAATTCTCACTGGGGCATGATGTGTCCTGCTGAAACACCTGAAGGACAGGTAATTTTTGAGAAAACTTACAACATTGTTAATGGGAAAGTATGGGTCAAATGCTTACTCTTATGGTAACTAGAAACTTGGTTAATATAGACTAGCTCTTTTGGAGCTTGTGATTAACTTTGTTTTGTTTATTTTTAACACAATTTTCATTGTTGATGTATATGCTCTGTGGTTGTGACAGGCTTGTGGCTTGGTTAAGAATTTAGCGCTCATGGTGTACATTACAGTAGGATCCGCTGCACATCCAATTTTGGAGTTTTTAGAAGAATGGAGTACTGAAAACTTTGAGGTAAGTATTATTTATTAGCAATCTTTTATTTTTTCTCATTCTGAGAGTTGATATGACAGAAATGGCATGGATAAGTACTGGAAAGATCTATTTTGCTGAATAAGTTATTGCATGGTTTCAACTATTGCAGGAAATATCTCCTGCTGTTATTCCACAGTCGACTAAAATTTTTGTCAATGGCTGCTGGGTTGGGATTCATCGAAACCCAGACCTCTTGGTCAAGACCTTAAGACAATTGAGGAGACAGGTCTGAAACCTTTATCTGGATACTACTTGTATGAATGTTTGTTCTCTATGCAGTTTTGCCTGGTCTGTAATTATCTTTTTTTCAATTATTTTTTATGATTGCAAGGTTATTTACAGTTCCTTAAAACTATTTAGACATAAGCCTATGTCACAAAGGAGTTGTCATATTTTTCTACTTAAACTTTTGCTAGTAAATTGAACAATTAGGCTGACATAAATCAAGTTCATAGGAGATTTCAAAGCAGGAACAGCTTTTCAAACCTAAATTATTGTCTTTAATACTGTTGTGTTTTCTATATAATATTTGTCCATGGAAAACTCAATCACAATTTATCAAACGTTGAAGACCAACCTAATTTCAACAACCTAAGAACAAGCAGCTTCTGTGAGAATAGATATTTTGAACTTTGTTCCACCTTCCTCTGGTTAAATGTGATGCAGGATTTAAATGTGAATAACTTCTATTAGTTTAGGAGGTATTTTGCAAAGGTAATAAATTGCCATATGCAAAGTCTAAATTCCATTCCAGTGATGACACTGGTTGGTAGTCACAATGGTATTGTTCTGGTACCCAACTTATGGGCACTATGAGTTAATACTGTCCAGACCAAGAGAAACAGAGAGAGAAGAGCGGGAGGAGGAGCAAGGAGGCAGAGCAGGACTGGGCGAGGGGGGAGGAAAAGGTAAAGGAGAACAAAAGGTGGAGGAGGAAGTGGCAACCTGATGAAATAGTGGGATATGGTTAGGCAAGGCAGTGGAGCGTTAATGGCAAGATGAAGGGGAGGAGGGAGGGGCAGGTGAGGAGGGAGAGAGATAAAGAGAAAGAAAGGGGAAGAGAGATATTGGAGCATGTGAGGAAGTTAAAAAAAAGGAAAAGATAGCTATCAAAAAAATAAAAAATGCTAGGGGTATCAGGTGATAGGATTACTAACCATTAACCCTTATTCAGGACCAGATTGGATGAAGTGATGCATCTAATTTGTTGGTCAAATGTTAAATACTAGTTCATGGCCATATTACAACATATTCAATATTACTAGTTTGATTTTTTTGATTGCCAAAAAGAATTTCACCAGGTCCACGTCCCATTTTCTGGTCAAACTGATGATTGTTGGTTAATACAGACCGGTCTGATTAGTTTTGTAATCTATGGCCCCCACATGGCAACATTTCCAATATTTCTAGTTTGGTTTCCTAAATTGCCAAAAAGATGAAAAAAGGAAGCCAAATGAAGAAAAAGAAAGAAGGGCTTGATTGAAGATTTTAAAAGTTGATTCAAGGATCTTTCATATGCGAAAGTTTATTAATATTGAAGATTGTACAAAAAAGAAGTCTACTGATTAAATATTTTATTCAGGATTATTGTTTGTCAAAATATGAAAATATATCTTCTTTAGAGAAGGAAAGATTTAGGGATTGGTATGTCTTATTTGTGAGTATTATTCTTTCTCATTTTTGTAATTTTCATTGTACTCAGGCCTGGGGAATTAATATAATTAAAAGATCATAAAAGGACTGAACAAAAGCAATTTTTTTCACAATATGCACAAGTAGTGTGACAGTACAGTATAAGTTCTAGGCTTTTTGCTGATTGGTTCCATTATTGCAAAGCCACCCCAAATCCAGAAGAACATTCTTTTCCATTCTCTTCAACCAATCAATACAACCCCCATGAGATAACTTGGGTAACTGTTGTGGTTTTGGCCGAATATTTAATCAATCGAGGAACATGGTGTGATTTCATCATTTATGTGTATCTATGTGTGAGACATGTGGAGGTATGAGACATTTGTCTCTAGGAGTTGCACTTTGAGCTAGAGTGATTATGATAGTTATCCTTTTTTAATTATCGTTTCCAATTATTATCTTTACCTTTCTCTCTCTTTTTCTTTCTCGCTTCTCAAATTAAAGAATATATGCTTTTTCTGCTCAATATGAACTTCTATAATGAATGGCATTGTAACAGAATATAATTTTTAGTCCTTATCAAGTTTGTATTCTTTGAAGCATAGATCTGGTATTCTATAAAATAGCTTTCTTTAAAGGACGATATTCTATGACAATATTATATTTCATGCCGTTGCTTTGTTTATGTTTGCTGTCTTTGCATGATTGGGCAGGCTATGGTACACAGTCTCTTGGGTTGTAACATCTTTAATATTGTTGCTATATGTCTTATGATTCTTAGTAGGCTCCATGAGCATCCAGTATGCGATTATAATTATTTATTCTCTTGACCAATCAAACCTCTACATAGTGATACTTTATATTTCATTTTTGTTCTACTTAGCCAGGTCATCATCTTTTGTCTGTATGTTTATAGAAAGTGCTCCATTTACCATGATTTTTCTCTCACAGATTGATGTCAACACTGAAGTGGGAGTTATACGAGATATTCGTCTCAAGGAATTACGGCTTTACACAGACTATGGTCGCTGTAGTCGTCCACTATTTATTGTCGAAAAGCAAAGGCTGCTGATAAAGAAAAAGGATATTCGAGCATTACAACAAAGGGTATCATTCTTACAGTAAAATATCAATTAGATCTTTTCTGAAGGTTATAGTTTCATATATTAACTTTTGTATGTTTTCTTCCCAAATAGGAAACTCCGGAAGAGGGTTGGCATGATCTTGTTTCTAAGGGATTCATAGAGTATATAGATACCGAGGAAGAAGAAACTACAATGATTTCAATGACGATTAATGTAAGCTTCCATATTTTTGTTCAAATATCCTCTTCGGACACATTTTTTAGTTATTAATAAGGGAAGATCTTTTCATGTGAAAACAAATGACATTGCATTTGGTTAATATGTCGAAAAAAAGATGCCCACTAGTGCCTGTCCCATTAATTAAATTTTACATAGATGTGTAGCATAGTTTCCCAAAAGCTGCACCCAGTTTTATGATTCAACAATCAGAATCTTTTATGGTAACACAATACCCTAGATGAGCAGTCTTGATATTTTTTTTACAAATTAATCATACTTCATTGTTACTCAACATTGTGTTACCTTTGAGTAAAGAGGATTACATAATTATTCTCTAAGGAATACAACATTCAATTCGTGTTTTTAATTTTAAGATCAAAGGATAAAGATGCAGTGTTTTGAGGCTAAGGAAGACGTAGAAGATATAGAATCTTCTTACTACAAAGAATTTTCTGAAAATTTGGACACTAAGGTATTATATAATGATTCCATGTTATATCAACTAAAAAGGTGATATTTGTTTCCTGACATGCTAGAGTGCCACATTAAAATGGAACATACATAGGTCTCCATGGTAGAAACTTGCTCTTGGTTGCATAAGTGGAAGTTATATTCATTATTAATTGGTTATGGCTGCACACTTCAGGATCTTGTGAATGCAAGGCAGAACCCAGAGGAAGCATATTCTGAAACTTACACTCATTGTGAGATCCACCCATCATTAATATTGGGTGTTTGTGCATCTATTATTCCATTTCCTGACCACAACCAGGTATCTGTTAAACACTACTAAGCATCATTTGCTCCTTGTACTTGTTCCTATAGCTCTCTAATTTGGTTATTTGTTATCAGTCACCTCGTAATACATATCAATCAGCTATGGGTAAACAAGCAATGGGAATTTATGTTACAAACTATCAGTTACGGATGGTATGTATAATCCAACTTCTTTACAGTTTGTTGTATCAAGTACAAGGGGATGTTAATTTGTAAGGCTTTTTCGTGCAGGATACGTTAGCTTATGTTCTATACTATCCACAGAAGCCCCTTGTTACTACTCGTGCTATGGAGCATTTGCACTTTAGACAACTTCCAGCAGGCATTGTAAGAGTACTACATTTTTTTTATTGTGCTGCAACAGAAGTCATTATGATATCTTTGTTTTTCTCATAATTGTATTTTCTGTGTAGAATGCTATTGTTGCAATTGCTTGCTATTCTGGGTATAACCAAGAAGACTCTGTTATTATGAACCAATCTTCAATAGATCGTGGATTCTTTCGATCATTGTTTTTCCGTTCTTACAGGTCTAAGATCTGAATCATTCATCTTTTGATTGATGATTGGTCTTCAACATTATATTCTACAGAATGTTAGTTTATTTAATATCAGTGACAACCTCTTTTGCCAGGGATGAGGAAAAGAAAATGGGAACTCTTGTTAAAGAGGATTTTGGGCGTCCAAACAGGGAAAACACCATGGTCAGTTTTTAAGATTGACTATGCGTTAGTGACTAATTTTTCTGGTTTAGGAATGTGGATTTATATTTTCCTTAATTTCAGGGCATGCGTCATGGGTCATATGATAAACTGGACGATGATGGTCTTGCACCTCCTGTGAGTATCAGTAATTTTCTCACGCACCCAGGCCTGTTAATGCCTTTTTCTTATATCTAGTTAAACCCCGTTGTACCAGGGTACAAGAGTCTCTGGTGAAGATGTTATAATAGGAAAGACGAGTCCAATTCCTCAAGATGATGCCCAAGGACAAGCTTCAAGATACACACGCCGTGATCATAGTACTAGTTTGCGTCATAGTGAAAGCGGGATGGTGGATCAGGTATTATATTCACCACCTCTGCTGTTATTTGGCTGTCGCAATGGAATATCTTGGAAGTTGAAAGCTCTTGGTATTGGATGCAATTCAGTTTTGTTCATCGAGCATGCATCATCTGCAGGTTTTATTGACTACAAATGCTGATGGCTTGAGGTTTGTGAAAGTGAGGATGCGATCTGTTCGGATACCTCAAATCGGTGATAAATTTAGTAGCAGACATGGTCAGAAGGGAACAGTTGGTATGACATACACACAGGAGGATATGCCGTGGACAGTGGAAGGCATTACACCTGATATTATTGTAAATCCACATGCCATACCTTCTCGAATGACCATCGGTCAGCTAATTGAGTGCATCATGGGAAAGGTTGCTGCTCACATGGGAAAGGAGGGTGATGCTACCCCTTTTACTGATGTCACTGTAAGTATGCTGCTTTGACTTGTAGGTCAATTTGGTGCTATGCTATTCCATTTTTGTCTCTTACACTACTGGTAGAAAAGGGGGAAACAGGTAGAACTATAGTTCGTTGTTGATCTTGGAATTTGGAAAATCTTGCTGTTTCTGGATTTTTTTGGTAATGTCTTTTGCTTTTAGAAGATTCTAGAGATAATTTGTTCTGGTCATCTCTAGAATAATTCCTGTATATCCTTTTCTAGTGCAACACACAATACCTATATATAAGTCCAAGATGGTTGCACACGGTCACTGTGATCTGTCTTGAAGTGCTGAAAACCCTCTTTAAAGTATTTACAATTGCTTAACCTCTGGCTGCTAAATATAAGATCCTAATCTAGATATCCATGTGATTCTAGGTTATACTGGGATATGAAGGTGATGCACTTAAAATATTTGCTAAAATAAAACTTAGTACTCTTTGAGTAAAAAATTCTTGAAAAAATACTTTTTTTTTCCCTTCATATAGATTTGTGCACATGAGAAAATAACCTCCCTTTAAGTAAAGAGAGATTTGATATATCTGCATGCTGCAGAATTTTTATGTGTATTATGTGTAACCTCTTCTTTCTGGTTGGAATGCTTGTGACTTATATTCTGCTATCATAAGATCCTGTCACTATCTAATGGGTCAACGTAGGTTGTTTCTTCTTTATGCTTCTTTGTGTAAAAAATTTATCCTTTGTGTTCGGTGCTGACTATCCTCTTTTAGCATGTTCAAACTCTTTTTTGTCATGTATTGTAACCATGTATATATTCCCTTTCTAAAAAAAAAAACTTTAATGAATTCAGTATCCTGCCACTGGATGCATATACAAAACATAGGGACACAGAAAGTATGATAAAACCTTCTAGAATTACATATCTGAATAATTATACATATGGTACTGGATGATTTTTTTTTCTTCCACCATTACCTTTTCAGGTTGACAACATCAGCAAGGCTCTTCATAAGTGTGGTTATCAGATGCGTGGTTTTGAAACAATGTACAATGGTCATACTGGACGGAAGTTAACTGCTATGATATTTCTTGGTCCTACATATTATCAGAGACTGAAGCACATGGTCGATGATAAGATCCATTCTCGAGGGCGTGGTCCTGTGCAGATACTTACCAGACAGCCAGCAGAAGGACGCTCTCGAGATGGTGGTCTTCGGTTTGGTGAGATGGAGCGAGACTGCATGATTGCACATGGTGCTGCACACTTCTTGAAGGAACGGCTGTTTGACCAAAGTGATGCTTACAGGGTTCATGTGTGTGAGAAATGTGGACTAATAGCTATTGCCAATCTTAAGAAGAATTCTTTCGAGTGCAGAGGTTGCAAGAACAAAACTGACATTGTTCAAGTAAGATATTCTCCCCTCTTTTTCTCTTCACACAGTGGATCATAGTAGTTCAAGGCATTAACAGTATATGTAGGTGTTTGCTTGTTCAAAATGCTGTTACTAGTTATGCTTTTGTATGTCTTGAGAGCTGAGCCAACTTAGGTATTAGGTTTTATTGATAATTTTTTAATATTGATAGTCAAAAACTAGCCATTTACATAGAGCTGTATGAATATTGATATTGTCAAAAACTAGCCATTTACATAGAGCTGTATAGACATAACTAATAGTAAAAAAACTGGACCTTTCATTTTCATGTCCCCTACCACTCCAAAAACCCACAACACAGTGCGATGTTTCTTTGTCCATCTCATTTCTTTTAATATGCTTCAATTCATCTAATTTTTAGCTTTTTTATTTTTTATGAAAGTTCTCTGGCATGTATATTTGTTGATAACCATCCTCCCTCGTAGTAAATACAAGCTTGCTATTGAAATTTGTTTATCCAAAGTTTTAAAATTGCCTGAATCTCTTGTGATCATGCAGGTGCACATACCTTATGCATGTAAGCTGCTATTCCAAGAACTTATGGCTATGGCCATTGCTCCTAGAATGTTGACCAAGGAACCGAATCCAACCAAAGATCAAAAGAAGAAATGATGATCAACTGTGCTCTCATCCATGCAAGTTATCAGCTTTTAGAGAATACTCTGCCCCTGGATCAAGGAACTGCAAAACATTTGCATGTTTTGTAATCTTGGGCTCCGTATTATGTGTGAGATGCCCAAATCGCAGTCTAGTCCAACTATTGAGGCTATGAGCACGAGTACTTAGTTGGATCAGTCTTTTATCATAGACCTCGGAGGAGAACGGAGCAGTATTTTCCTCTATTGGAGTACTAGTTGAAGGCTTTAGTTAGAAAAAGGAAGCTTGATGC
The DNA here is from genome assembly GCA_001649415.1 of Musa itinerans. Classification (NCBI taxonomy): domain Eukaryota; kingdom Viridiplantae; phylum Streptophyta; class Magnoliopsida; order Zingiberales; family Musaceae; genus Musa; species Musa itinerans. Next base: position 129,965 of record LVTN01000375.1, read on the forward strand.
AGAAACAATGGTGCTTGTTCCATTCTAGTTATATGTTTTTACAAACCTATCAGACATTAATGGTTGTGCTACACTGTTAACCATGTGAATGTCTTGTCCAAGTTGACTGCTGTTCTATCTGGAACATCACAAGGGACACTTGAATTGTGTGATAGCACTCAAAAAGTTGGCATAAATATCATGATGATCGTAAGTCACTGTTGCTAAAATATTTTCATCGTTTTGTTCAGTTGTGCGTTAACAATTTGAGATTTGATAACATAAATATTTGTTCTTCTTTCTTTCGGGTGTGGATACTGTGAGTGACTGCGGGACCCGCTGGGACCCAACTGTTGCCTCCAGAGGCAAACCAGGTAGGCTGGAGGGTAAGTCTTGTGAGTGGGGAAAGGGTTGGGCTGCTATCTCGAAGAGGCGAGGCGGTTTTCCTTGCGCAAGGCCGACCGCTATATGACCGAAAACCCGAAACCCTAGTTAACCCCTTTTCCGTTTGGAGCTTCGACCTCCGGAGTAGGGAGCGTATCCTTCCTCTCGCACCTTTTCCTCTTCTCCGCCTCTCTCTATCGGCGGCCGGCACTGCCTTCTTCATTCGCCTACGCTCCTTAGCCTGTCCCAATTCCACTCCCTGGAGAATTCTTCCTCTCTACTGCGTAGTCTGCTGTGCGGCCGCGCCATCCACCGCCTCGAACTCAGGTAAAATACTGTTCTTCCTCCGCTTCCTTGGAAGAATTTCTACGAGTTTGGGGTTGATTTTGGTTTCTTACTGGTTGTTTTGGTCTCAGTTTGGATGTTTTGGATGGTACTTCCTCATTTTCTCTGCAGTTATTTTGTTCATGATCTTAAATTTTTTTCCTTCATTGCTCTTCTTGTAATCGTCGCTTAGGTTTTTATAGATTATACGATGTCTTTTTTGGCCACGTAGGAAGAGATCTATTCTGCAAACCCTAGCGTTTACTACCAAGTCTTTTATTTATGTACAGGCTTCTATATTCGAAGCTTTTTGCAACTCCAGTACAAAACCTAATCGAAGCTTCTATATTTATGTACAGACCTCTATATTCGAAGATTAAATACAAAAGCTTTTTGCTGTAACACAGGGTTGTTTTTTTTCCTTTTTTCCTTGTGCATAGAGTCAAGAAAGGAGTTTCGTAGACACAGAAAGATCTTCAACAAAATTTATTATTTTATGCTTCTCTTCTTTCGAATGATGACAGATAGTCATATTGTTACACTAATATTAATTTTGATCTTTTAGGTTATACTGTTATTTTTATTAAAAAATAATAAAATTAGGATGCTTACATCAACTTGTTATCTTTTTTCAGATTGTTTGCACATATTAAGTCTTTTTTTTACACGAATGTCACCTGGTAATTTCTGATGGCTGATCACCATAATGGAAGTGCAAAAGCACCAGCCTCTGCGGCTGGTGCTTATACAATCAACCTTGAGAACTTCAGCAAGCGCCTCAAGGGGTTTTATACTCATTGGAGGGAGCATAAATCTGATCTTTGGGGTTCTACAGATGCTATTGCAATTGCAACCCCACCTACTTCTGAAGATCTTCGTTACCTTAAATCCTCAGCACTGAATATCTGGTTGCTTGGATACGAGTTTCCTGAAACCATTATGGTTTTCATGAACAAGCAAATTCATTTCTTATGTAGTCAGAAGAAGGCCAACTTGCTTGGTACCATTAAAAAGTCTGCCCAAGAGACTGTTGGAGCTGATCTCGAAATACATGTCAAGGCAAAAAATATTGATGGGGCATCCCTGATGGAGGAGGTTATACATGCTGTTCATGTACAGTCTAAATCAGAGTCTCCTATTGTTGGATATATTTCAAAAGAAGCACCTGAAGGGAAGCTACTTGAGAGCTGGGCTGAGAAGGTAGGTAGTTCGACCTTACAGCTAACTGATGTAACAAATGGTTTCTCTGAATTGTTTGCTGTCAAGGATGTCACAGAGCTTACCTGCATTAGGAAGGCAGCATATCTAACTTCATCAGTGATGAAAAATTTTGTAGTTCCAAAACTTGAGCGGGTAATTGATGAGGAAAAGAAGGTTTCTCATTCTTCCCTGATGGATGATACAGAAAAGGCAATACTTGAGCCATCGAGGGTCAAGGTTAAACTGAAGGCAGAAAATGTTGATATATGCTATCCTCCTATCTTTCAGAGTGGAGGTCAGTTTGATCTTAGACCCAGTGCATCCAGTAATGATGAAGATTTGTACTATGATTCCACAAGTGTGATCATTTGTGCAATTGGCTCACGTTATAATAGTTATTGCTCAAATGTTGCTAGAACATTTTTGATCGATGCAACTGCAATTCAGAGTAAGGCATATGAGGTGCTTCTTAAAGCTCATGATGCTGCAATTGGTGCTTTAAAGCCTGGAAACACTGTTGGTGCTGCTTACCAAGCTGCGTTAGCAGTGCTTCAGAAGGAAGCACCAGAGCTTATTCCATACCTTACAAAGTCAGCTGGAACAGGGATAGGTCTTGAGTTTCGTGAGTCTGGGTTGAGTTTAAATTCAAAAAATGACCGTTTGTTGAAGGTTGGGATGGTTTTTAATGTGTCACTTGGTTTCCAGAACCTCAAGGCTCAGACTAACAATCCAAAGACAGAGAAGTTCTCTTTGTTGCTAGCTGATACTGTTATAGTGAGTGAGAAACCTGCTGAGGTCTTGACTGCAGGCTGCTCCAAAGCGGTTAAGGACGTTGCTTACTCATTCAACGAGGAAGAGGAAGAACCTCCTAGAGTCCAACCTGATCTGAATGGCAGTGGAGTGCTTCCTTCCAAAGCAACCCTAAGGTCAGACAACCAGGAGATGTCGAAGGAAGAGTTGCGGAGACAGCACCAAGCAGAGCTTGCTCGTCAAAAGAATGAAGAGACTGCCAGGAGGCTAGCTGGTGGTGGGTCTGCAGCTGCAGAAGGGCGAGGTCCAGTAAGAACTTCAAGTGAGCTGATTGCTTACAAGAATGTAAGTGATATACCGTTTTCTAAGGAACTAGTAATACAAGTAGACCAGAAGAATGAAGCTATCCTATTACCAATTTACGGAAGCATGGTGCCCTTCCATGTTTCTACTGTGAAGAGTGTGACCTCCCATCAGGACAACCGAACCTGCACTATCCGCATAATATTTAATGTACCTGGTACACCATTTAGTCCCCATGATGCGAACACCCTTAAGTTTCAAGGTGCTGTTTATTTGAAAGAAATCACATTTCGGTCCAAGGATCCCAGGCATAGCAGTGAAGTAGTACAACAAATCAAGACCCTTAGGAGGCACGTCACATCTAGGGAGTCAGAGAGAGCTGAAAGGGCCACTTTGGTTACCCAGGAGAAACTGCAGCTTTCTGGAAACCGAATGAAACCAATAAAATTACCAGACCTGTGGATACGCCCCTCATTTGGCGGTCGTGGAAGGAAGCTTACAGGCACTTTGGAGGCTCATGTTAATGGATTCCGCTATTCCACATCAAGACCTGATGAGCGAGTTGACATCATGTTTGCAAACATCAAGCATGCCTTCTTCCAGCCTGCAGAGAGAGAAATGATTACCCTGTTGCACCTCCACCTGCACAATCATATCATGGTGGGCAACAAGAAGACAAAAGATGTTCAGTTTTATGTGGAAGTCATGGATGTTGTGCAGACTTTAGGCGGTGGGAGGAGATCAGCTCTCGATCCTGATGAGATCGAGGAAGAACAGCGCGAGAGGGATCGGAAAAATAGGATAAACATGGAATTTCAGAACTTTGTGAACAAGGTACAAGATCACTGGGCACAACCACAATTCAAAACTCTTGATTTGGAGTTTGATATGCCTCTGAGAGAGCTTGGATTCTATGGAGTTCCTCACAAGGCTTCGGCTTTCATCGTTCCAACTTCCAGTTGTTTGGTTGAGCTTATTGAGACACCATTCTTGGTGGTAACCTTGAGTGAAATCGAGATTGTTAATCTGGAGAGAGTGGGGTTTGGGCAGAAGAATTTTGACATGGCCATTGTGTTCAAGGACTTCAAACGGGATGTTCTTCGCATAGATTCTATTCCATCCTCATCTCTTGATGGAATCAAGGAATGGCTCGATACAACAGATCTGAAGTACTATGAGAGTAGACTGAACCTCAATTGGCGCCCGATCCTGAAAACTATAACTGAAGACCCTGAGAAGTTTATCGAAGATGGTGGATGGGAGTTTTTGAACATGGATGCCAGTGACTCAGACTCTGAGAACACTGAGGAGTCAGACCAAGGATACGAACCGTCTGATGTTGAGCCAGTGTCTGCTTCAGATGATGAAGACAATGTGAGCGAGTCCCTGGTGGAGTCAAATGATGACGAGGAGGAATCCGAGGAGGATTCCGAGGAGGAGAAGGGGAAGACATGGGAAGAGTTGGAACGGGAGGCAAGTAACGCTGACAGAGAGAAGGGTGATGAATCAGACAGCGAAGAGGAGAAGCGCAGGAGGAAGGTAAAAGCATTTGGGAAGTCACGGATTCCAGATAGAAGGGATTCGAAGGGAGTACCTGCTGCTAAGAGACCAAAGTTCAAGTGAAGCCAGCAGTCTTTCCTTATAGAAGGGGCATAATTGGAGCACCTGCTAAGACACCAAATCAGAGTCCGAATGAAGCCAACCATGTTTTGTGAGCTTGTCATGCTATTGAACTTTGTATATCTTCCTAGTGTTGTGCTAGTTTTGTTTAGTGGTCTGTTCATGATGTAGCGCAGAATCACTGGACTTTTACCATGTAAATTTGAATTGCAGATGCAGTCCTGGAAGGAAGTGGCCTCAGAACTTGTTGCAGTCATAAGATACTGCACTTCAAAACATGTTTGTATTAACTTGAAACATATTTGTTTGGCTATTTGTTTCCCAGATCAGCTGCGAGTCATGATTTGGAAGGGAGATGGAACCAGGGAAACAAGAGGAATCATGGCACAGTATCATGGAAGAAGGCACTTGAAGTGTCGTGGACTTGCTTCTGTTGGTGTCGACCATGAAGGTTTGCCTGAGAACCACCACCTCTATGTCCCCTTTGTCCCTTCACCTGCTTGTGGAATCCAACTAAGACCCAACTACTTAATTTAATTCTTTGTATCATCTTTTCTGGTTACCGCTTTGGTTGATTGCTACAACTTTTAACCAGCATTGGTATGCTGTCTGCTAGTCTGAGGCGTTGTAGTAACATGGAGCTTGCTAGTGAAAGGAAACCAAAAGTTAGGTGTTTTTTGTTTGTATCATGAGCTGTGCATCATAGCCTTCTTACATTTAGAACAAATACTACAATGATTCTCTATATATTCCTTTTACTTTTTTGTTTTGTTCAAATGAGAACAGTGATTCTATAGAATCCAGAATTCTTGAATTTGAACTTTGGACTCAAAATCTGAATATTCTTGTAGTAAAGTATAAGCATATGTTTTGTCATATATAAGCCTGTTGCTTTGATAGGATAGCTGGCTTATTAACCAATTTTGTTTAGCCTAAATCACTAATATAAATTGTTCACTAATCCAAGGTGGAGTATTTTGTTCACTGACTAAATCTAAACTGGGATGTTACAGCTCCAAGTTCCATAGATTTAATCACCTGATTCAGAAAAAATCAATGTGTTTAAAGTCGTTTATGTAGTACAAGTTTTTCTTTCCATATATCATTGGTCACAGAATATAGATCAAGCTAAAGCTAAAATAATTGTATTGCATGAAGTTCCATAGATTTAATCACCTGATTCAGAAAAAATCAATGTGTTTAAAGTCGTTTATTGATTCAGGATTGATGTTTACATATTGACTCCTCCAAATCCGAAGAAAGTAGCTGAGGGAGATGGTGGGGTGATTGTCAAATCTAGCTGTTCACACTTGCTAAAGAAGCCTGACTCACTACCAGGTTAGCTAGCTGTTTCATTCTTGCCTTCTTGCCTTGGATGTGATGGTTCTGTTCATGTGATGATGTCCCTTGATCGTGATGCAGGATTCCATTTCTGGTCCCATTCATCTCTCTCACTTTCCTGTCATGCTTTTTCGTCGTAAGGCAAAATCAAGCATCACTTTGGATGTGTGACTGGTTCTGTTCCAATTGATACATCTGTCGTTTTAGAGGTGGATCGTCTGGCAATTTCCCGGGCTGGACCACCAGCCGTCACTCTCACATGGGCATCGGACATAGTTTCCCACATGGATTCGGTAAGTCTCGAGTCATGAGGTCACTAGGTCAATTGATAAGATCATAAATTTAATATTAAAAATATATTTATATTCGTATTAAAATGTAAATAATATTATAAATATGAATTTTATAATATAGTAAAAGAGGATGATAGAGATAAAACAAATAATGAGGGAATGAAGTAGAGAAATTTATTTATTTTTAACAATGATATATATATATATATATATCAAATGTATTTGGTAATAAATGAAATGAGAGTATTTGAACCTTATAAAAGTTCAAATGTCTAGGAGTCTGATTTTTTTCGTTTTTGTAGCTATGCTTTAAATATAGATAAATGCCCGAGATTTTTTGTGTTTATTTATAACCATGCTAGAAATGGAGATTTATATACAAATAATAATAATAGAAAATAGATATGAGATAGAGATTAACAGGTAAATGAAACAAAAAATTACATAGAATTACTTAGTAGAGGAGACGTGGTCGAAGAGGGAGGAGACACAGGCAAGCGTGAGGTTGGTGGTGAATCGAGTGCGTTGGATGAGAGTATGTTGGACAATATAGTAGTCGACGAGTGATGTGTAGTAGAGGCCGGGGTATTGGATGGCATCACATCGCGCCCAGATAAATTCCTTGGAATTCTCATCGGAGGAAACTTGCGAGCGCATTCAGGATGGTGGTGGTGACACTCACGAGGGCGGACAGGTGGGATGCGGCAACCGGGGGGAGAAATATTAGATTAAATATTTTTATCTAATTAGATAAGATATATTATTAATATGATTAAATTTTAATTATGGTTATCGATTAATAAAAAAATAAATTCATTTATGATAGTTAGAAAAAAAAGTATAAATATGATCTTTGTATATTTCGAATCAAATGTCATAGAAGTCTTTTTTTAATACTTGATAGATTGATATTAATACATTAACTTATTTATCAATAATAGAGATTTATTTTCATGTGAGAATCAAAAAAGTATGAAATAATCATCATTTTAGAAAATTAGTTTAAAGTGAAAGTGTTAGTAGTTATTTCTTATCATCTATACCTAAAGATAATTTATCTAATATAATTTTAAAATTCTGAGTTCTTTATCTATAATTGTCAGGATAATATTTTTCTTTGATAGAGGTAAACTCATCATGATTTAATAAAAGTTAATTTTTGAATTCTACATAATGATTTATGTAAAATTAATATAAATCTTGAGTTTTCAATGATCATATAATAAAGCATTGGAATCAAACATGGTTTCATGAACTCCTTAAGATTATATATGCATTATTAATATGATTAAATTTTAATTATGGTTATCAAGTAATAAAAAAATAAATTCATTTATGGTATAGTTAGAAAAAAAAAGTATAAATCTGATCTTTGTATATTTCCAATCAAATGTCATAGAAGTCTTTTTTTAATACTTGATAGATTGATATTAATACATTAACTTATTTATCAATAATAGAGATTTATTTTCATGTGAGAATCAAAAAAGTATGAAATAATCATCATTTTAGAAAATTAGTTTAAAGTGAAAGTGTTAGTAGTTATTACTTATCATCTATACCTAAAGATAATTTATCTAATATAATTTTAAAATTATGAGTTCTTTATCTATAATTGTCAGGATAATATTTTTCTTTGATAGAGGTAAACTCATCATGATTTAATAAAAGTTAATTTTTGAATTCTACATAATGATTTATGTAAAATTAATATAAATCTTGAGTTTTCAATGATCATATAATAAAGCATTGGAATCAAACATGGTTTCATGAACTCCTTAAGATTATATATGTTTACATCTATGAGTTATTTCATATTCTATATTTTTATGGAGAAAGAAATTTTATCACTTTTATAGTTTCAAACTATTGACAAATTTAACTGTACATAAATGAAGTTAAGAGATAATTATATAGAAAAATTAAAAATTATCTAATCTGACAAGGGTAGTCAATTTTATAGTAGTTATGATGAATATGATCATAATTCTAGTTCTTTTCTTATATTCCTGAAAAAATAGAGATTTGTGCTCACTATGTTTTATCGGATGTGTTATAGTAAAATTAGATTGTTGAAAAGCAAAATCATACTCTTATAAATATAATTAGAAGCATGATGAGTTATTTTTTTATACTTAAATCAATGTGAGTAGAAGCTCCGAGAATAATTATGTATGTTTTAAATATAGTTCCTAGTAAGTCAATTTCATCAACTTTTTTTTTAGTTATAAAATGATAAAAAATCTAACGTAAGATATTTATATATTTGAGATTATCTTACAAAGATAAGGATCTTCAATTCACATGAAAAAAAATTAAATTCAAGAATTATTTCTAGGTATTTAATTATTTATCAAAAAAATTCAAAAGGATATAGATTTCATTATTCTAATCATGGTGCAAGGAAAATTGACTTTAGTAATATAGGATTTCTAGAAAATAGCGAATCGGTTGGAGTGAAAATTTTAAAATTTAATCTTGATATTACTATGAATTTTAGGATAGTTGATATGAATGAAGCTTCTAATGTTATTAACATTAAAATATTCGACGATAGAACTCAATGATTGTAAAGACTATTTCAAAATGAATATATTGACCGAGTCTTAGAAAGACTTAGTATATAATTTTATTTAGCAAATTATAAAAATAAAAAATTTAATCAAAACAAGTATATTTAAAATAATTTTAAAAAATAAATTAAAAAAATATTTTTTATATATGTGTAGTTGGAAGTCTATACCAGACCATATATCAATTTTATAGTCAAAATATTGGGTATATATTAGAATTACCTAAGAATAAAATACTAAAAGGATATAAAGAAAATAATAAAATATCTAAAAGGGATGAAGGATTATATATATATATATAATTTAATTAATTTGAAAATATTGATATTTTTTAATATTGATTTTGTAAATTATCTTGATAATAAAAGTCCACTTTACTTTTTATACTTATTAATTGGAGAGGTAATTTATAGGGAAAGAAATATAAATTAATGTATTACTACATTATCAACTATAGAAGTTTTTATGGTATACTTTGAGGCAACTAATCTAACTTTATGTTTAAGGACTTTGTGTGATCAAACTTAATTATCAAGTTGCTAAAGATACTTTATGATATATCATAGTAATTTTCTTCTTCAACAATAACAAGTTCTATAACGATTCTATACATTAGTATAAAGTAGTTAGTGATAAGATAAAAGAGTCCAAAAATAATTAACATCAAATAAAAACTTGAGTTCCACTTTATTGATTGTTAATTCATTCACTAAGATTTTATAGCCTAAACTATTTGAAATGATATATTCTTATGATTCAGTTTGTGAGCAATACATAAAAAATATAGTGATATATGTTTAAGTTGATATTATAAATGACATTCTTGTTTACGTAATTAAAGTTATTTATTTCGACTATCATATTTACATTTATATATGTACATGGTTCAATGTATTGATAGGATTATCTTGACAAAATAAATTACAATGGTTATTTTGGATTGTAATAGGAAAGACTAATAGTGTTATGATATATAGAAGAAAGTATGACATTGATGATGTACAACCGCTATGATTCGTATTGATAATAAGACTTAATATAGTATTATGTTTATTGGACTTGTTTATTGCACGTGTAAGATATTTTTTGTAAAGTTTTAAATCCTATTAAGTAAAAATTTATTTTCACTAACATTTTTATTTTATTTATTTTAATTTTTAATTTTTTATATCTTAATAGTCAATGGACCTAGTGAAAAAATATTAGATTATATACCATATTTAATTGGATAAAGATATAATATAGATATGATTATATTCTAGTTACGGTTATCAACCAAAAAAGGAAGTCCAAGGTGGGATTTCTTTGGAGAGATCTTGATGAGTGAGACTCTCATAATTATTTATCTTAGACTATTTATTTTTATTTATAAAAGGATAAGATCTCTTAGAGATAAAATAATTATTTATTGAGATATTATAGATCTTTTCTTATTTTTTTATTCTTAATATGATAGGATGAGAGAAGAAGACTATTTTAGTTTTCCTTATAGATTATAGATCAATGTCACTATAGCTTTTGGTATATATATATATATAACAATAGCATATTACGTTTTTTATGCTTATAAAAAAGTCAACCGTGACTATCTCCTTCCCTTGTGCCTTCTTCTTCGTAATTCTTGTGATCTCCTTTCATAAAAATAACAGATTAGATGGACACAACAGAGAAAGGGTGATCTGTGGAGCGGGTTTACCGATTGTTGTGACCGAAGAGGGTTTATCGATTGATGTGACTAAAAGTGATGGGGCAAGTGTGGTAACAAGGGGCATTCGTGTTATAAAAAATAGCAACACTAAATTAAAAAAAAAAACTAGAATATCTTCTAAAAAAAAAAGAATCATTATTTTAGGTAAATTATCCAAAATATAATTGTGTGGGATAACAGTGGTGCCATAACAAATTAGCATTGCAAAGTTTGAACTTAGAAAACCCACTTGTTTATTGTTGTTTTCTTTCTTTCTTTTTCTTTTCATCATCATATACCGTTCTCTAAAATGCTATATTGATTTTTAGGACTATGACGTGACCTATCGAAGCAACGATTTAGACGAATTAAAGAATTGCCGATCTCTATCTAACATCAACTACCATTCATAGTGATTGAGAAATAACAGTGTTTCTAATTAGATAAATCAAGAGATAATATTATTGAAGACTCACTTATCAAAGATTAAAAATTTAAAATTTTATTTAATATTTTTTAATCGAACAAAATTTTAAATCCAAGCCATAATATATCTCAACAAAACATAACAACTGAATGAATGGTTGAAAAAAACATCGTTTTAAAGATATGAGATAGCTTAACCGATAAGCAGCAAAGTATCAAAATCAAATCGCATCTTCATTATTTGTTTTTTAAAAAAGAAAAATATCTTTGAAATAGTAGAAAACCATATATATATATATATCTAAAAAAAATGGTGTAATGATGCGCATGTATTCTTTTTTCTCGTTTGTCGGTGGATTTGCGAGCACGGATCGTGAATCCATGACCATCGATCCCGTACACGTGGAGAGCGCAAGTGTATGGATCACCGGAGCGTATGGTAACCACAAGACGGGTTAAGGAGCGACGGCCATCCTGCTGCGCTACTTCATGGGATTCAACGAAATGGCACTGCCATTAGGGTTACATTGTGGTCCGGATACCGCTCACCGTTTCGTGACCTTATCTCACCCTCCTCTTATCCTCTCACTCCGAGAGAAACACCCCCTCGTCTCCTCGGGCACGAACACCTTCTCTCCTCTCCTTCCGTAATGGCGAGTCAGGGTCAGGTCATCACTTGCAAAGGTAAAGTGGAGAGAGAGAGAGAGAGAGAGAGAGAGAGAGAGAGAGAGAGATCTTATCCTTCTTTTTTTTTTTTGGTGATCGTTCGTCGGATTTTGGGTTTCTTCTGATTTCCTATGTGCGGATTTGATGTGCGAGACGGGAATAGCCGCGGTGGCGTGGGAGGCGAACAAGCCGTTGGTGATAGAGGACGTGCAGGTGTCGCCGCCTCAGGCGGGCGAGGTCCGGATCAAGATACTCTTCACCGCTCTCTGCCACACCGACGCATATACCTGGAGCGGCAAGGTAATGATCCTTTGGATCGCTTTGCTGAATCTGATTGGTAACTCCTCTACCACCTGCAATTTCATGAACCAGTTCTTTTTTGGATCTTGTGTTTATATTGTTTGTTGTTCTGGATCTAAAGTCGTGTTTCTTTTGAGAAGCTTTTCTGGATCTGACAGCGTCAAATACAGGATCTCGGTGGCCACAGTGGAATACACTCATAATAGTTATGATGTCTAAGAATCTCTTTGATTGGAACCAAAAAACTGATGAGTAATGGAACTTGTCAGGAAATGTGTCTGTTAAAGACAGGTTAATAGAGAATAACATAAGGTTTGTTTTGTTTGATTGAATAAGGGGACTAGTAGTACTCGAATTCTGTTTATATATGTGCAAGCTTTTCTTGCAAACATCAAATTGCTTAGTGTGGAAACACCTCCATTTCCTTTTTATCATGTCTCTCTCTTTTTGCATTTAGTTTCTTTCAGTGAAAACATTTGTCCTCCATGGATCTTACTATTTTTCTTGTTTCTAGAAAAAATCATTGATCATGAGGTCCATCTCGCTTTGAGGAGGATGAGACACGGTTAGGGTTTTAATTGGACAGCTTTGTTTTTTTATAGAGAATTGATGACGAGTCTAGCAATCTAGGGTGTTACTAACCAAGATGTCAAACATGCTCTCATTGCTATGGTTGCTAACTTGATCATTGTGAAAGTTGGGTTTCATTTGTGTTCTGTTTGTTGTCTTAAGTGGTCTTCTTTAAAATCCTCGAGGCTCTTCGCGTACCTGACTTCATCAACAAGTCCAAAGATGTGTCTCCTTGAATTCAAAATTCAGAACTACATCTTGTAATGCATCTGAATCAGCTTTCTAGAATGTGTTTATATTGTGGATATTCAGCATCCAGGCATGATATCCTAGCTAAAGTGCTTTATCTCTGTTACACATGGTTATACCTAGTTAAAAACTTGTCTGACATCTTTTTCTCTTCTTCCTTTTCAGGATCCTGAAGGTCTTTTTCCTTGTATTCTTGGCCATGAGGCTGCAGGGTATGGCTTAGTGATGTCATGTTTTCGTTAGAGTGATAGAGCTGCTTTTTATGGAATTCTTATGTACATTCCATTTTCAGAATTGTTGAGAGTGTAGGAGAAGGGGTAACTGAAGTTCAACCTGGGGATCATGTTATACCTTGTTACCAAGCAGAATGCAGAGAGTGCAAGTTTTGCAAATCAGGAAAGACAAACCTATGTGGTAAAGTTCGTTTGGCTACTGGAGTTGGTGTTATGTTGAATGATCGCAAGAGTCGGTTCTCTGTGAATGGGAAGCCAATCTACCATTTCATGGGCACATCAACCTTCAGTCAGTATACAGTTGTTCATGATGTTAGTGTTGCTAAAATTCATCCACAGGCACCTCTCGAGAAGGTCTGCTTGCTTGGCTGTGGTGTCCCTACTGGTAATTTTTGTGAACTGTAACAGTACTATATATTGCAAATTCAGAATAATTACTTGATTATTTAGATTTGTTTTCTGCAAATTTGACTTGAATGTTTGACAGCTGAAATTTTCTCAACTGAAAATTTTATTGTTTCCACCTGTTGCTTTCTTAGCATGCATGCTTTAGTCTTCCAGGACTTGCAGTCTTGACCATTGATATGTTCTCACATAAGCTACCCGGCGGCATGCCTGAGGACTATTATCTTTGTGTTTATGTTGCTTAAGGAAAACAGATTTTATAGCAAGCTATTAATCATGCAAACGGCATCACTTTCCCAATTTTGTTGCTTCCAGTTCCCTGCCCAGGGAGCTGGGCTTGTCACTCTTGTTTGTTTCTTTTCTAGCTTCACATCTTTTTCCTTAATTTAGTTTTAGCTTGTGATTATTCTGTTCAATTTTTTCAGGTCTTGGTGCTGTATGGAATACAGCAAAAGTGGAAGCTGGTTCCAATGTTGCAATTTTTGGCCTTGGCACTGTTGGGCTTGCAGTAAGTTATTCAAATTACCCTCGGATTCATTTAAATAGAACCCAAACAAGTTATAAGTTTTTCTCATAGGTCGCCGAAGGAGCAAAAACAGCAGGCGCTTCACGAATCATTGGTGTTGATATTGACAGCAAAAAGTTTGATATTGGTATTCATTATCTCCTTTAAAACACATTCTTAGTTTTGTGATAATATTGTATGCTTGGGTTCAGTTTTCTGCCAATCATTTTATATTGTGTTCATCATCTAGTCATGTAGGATCTGAATAGATGTACTTTTGTCTCTTAGCAGTCAGAAGCAAGGATTTAATTACCCTTCCGAAACCAGTTCCATAACCTATCAGGCCAATATGGTACTGATATGCCAGATGGTATTGACTTATACAGTCTGCTATCATTAAATAAAGTAATAAAAAAAGTGATTGAGCATATCTTTGTTGGTATTTAGTTATATGTTTCGATACTGATATTTGTTTGGGTTTGTAAATATCGATCACTACGCTTGTTCAGATGAAAGGCATTCATATCGAACATTGCCACATTTATAATTTTTCACATTGATCTTCTTGTTAGGTGCTTGGCGTTCTTGTAGATTGTGTTGAATGCCTGCTGGGAGGAGTTTCAGCGGGGAGTTACATAGATATTGTTTCTATTGAAAAGCTACTATTATGCATTATGAAGTTTGAGGGTATGAAACATATTCTATGTTGAGAGGTCAGCTATTTGTCATCATCCATATTTGTGAAGATTTTGTGGTGGCTCTAACAGTTGACCTAGGTCAACCTTCTAAATTTGGTTCACCGTTCATAGCCAGAGTAGTTTAGGGGAAGAGACTTCTGCCAAACCTGAAGGTCCAATGGGAGGGCAGTGAGCTTGGTTCACTATGATTTTATTTCAGAGTAATTGTCAAAGTTCTAAAGGTTTTTAAGTGAAATGTGTTCCTTTTTGGTGTTACCTCTCTTGGAATAACCAAAGCATCCTTTATCTCTTAGATTGAAACAACAAATGATCATTCAAATCATTCTAAGATTCATTTATTCTGAAAATAAATTGATAGAGAACCACTAGAATGCCAGTTTCATCTTTAAGGTCATGTTATATTTGCATTTTGTGTTAAAAACATTCAGTAAGACTAAAATGTTCCTGGTTTGTTCCGTTTCATAGTTCAACTCTTCTATTTAAATGTTTGCAGCAAAGAAATTTGGCGTTAATGAATTTGTGAACCCAAAAGACCATGACAAACCAATACAGCAGGTCATTGTTGACCTTACGGATGGTGGTGTTGATTATAGTTTCGAGTGCATTGGAAACGTCTCTGTCATGAGAGCTGCTCTTGAATGTTGTCACAAGGTAAGATTTTAGGTCTTTTTCATACAATGCTTCAAAAAGTAATATTTCTTTTAAGAACTTTATCTTTGAGCCTTGGATTTAACTGGATATTTTATTTTTCCAAAGCAGGAAAATGATTATAAGACCTGTAATTTAGGTCAAAATAGAAATAGACTGCATTCTTTTGTGTTTGTGGTCCAGTTGCAGTCACTGATGCAATGAGTTCTTTCCATTGGTATATTTTCTTAAGAATACTGCCACGACTACTTATATCTTTTTCATGAATGAAAGGATTTGCGAATCAAATTTTATTAGATAGTCTAGAATAAAAAAATTTCCTCATGTTTTCCCGAAATTTCTGCATGTATCATGAGTCCTCTATTGCTATCTAAACATCTTCATTCTCACATCTCTACCGTATCATTACAGGGTTGGGGCACATCAGTTATCGTAGGTGTGGCAGCTTCTGGTCAGGAGATAAGCACGCGGCCTTTCCAGCTTGTGACCGGACGTGTTTGGAAGGGGACTGCATTCGGTGGCTTCAAGAGTCGCTCCCAAGTTCCTTGGCTCGTCGACAAGTACATGAACAAGGTATCTGCCTTCAACTGTGATGTAAAAGGAGTAATTAAACGTGACATTAATTGGCATTTCAACTCCACAAATGCTGCAGGAAATCAAGGTGGACGAGTACATCACCCACACCATGACACTCGAAGACATCAACGAGGCCTTTGATCTGATGCACGAAGGTGGTTGCCTCCGCTGCGTGCTTGCTTTGCAACCATGAAGTGAGAGGCCCCTCGTTTCCTTGTATGCATCTTTCGAGGATTTTCCTTCTTTCGATGTGTACGAATCGTGTTAATCTCGCATGTGTTGTTTCCGCTGGCTTGTTCATGTTCTAGTTTAAATTTGCTTTTAAGCTCTATGGAATCGAAAGGCTTAGTAAGCCCCTGCTTGTTTCCCTGAACTTGTGTTAGATCATATTAACGGAGTTTATCCGCTGAGATCATCTATGTCAAATGCTCCACTAATTTTTGCCCCATTTCTCATCACTTGCGTCATAACAAATAGTTTGATCAGTGGATGAGATGTAAGTATGCATCGATCAGCTGTTACCAAAGTCATTGATTCAAGTGCAAGAGAATGAATTCATTCTCTAGATTTCATTGAACTTAGTTGCAAGAGAATGAATTCATTTCATTGATGAGCTCTTCTTTTCCACTTTCACATCAGACCATAGACTGGAGATTAGATACTAAAGTCGACTTAAAGCCACATAAGACGTTCTATAATAAGCTCGAGCTCGCCTCGTTTAGTGTTGGTGGGATGTTAGGCACCTGATCCTTAAAAGTTGGATCCATGTTTGGTGGTTATGTTTAGATCCGACCCGTTACTAAAGTAGACGAGATTTAAGTGCAAGAGACTGAATTCATTGGTGAGCTCTTCTTTACCGCTTTCACACCAGACTAAAGACCGGAGATTAGAAGCTAAAGTCGACTTAAAGCCCCATCAAACGATCTATAATTAAGCCGATCTCGCCCCGATAATTGTTGGTGTGGATGCCAAGCAGCCGATCCTAACAAAAAATTGGATCCGTATTTGGCGGTTGCATTTACATCCGACCCATCTATACGCCAACACGGTGGAACCCAATCGCTGCGTGACATTTTCGTAATTGGGTTTCCAGCTCGGGATATATTGGAGAAGGGCAAGATGTAGACTCTCTCGCTGCTAGGGTTTCCGATTGCTCCTCTCGAAGAGAGTTCTCGGGGGTGGTCCGGCGGGCGCGGCGTTGGAGGTCTCAGGATCCATGGCCATCTTTAGGGTAATCTCGATCTGAATCTTCGAAACTGTCTATTTGTTGATCGACTCCGTTTTCACCTACAAGAGTCCTATTCGACTTGTTAGCTCTTCGCGTACTTCGCTTTAGATTGTTGCATCTGATCCTTGTTGATGACTGCGGATGGTGGCAGTTTCATCAGTATCAGGTGGTGGGTAGAGCTCTTCCAACGGCGGCGGAGGAGCACCCCAAAATTTACCGTATGAAGCTGTGGGCTACGAATGAAGTCAGAGCTAAATCCAAGTTCTGGTAATTTTATGTTGGATCCTATCTTTTGGATCTGTGTTCTATAGCATATATGTTGGCTTCTTTTTCAGCACGTTTGCTCGTTGTTATTAATTGTTTTATCTTCCGATGTTCCTTGAGGATTTCAGGTACTTTTTAAGGAAGCTGAAGAAAGTGAAGAAAAGTAATGGCCAAGTTCTTGCTATTAATGAGGTTTGTTTTCTTCTTATTTGGTACCTTTTTCTCAAGGAATGTCATGGGTTTGGTTTCTCCTTTGTATGTCCTGCATGTCGTCGACCAGAAACTAAGTTTTCTTGTTAAACTTTGATAGCTAATCTCACCTATTAGATATGGATATAATTATTAATTATTGATACTAAATGGATATTTAGGTTGATGCTTGATAGCCTTACTCAAGATAAATGGAAACATATGTTTGTCAGAGATTATTGGAATCATTAGTATGCTAACAAATTGTTGAGATATAGCTCACCAATGACGGTATATGATGAATGAAACGCATTAAGCAAATAAGGAACTAAATCTTATCAATGACATCTTAGTTTATAGTAGTACAGCATGTAAAGAAGTAATAATGTGTTTCTGCATATAAAAGCCAATTACATGGTCCATGTCTATGCCTAGTTTGATGAAGTTACTTTTTAATTTGTTGTCAAAATGAGTGTCTATGGAATTAAAACTTGTTAGTCGTGTAGTTGAGATTAGGTTGACATATGATTAGTATCTTAATTTTGTATTATCAACATCAAAATGGAACAACAAAATAAATAGGAATGAGGCCACATTGTCTAAGTAACAAGAAAATAGCTCTCAGACAATTCCATCATTGTCTTTAATTTTGAAAATTGAAAGATAAAAAAAGAGGAAAAACATTGAAGAAGGGGAACAAGAAAGAGAACAACTCTAGTTGATGAGATTTCGAACCAAAAAGATATATAGAAATATGCTTTGCTGATTATTGGAGGAAAGATATCTTCTTTTTTCCTTCTTGATGACTTCAAAGGTTTTCTCCACTCGGCGAATCTAAAGTTCAGCAAGCAGTGGATCTGGTCTGCCATCGGAGCCTTGAGTTACCACCATGGGTAACTCCAATCTTGAGTTACCTCCATGAGTAACTCCGACATGTCTCGCAGTGTGCTGTGGTGGTGGCAATGGTTGAATATGATCCCTCACAACATTAAGAACTCCGTGGATGAGTTGAGAAGCATTCATGGCTTTAGTGTCGCTTGACGGGTGCGATGTGATTGGCTTAGCTGAAACATACCTTTGGGGCTGAAGAGGACTAGGTTTTCTCGGGCTCATAGTGGTCGATCGGGGGAGGTTCAATTTACTGGTTAGCCCGAGGAACACTCAAGGTGCATGGGGCAGTTGGGTTGTGTCTACCACCAATCTTACATACTGGAGCATCATTTCCCTTCACACCTCTGAGAAGCTCCATTTTGCCTACAATACATCAAGAATGGTCGTAATGCCTACAGGGCTTAAACCATGCTTTGACACCATTTTCACGACCCTAATTGACCATTAACTTGTTGAGCCGAACCACTGACCCACAAGTTAATGATAGTGATAGTATTTGTCCAAGTATTTGTTCACTTCCAATCTGTAACTATATTTGGGTGTTATACCTTTTCTATTCTTTGTTTTGGTTGAAACTAAATGGACTTTTCGATTGGACCCCCTGATCAAGTATCAATTGGCTGTAGCTGATTGACTTGTTCTTCCTAAATATCTAAATATTGCTCCCATCCAACCTGATCTAATCCATTTAAACCCAGTTACCTATGTATACATTGGTCTTCCTTGGATGTACTCTTTCTGGTTGAATTAGTTTTGGATTTTATTAGACTTAAGGCTTTCTGCTTACATTGATATGCATGGTATCCAATCCATATTCATATCCATGTCTGGATTTCCAAAGTAGTGGTTGGCATTATAAATATGCAAGTGTGGATATATGATATTTCCATTTTTGTGACCACATTTGAGTTTGCATGGATGCAGAAATTTATTTAGGTGAATTTTGTATAGTTAATTTTCAAACGCCATGATGTTTAGTTTTATTGGTGAATCTTCTATCACCTTAAAGATTATTGGCATTTCTTGCTTGACTAGTATAAACAACAAGCTATATATATGAATATTGGTGAATATGAATCTAAAAGTTGAAACATCACAACAACTTGATAAGTTAAACATCACCTTAACCTATATTTGTCTGATCAGGGCATTTTATAATTAAACCCCAATTTGTCCTTGTCAGGGCTGGCTCATCATGCACATGGATGGATTACTAGGATCCCCATGAGTGATGGTGGGATCCAAGGGCCCTGTCACTCATTACATTGTTACCTCTATACTCAATGCATGCCTGTGTTAGACCAAAGATACACTGGGATGCATAGTAGGTTGCTAATATGGCCTACACGATACACATCACGAACAGTTGTTACTAGGGTATCATCTTTGTCAGGACTAGTGAATGAAACATGCATGGTTTATGCCTACAAAAACAAGCACTTATAAGATAGGAATGGATTGCAAATCACATACTAATCAAAGACTTGACATGCTATCCATATTCTTATGGTGAGTACTTTTATAAATCTGACCTTTTTTCCCTGAAGAATCTATGGCAAACTCTGTGACTTGTGCTTATAGTGCAAGTTGTATCAAGTTTTTCATACTGTCCCAATAAATGTTAGTTTAATCATACATAAAAACTAAGGTTTGCAGGTAGCTGTCTGGAATCTTCTCTTCTCTGTCAAGCCCTAATTGTTGTGTTATTTATTGTAGGTTTCTAAAAGGTCTTATCCTCCTTAGCCTATTCTTTTGTTCATAGGTGGTGACTAGCTCAAGAGCCCGAAGTTGGATACCTGTATAATTAGAGGGGACACATTGAGGAATAAATCGAAATGTTTATAAAGTGTATATTGATTACATGGGATATCAACTAACAACAATAAACTTTTGTATATGTTCATCTAAAGTAATTGAAAGAAATTCTGATGTCAAACATATATAGGCATGCTAGTGCTTAAGATATGGAATTATGGAATATTCAGGATATGTATTGTCTTTTACTTACAACATAGATTTCCATCAAACAATTTGATATCTAAAAATTATAGGGTTTACAAAGTCAATTGACCCCATGACTTTACTGATTTCAACATTTTATCAACAACATGAATTGACCCCATAAATTGTAGGCAGTAAGTCTCATCCATGCCCTTTAGCAGCCATTCAGTCTGAAACACAGTTTACCTAGGCAGTCTACAGAGCCAAAGCAGTTCTTCATAGTACATGATATCTTTTCTTTGATGTACAAGCTAAATCTGGAGCTAAATTTTGGCAGATATTTGAGAGGAAACCAACAAAGATCAAGAATTATGGCATCTGGCTGCGGTACCAAAGCCGAACAGGTTACCACAATATGTACAAAGAGTACAGGGATACTACACTGAATGGTGCCGTGGAGCAGATGTACAACGAGATGGCATCCCGCCACCGAGTCAGGTGCCATTGCATCCAGATTATCAGGACTGCCACCATTCCTTCCAAACTCTGCAAGCGTGAGAGCACGAAGCAATTCCATGATTCTAAAATCAAATTCCCCCTCGTCTTCAAGAAAGTCAGGCCCCCTACCAGAAAGTTGAAGACCACTTTCAAGGCCGCCCGCCCTAATCTCTTCAAGTAAAAGAGAGTACTCGAGCACATTCTCCAGAAACTTTTGCATTTAGTTCATGCATTGTTGGATGAACTTAAAATGCCGCAGTCAGAGATTCTGTTTGTGTAGGACTTTTGCAGAGCGATTTTGTGATTTGGATTAGGAGCATTCATTTATCATTTTCAGCATGTTGTTATAGCGGACGGGATCTTATGAATTGGATTAGCTATTCCAGTTTAATTTTTTGTACTTAATTGTCCTTATACTTGTTAGTGTCGATAAGGGTAAATCCAATCTTCCATGACCTGGCAGGCGTCGAGCTGAAGATATTATATATCCACATCAGAAAAGCGGATATAAGCGATTCTGCTGCAGCATTTGATTCCTCTGGTGATTTCCTCTTAAGACATCTGAAGACTTCCATCCGTCCGCAACAGTAGCAACATCATCCACTCTCTAAATCTGATGCAGCCAATGTCGGACCCACGCAAGAAAGCGGCGCACTAATTTGGACACACCATTATGGTTTCGTGCGGTTCGGGTTCGGCCTAGGTCTCGGACCGACACACGCTAGTCTGCAGCTTCGACCCGTTAAAGCCAAGTCGTTATGATTCATATATCCTTTTTCCTACGACGCTTGTTCGCCGCTTCCCTCTTCTTGTTCTCCTCTTCCCTCCTCCCCGTCTGCGGCGCGAGCATCAACCAAGAATAAGGAGAAAGAACTCCGATCTCTTCACGCCCTCAAATCCTCTCGATTATCCTCTGGTAAAGTGATTCTGTTTCTTGCTCTGTTACATCAGTTGCTGCCTTTTATAGGTTTTTGATACTTAGACTTTGATGCGTACCGCACACGAGATTTCGCCATAGTTTATGCTGAATCGGAGTTGATCTTTGGCAAGAAAACGAGCATTGTCGGTGACCAGATTCGATGATGGAAGGGTTAGAAATCCATCGAGTAGCCAACCAAAACGAATGAAATATTGCCGTCATGCATTAGGACAGGGATAACAGATTAGCTTTCAGAGAGATTTTGTGATTTGGAATAGGAGAATTCATTTCTCATTGTCAGCATGTTGTTATAGCGGACGGGATCTTATGAATTGGATTAGCTATTCCAGTTTAATTTTTTGTACTTAATTGTCCTTATACTTGTTAGTGTCGATAAGGGTAAATCCAATCTTCCATGACTTGGCAGGCGTCGAGCTGAAGGTATCATATATCCACATCAGAAAAGCGGATATAAGCGATTCTGCTGCAGCATTTGATTCCTCTGGTGATTTCCTCTTAAGACATCTGAAGACTTCCATCCGTCCGCAACAGTAGCAACATCATCCACTCTCTAAATCTGATGCAGCCAATGTCGGACCCACGAAAGAAAGCGGCGCACTAATTTTGACACACCATTATGGTTTCGTGCGGTTCGGGTTCGGCCTAGGTCTCGGACCGACACACGCTAGTCTGCAGCTTCGACCCGTTAAAGCCAAGTCGTTATGATTCATATATCCTTTTTCCTACGACGCTTGTTCGCCGCTTCCCTCTTCTTGTTCTCCTCTTCCCTCCTCTCCGTCTGCGGCGCGAGCATCAACCAAGAATAAGGAGAAAGAACTCCGATCTCTTCACGCCCTCAAATCCTCTCGATTATCCTCTGGTAAAGTGATTCTGTTTCTTGCTCTGTTACATCAGTTGCTGCCTTTTATAGGTTTTTGATACTTAGACTTTGATGCGTACCGCACACGAGATTTCGCCATAGTTTATGCTGAATCGGAGTTGATCTTTGGCAAGAAAACGAGCATTGTCGGTGACCAGATTCGATGATGGAAGGGTTAGAAATCCATCGAGTAGCCAACCAAAACGAATGAAATATTGCCGTCATGCATTAGGACAGGGATAACAGATTAGCTTTGGCCAATAAGAAAAGCTTAGTACGAGATTGTTAGGGAAAAATATTATTAATGTCTTGGTCGACTTGACGTGATCCGGACTTTTATATATATGCAGGATTGTCCGAAGTGGCTTCGAGTTATGGCATCTGGCTGCGGTACCAAAGCCGAACAGGTTACCACAATATGTACAAAGAGTACAGGGATACTACACTGAATGGTGCCGTGGAGCAGATGTACAAGTCGTGTTCTTGAGGTATCATTTGCACGAAGACTGAAATCGAGAGAGGCTTCTTGGTTCAATACTTCCGACGTTCAATGGATACGAGCAATCAAGATAAGTTCTTTTTTTTTCTCTCTCTGTGTTAAAGATGAACTTTTATATCTTGTTATAAAGAGTACGAAAAAAATTTATGATTGTCTTTCTCCTTAACAAAAAAAAATGATTTGATTATTTTTTTCATCATTAATGATGAGAATGAAGCTTGTGATTATTTTCTTGTTATAAATGATAAGAAGGAAGCTTCATCTTATCCTTCCTCATTGGGTGTCCATCTTATCTTTTCTCATTGGGTGCCGTATGATAGTGACATATTGAATAATTAACCATTAGTATATCTCTTGGTGATTATTTTCTTGTTATAAATGATAAGAAGGAAGCTTCATCTTATCCTTCCTCATTGGGTGTCATATAATAGTGACGTATTGAATAATTAACCATTAGTATATCTCTTGTTTTAGCCTGCAAGCAGAGGTATTGGGCATTGTTGGAGTTGTAGAGGTAGGCAGTTACTTGAGTGGTGCACACAGAGACCAACAATAGCACAACCACTTGAGTCAACTGCTCGCGGTTGCATAATCGATTATCGTCTACCTTTGCAATTCTAACAATGCCCATTATCTTTACTTGTAGGTTAAAATAAGGGATAGACTAATGGTTAATCATCTGGTATATCACTATCATATGGCATAAGATGAAGCTTTCTTTTTGTCATTTATGACGAGAAAACAATCATAAGCTTTATTCTCATCATTAATGACAAGAAAGATAACTTCCTAATAAGAGAGAGATTGTAAGTTTCCTTCATACTTTTTACGATCAAGCATTAAAGCTCGTCTTTAACATTGAAAAAAAAAAACTCTCTTAACTACTCGTATCCGTACTTAAAAATATTATTAATGTCTTGGTCGACTTGACATGATATGGACTTACATATATGCAGGATTGTCCGAAGTGGCTTCGAGATGGAAGTGTCGTGTTCTTGAGGTATCATTTGCACGAAGACTGAAATCGAGAGAGGCTTCTTGGTTCAATACTTCCGACGTTCAATGGATACGAGCAATCAAGATAAGTTCTTTTTTTTTCTCTCTATGTGTTAAAGATGAGCTTTTATATCTTGTTATAAAGAGTACAAAAAAAATTTATGATTGTCTTTCTCCTTAACAAAAAAAAAAGATTTGATTATCTTTTTCATCATTAATGATGAGAATGAAGCTTCATCTTATCTTTTCTCATTGGGTGCCGTATGATAGTGACATATTGAATAATTAACCATTAGTATATCTCTTGTTTTAGCCTGCAAGCAAAGGTAATGGGCATTGTTGGAGTTGTAGAGGTAGGCAATTAACTTGAGTGATGCACACAGAGACCAACAACAGCACAACCACTCGGTTGCATAATTGATAATCGCCTACCTTTGCAATTCTAACAATGCCCATTATCTTTGCTTGTAGGTTAAAATAAGGGATATACTAATGGCTAATCATCTGATATATCATTATTATATGACGTCGAATGAGGGAGGATAAGATGAAGCTTTCTTTTTGTCATTTATGACGAGAAAACAATCACAAGCTTTATTCTCATCATTAATGACGAGAAAGATAACTTCCTAATAAAAGAGAATTGTAAGTTTCCTTCATACTTTTTATGATCAAGCATTAAAGCTCGTCTTTAACATTGAAAAAAAAAAAATATCTCTTAACTACTCGTATCTGTACTCATATAAATCAGATTACTAAACTTGAGTATTGGAGGGATCGGGTTAATAAACATTTCCTGACCTCAGTCTTCATACAAAGAGCATTTTAGGAGCGTGACACTTTCACTTTAGAGACACTTCAGATAATCATACTTATATGAGTTCGTACCATGTCAGGCTAACTAAGTCGTCAATGATATTTTCTCTTCATAAGCCTCTTTTTTTTATTTTTTTTTGCTTTCCGATCTTTTAATGAATCCAATCGAAATGAACAAATATGTTATTACCATGCATAAGGACAAGCTTTGCTTGAAAAGAAAAGAAGGGAAAGCACAGCTGTCTACATCTCAAGAGTATGACACGCCTCCGTTTTCTTTTCAATTTATTGTTTCTTAATCGATTTTGTTATGGAAATCAACCCATAATCCGAATGTTCTTCTGTTTATGAATCTTACTACCTCTATCTACATAACTCTTTTGTATCCGCCTTACATCTTCGATCCAGTAAGTTGGTGTAGGCTATTTTACCAGCCCACCATGATGTTTAGCCCTTGACTCTAAGAGAAGAACAAATTGGTATAGAACCATCTTGATCTAATTTTGGGACACGCAAACCTGAAGGCAGTCTGGCCTACAAGATGTGCTCCTGTTGTTAATGATGTTATGTTTTCACTAGCTTCGTGGAATTAATTGTTCATTGTTCTTTATTTCAGTCCATTCAATTCATTTTTTTTTCATGAATCAGTCGATCCCCAGATGGTAATGGCTCTTACAATTCTCTATTTACACCAGTGCATGTCTTGTAAGTTGTACTGTTATTTGTGAACTCAACTAAAGAAAAGTATCTATTTGTATGTTTTAAGATGAATGATGATAGGTACTAATGCCAATATTTAATGGCATTACTGACTTCATGATTGTATCTGCCTCATGATCTCATTACTGACTTCATAAATGCTTATGATTGGCTGTATAAACTTGTTAGATAAATTATATGTAATTGTTGATGAGCTAATAGCAAAACTCAATTGAAAAAAATAGATGTTTTATACTTAAGATGAATGATGATAAGATACTAATAGCAAACAGAAATGTTAAATGCCATTACTAAATTAATGATTGTATTCACCTCATGATCTCTCATAACTACTTAAGAGAGGATGTGTAAACTTGTTAGGTAAATTATACGTAATTATTGATGCACTAATAGCAAAACTTGATCAGGTTAGCATAATGCCAGACCAAGGATGAAGAAGAATGCTGCAGCTGCCTCAAGGATCCTTTCTCCCTTCCATTCTTAGGTGCTTCCCAGTCAACCTGTGCTGCTTTTTGGCCCCTTTTTTTGTTTTTCCTTTTATTTTCTCATTCATTGTATTTTGTGAAGATGATTCATTATTCGTGATGGTCAACTCATCCTTGTTTATTGTCTTATTGGAATCAAACATCTTCTAGAATAATATGTAGTTTCTACTCTCGTTTTTTACCACTCATGCATTCCTTGTGTCTGTGGGTATTATGCTTCCATACCTTCTCAGTTCCACAGGATGAGCATGACACGAACTCTCATGGCACTCATACTCGAATCATTCATGGCTGCATCAGAATACTCTCGTCAACCTTGGAATAGAAGAAGAATCCAAGAGAGATGGAGAAGGCAGTGTCAGGTCATTCAACCCTGTAAAGCCAAAAGGTCAAGCCAACTGGGATTTCCCATATTTGCACCGTTGCACAGACTTGAACGCAAACTGCATCCCATGAAAACGAGAGTCGCAGGGGTGACTCACCCGTCAAAGTCCGGCTAAACGGCGCGGAATTCTAGTCTTCATCGTTGACTACGCAACCCGATCAAAGTTTGGGAGGTCAGAAGAACTTTCGTCGCCGCACCACGTGGGCGGTGAGCGGACGCCCCAAGCTACCGTGCAGGTACCTTTGATGGCCTCATCGGAACCGTCCATCCACTTTGTGTTCACCAACACGAACGGTCGAGATGAAAAGTTACGGTGGGATGAACGGTTCTATGGAGCCCTTTCGCCGAGCCACCGATGCGCACGTGGCTGATCTCCCTCGCCACAAGTCTCCCAATCGGGGCCGCTCTCGATAGGGACATCGCCTCTCGGCCGTTGGATCTCGATCGGAAGGTTCATATCGGTGCTCGCTACGTTGAAATTGTGATTCTCCTTAATTAATTATCTCCGGACGCTGTGCGCAAGGATTCTGGTCGTATGACAACCCTAGTGCCTCTCTTCGTCCGTCAGCATCGACCGGGAACCCTAGATGAGATCGTCCCGCATTGATTAGAGGAGCTCCCCCGATCATCGATCTTTCTTCGATCCTTGGCAAGCCGGACAGGGGCGATCCTTTTTCCCCTCCCCTCCCTGGTCAATTGGTAACGAGATCCTTCTATTCGCTCCTAATTCCATTATTTTGTTGATTGGATTTCTAGATTCCAGGGTGAAATCGAATGCAATAAAGTTTTCACGGGAGCGTTTCACGTAATGAGGCGAAATCCTTTTGTGGTTGTAGTTATCGATTCGTGAAAAATTGCTGCTTTCTTTGGAGGTTTTCGCGTCGGTGCGAAATTCTATTTTAGCTGTTGTATTGTCAGAAGAGCTGCCGCAAAGATTCCATCTTTCTATTTATTTTCTTTTTCTTGCAATTTATTTGGGGGATAACATTGAGATCTTATTGATGGTTGCAAGAACGGTGGCGTCAGATAACATCATACATCTCGATGATGTAATTATGGATCAAAAGTTCTGATCGAGAAATTACATATCAATGCACTGGTGTCCCCTGGCAGGGTGGCTGATCAAGTTGGTATTAGTTTAACCTAAATTGGGGGCATTTCCGCTGCCCTATTAGTCATTGTAGACAATCGAATTGAATTGAGAACTGAAGATTGAAATGAGGATTAGCAGAGTCGAGAGGAAGAAGGAACATAGTGTACAGATGAGGCATGTGGGTGGAAATAGATTTCTATCCTTATTTGATTTGAACTAGTTTGCTTAAAATTTCTTTAATGATGTTTGTACAAAGGATAATGTCTGTGACCAGAAAAGAAACTTTGTTTCTCTCTAATAATCATATATAATCTCAGCTTTTGCCAATGAATCCCTTATAAATGATGGAAGTAAAATATTACTAATATGGGGTAAGTAGATATAATATGACTTGTATTGCATTCTAGGTTGAAAACTGGTCTGTGCCATATTTAACTCCGCGTTTCAAGTTGTAGGGGTCATAAACTGATGTGCTTTGCTGCAACCGTGTGTTAGATTTGGTTAGAGAAGAAACCAAGCATTAACTTGACTGAGTGTAAAATTTCATGAGTGTAAAGGAAGTTGTCGAGCAAAGTTTGCAAAAGAGGCTGTTGTAAGAACACTGAGAAATAGATAATTTTCTTTTTACCATTGAAACTTATCTACCACATTCGTTTAAAGGATGAGCTTTGACGCCACGATGAAGTTGCTTTTAAGTGATCTGGGTGACTAGGTTCAAGTCATATCAAGCGATATCTCAGCTGGCAGGGGTAAGTCTATCTGTATTGACCCTCTCTAGATCTCTCATTGGCTGGAAGCTCATGCATTATACTGCCCTTTCTTTGGCGGGATGACACTTTTGTGATAACTTTAATATAACAACAGCAACAAAGCCATAAGTCCTAACGCTTTTGTGATAATTTTGATGTGGAACAAAATTAATTACCAAAAACAAGAAAGCAAATGCCCATGACTGATATGCTAAAGTATGTTTAGTAAATATGGAGTGGAAATAGTAGTGCCAATGCTTAATCAGTACCTATGGCTTTAGTTGTCTTTCTCTAAACAAAGTGTGTTGCCATATTTGGTGGCAAGAAGTGGAGCTCAAATCCATGATGCAACTACTTTGACAAAGTGGATTCATCAGCAATTTGTCATTTTTAAGAAGATTGGACTTTGTGATGATGAACATACTTTTAAAGTTTTAATCACAATCTAACACTTATGTTTTCGTTATCTTTTACTATTCCAAATATCATGGTGTATAATGCTTCCCTGATCATGATGATTTTGGATCTCATGGCAACGATGCTTATGACTCTCATCACTGGAAACATAGTACTGAATGGCTCATACTTCTTCTGTCCGTAT
Organism: Musa itinerans; assembly: GCA_001649415.1. Lineage (NCBI taxonomy): Eukaryota > Viridiplantae > Streptophyta > Magnoliopsida > Zingiberales > Musaceae > Musa > Musa itinerans. The sequence goes on from LVTN01000375.1 coordinate 158,849, forward strand.
TTTATTTTATATTTGACATTTTGTGCAGGAATTGATTTTTATGTTGCAGAAACATGCAGTATATTGTGTTCAAACTATGTTTTGCTTTGCTCTACAAAATGTTTATAATACATTTCAAACTTTACAAATCATGATACTTGTTTTGTGCTGATTGACGGTTTTAGATAACTTTCCAAAACATCTTGGTGCATTTTGTGCTTTTGAAATATCTTAATAACTATTTAACTTGGGATATCATATGCAACAAGTTGCTCAATTTAAATGTTGATAAAGATCATTGGTTCTATTTTAAGGGGATAGAGATCATCAATCCTTTTTATGCTGGTGGAGATTTTTGGAATCTATGTTTTAAGTGAAAAAGATAGTGATCTTGACTACCATTATTATTGCTATGCAAATTAAGTTCCTCCTTTTTTTCTAGAAGCTTCAAGTGTAACTTTAGCCAAGTTGTTCAGTTAATTAATTATTTATTTGCTGCTGTTTATTTCTTTGATTGACGATTATGCTTGAATTGTGTTCAATATCCTTAAAAAAGTTAAAAAAAGGAGCTGGATGGATAGCACTGAAATGACAGGGCTGTATTTGAACTCGTGAAAGTTAAAAATGGCCTATATTGGTTTACCTCTGCCTATTGTTTTTCCTTTATATCTCATGTGGGAGGCTGAAACTTAACTTATTACTGCCTAATCTCTCTCTTAGATCTTTTAACATTCCTAAGTACAAATGGTTTCAATGGTTATTATGAGTTATTTGATTTTGTTATTTGGTCTGATATTATTAACTTATTTCAGTAATCATAGTTTCAGGAACAGAATGTTAAAAAGATGAAATGACTCATCCTTGGGTAGATGATTCAAAGTTCTCATCTTCCACGTCACAAACTAATTCACACACTGTTTTTTCACGGTCTACATTTGATTCCAGCTTGAAATGCAGGTGAAGGAATATTTCATTATTGCTTCTTTTGTGTCTTTTATTATAAGTAGTCATGCTAGGCCATCTCTGTTTCTGCTTTCCTTTTCCAAATGTACGTGATGGTTGCATTTGCAGTGCTCTATAACAATATTCAGAAATGGATATAAAAATTTAAACCAGCAAGATTTATTGGATTTTTTTACCCTTGTTTTATGATGTTGGGTAATTAGGACCATCTTCACTTTCGAGTATTAAATTCTTGCGGAGAGAAAATGAGCATGCATCACATTTCTGGGTAAGTAATATACTAAATATTTGTTGCTGTTTAACTTACTTTAGTTAGGGCTTTGAATTTATAAGTAGAGAATTAAATATGATTATACTAAGTAGGGAAGACTATAGTATGAAATTGAGAAACAGCTTAATTTACATTAGTTTACCACATGATGCCCCCAGTTTCATTCTATATTGTTCTAGACGCCATACTAGCTTTTCTTGATCAAAAGACAACAAATCTTGTAACTTTGGGCTTATATATAAGTTAAAAAGGGCAGCCTAGTGCATGAGGGTTCCTAAGCAGTTGCTTATTTCTTTGTTGAATGGTTAATCTAATTAAAGAATTGTAGACTGAATTTATATTGCAGATGCACATTTTGCTGCAATGTTGGTGAATGACTAGAGCAAAGAATTAGAAAGAAATTTGATGTTGAAGATGAGATCTTCATCTATGGTAAACACTTTTAGAAGGAAACTTGAGCTACCTTCTCAAAGAAGGTGATCTTGAATTAAGAATATGAAAAAGAAAGTTCAACCAAATCTTTAATAATTATTTTATCAAATAATGAGGTTATCTCATAGAGCATCTTTAATGTTTGATCAAATAATAATCATTCATATGTAGAGTACAAATTGGAGAATAACTTGGGACTGGTGTAGGAGGAGATGACCTGACTGTTGGATATGCCTAATTTGCTTGGTGTGGGTGTGAACTACCTATCTCTATCCATCTATCGTGCTATGGAGTTTCCTTATTGGTTGTAAAAATAGATATTATCATTTAAGAATTCAGGGGTAAGCTAAGGCATGACATTGAGAAATAAAGTAAATCATTCACCTAAACCCGAGAGAGACTAAAGCCACTTTATCCCCCGACTTTGTTTCTTCTTTCTCACTTGTGATATCATCCTATCGCTTCACTCTGTTACCATCTTTCAACATAATCTATCATGAGGAGTCAGATCCTGTGTCACCTGAAAATATCTGTTCCAGGCAGATGTCCTTTTATCCAAAATTTAGTTTTGGATGAAATCTCATCAGTGTATTTGGTGAAAATTTCAGGTCGAACCAAATCTTATCCCAGTTGATTGAAAAGTTGAAGGCTGGTTGAAGATGTTGATTATCTTTATATGTTAAATGTCGGTCAGAATTTGGGTTAAATTGGTTTGGGTTTGGATCATCCATAGAGAGATGGTTCATCTTGGGAGAAACCATAACGTAAAAGTGAGTCCAGGTCGAGTTTGGGTCTGGCATCTCTACAACGGTACATTGTGCAGTAGCTCATCTTGATTTCTTTAGAGCTACACTTGTCTTGGGTTAGTCTCCATTGACAATTAATTGTAGGTGACATTGTATGATGGAATTTCATGATATATATACTCGGGAATGATAGAGTATATCATTTGTGGAAGAGCATCACTATTGATGACTAACTATTGATGAACCTTGTCAAGTAAATTTAATGTGGGATGACTAAGGTGTGATGTTTACAATGGGTGAATCTGTGTATTAGCCAGTGATTTAAAAAGGTGTGCCAGCGCTTGAGCGAGGCGAGGCCCGAGTGCCTCGCATAGAAGCCGGGTGATGCGCTTCAGTGAAGCACTACCTGGGTGCTCGCTTGAACCTAGGCATCGGCCGCTTGGACATGTGCCCGGTTGAAGGTGAGCAATTGCACTAGATGGTCAACTTTGGTTTCATCGAACAAACTAAACATTATAGTAAAACCACCCCACGCCACCCCACCCTCCACCCACCCACCCCTCGTGCACGAGACCCCCAAACCCTACTTCACCACCCTAACTCACCTCTGGTCCCGTTGAAGGCATCGATGCGATGATGTCGATGCTTGCGCTCCCTTCGTCGACGCTTGCTTTCGCTGCCTTCGCTCTGATGCTTGCGCTCCCTTCGCCGTTGCTTTTTTTATGCACAACTCCCTCTACTGCCTAATCTTTCGTGTGTAGCTCCCTCTACTGTCACGGGATAGGTTTGCAACTTTCTCCATTGTTGTTGTCGTCGTTTGTAGCTTCCTCCATCCCCCCCAACAATATTATAACTATTGTTAACAGTGAATTGTTAATCGTTCAAACTGATAAGTAAAACTACTGTTACTATATTTTATATTATATATTTTATACTATACATTTTATATTTTATATTTATATTTTAAAATTATATTATATATTTTTTTATATTTTAATATTTTAAAGCTTTTCGTTTCTCTCAAGCGGGCGCCTAGTGTCTCAGGTGTTTTGGGATCTTGGTGTCTTTTGGCATCTAGTGCTTTTAAAAACACTGGTATTAGCTATTAAAAATGGCATAAACTTAATATAGATGTCATATTTATAGGCAACCGAGGCGTGAATTTTGATGCCTTATCTAGACAATAAGTTCAACTGCCTCTACTATAATTATCAGTGAGCTTGCTGCAAGCCTTTTAGGAGTACACACAGGAAAATTCTTTGTGATGAAGGAAACATATTGAAGAAAAAAAAATGCTGGGTCTACCTTTCTAGATCTGCATGCTAATTGTCAAGTTGTTTTGTGTATTGCTATATTATTGTCATGTATTTTCTTGTATCTTTATTTTAGAGAAGGAATCAAGATGCCCTGCTTGTGATGTGATTTAAGTTTATCCTGCTAGCTGTTTAGCGTTCTTTATTAAGTTTTAGCTATGCCATTACATTTTCTTTTCGGGGGTCTACTTGATCATTTAGTTGTATAATCTTGTTTCTTCCCAGTCATAGAAATGTTTCCCGGTTGTTAGCATGGAGGGAGATATCTCCTCGAGCAAAGCACTGTAGGAAGCGGCTGTGGGGAGAAGGTTTAGGGTGCACTGGTGATTGTGTTGGTCTAAGATGTGACACAGATGTCAGACATGCTTTGATGTCCTGGTAAAGTTCTTTTGAACTGTCTTGCTATAAAGTATTTGCTACTTATTAGATAGCTGCAATAAGCATTCATTAGTCTGTAATTATTTCTTCTAAGACAAGGTCAACTATAGCTGTGAAACATGCACTCCTAAGTGCTTATTCTGTGAAGAATATCCTCCTCAGGGTTGAAGCAGAGTCGTTATGTTATTTGTCAGCAAGATATTGTCCTCTTGTGCCCCCTCCAAGGTCCACAATTGCAGCAGCATTTAGTTCAGATGGAAAAATACTTGCTTCCACCCAGTAAGTTTATCTCCTGTGCCTTAGCTTTATGCTTCAGTTAGTCACTTGACTAACCAAATCTTTGCAGCGGTGACCACACTGTCAAGATTGTTGACTGCCAAACTGGAAAATGTATAAAGGTGCTGAGCGGACATCGTCGAACACCTTGGGTGGTATGTGTACATATAGAGTTCAGGTGCATGCTGTGTGTAAATTTATAATAAACTGAAGTATTGTAATGTTTAGGACTATATGCCTCCTGCTATTTCCTTTGGAAAATACGTTACTTCTTGTATTGCTTTTTTCCTCAAAAGTGTTGATTGAGACATTTTCGACCACTGCTTCTTTAAGGTGCACACAGCACTTGCTTATAAAGGATTTCAGTTTTCAATAAAATTTGTCATCATTCATATTCTCGAATGTTTGTCACTCTTAAGATGTATTATTTTTTCTTATGTATTTTAACAATAGGGTCCATATTTTTTATGTTGAAAGTAATACAAATAAGGATACGGATTTTAAGAGATTGGATAATTTTGTTAAATAGTTCACTTAAATTTTCTCTGTTACCTTTATCATATTTATTCTTAACTTTAGAGTTATAGAAATTTCTTTTAAGAGCTATTCTTCAAATTTGCCATGCAGGTTAGGTTCCATCCATTGTATTCGGATATACTTGCGAGTGGCAGCTTGGACCATGAAGTTCGTCTGTGGGATGCCCAAACTTCAAACTGCATTGGGTCGCGTGATTTCTGTAATATTTTGTGCCAATTTATATGTAGCCTTGTTATTTTGAACAGTCATGATCTTTTAGTTTGATTACCTTCTATTCATGGTGTATTACTCCGAGTCTTTTCTAGAGGTATTGGTAGACATGTGTACCTTTTTATTTCTGTATGCAGATCGCCCAATTGCTTCTATTGCTTTTCATGCCCAGGGAGAGATTCTTGCCGTGGCTTCAGGTCACAAGGTGAGATTTTCCTGTTGTTGTAATTTGTCTAACTTTGATTGCCCAATTGCTTCTTCTGGGTGTGTACTCATGGGATCAAGATTGTCATGTTCTAACTATTAATAAATATCATTTTGTAGCTGTACATGTGGAACTACAACAAGAGAGGAGAGTCTTCTTCACCAACAATTGTGCTAAAGACCCGACGTTCGTTGAGGGCTGTCCATTTTCATCCACAGGCAGCACCATTCTTGTTAACAGCTGAGGTTGAATTGGTTTTAAACAAACTTCTGCACATTTATAATTTTTGCTGCTGTGCTTAATCTTCTGGTTTTGCAGGTTAATGATCTTGATTCTCCTGATTCACCCTTGACACTTGCGACATCATCTGGTTATTTGCACTACCCCCCTCCAGCTGTCCTTTTTGCGAACAGTAATAATAATGTCTGTCCACATTTGGAGATAGAACTTCTTCTTTTTAATCTTCTTTTTACTTGTTCTGGTCAACTTCATTAAAGAAGAATGTCTTGCTGCAGAATGTCAGGGCTGGTGGCTTGGGAAGTATGCTGCAAAGAGTAGAATCTTTCTCATTGCTCACCAGTCAACAGAGTCCAGAAATCGGGAACCAGAATGACAACAAAACAACTCCTATGGATATAACTTCTGCTTCAAATGCTATAAAAGAAGATGAAGTTGCTGATCCTTTGCAGTCTGGAATTGAAACAACATTTGACCCTATCATGGAAGGAACAGAAACCACTGAGGTGCAGCCTATGTTAGGGGTCCAAACAAGAGTCTCCAGTATTCCTGAGAGAATGGATGTTTCCACTAATATGCCGGCTACTTCTCAGTCTAATGTGGCTGTCCTCAACCCTATTAGGCAGTCCAGGTCAGGTTTAGATGATGCACCTGTTATACCCTCGAGCTCCTTTCGTGGGGCTGACATACAGATGATTTTAAGAAACACAGATAGTGGACACCTTCATCAGTTGATTCCTTTCAGCGATCCTGCATGGTGGGAGCTGCCTTTTATTCAAGGTTGGTTAATTGGACAAACTCATGCTGGCTTGCATACAACAGTGCCAGTCAACAGTGCCTTTCAAGGGAACTCGATGGTTATTCGGGGAACAGGATCTGGCTTCCTGTCATCTGAATTACTCCATGCTCATAATGTGGAAGCTTTGGTTGCTTCTTCACCTATGGCAACCTCTGTTGGCCAGTCTAGAGTCGCTGGAAGATCTGGTCCTCGTCAACGATCACGCTCCCGTCTGATGGCTTCTACGAGTAATGGAGAAGGTTCATTAACTAACTCCCAGAATGATGAGTCTGCACCTCACTCTCGTCCTAACAGTATCGAATCTGGGATTCCTACATCATTGGCTGCAGCTGCAGCTGCTGAATTACCTTGCACTGTGAAGCTAAGAATATGGCCACATGATATGCAAGATCCATGTGCCAGCTTAGATCCAGAAAAATGCCGTTTAACCATACCAAATGCTGTCCTTTGCAGGTGAAGTTATTTATGCTACCATTTTGTAACTTTTGTCTACTTGGTGTTTGCAATTATGGGGCTAGCATATTCTTCTTTTCATAGTTTAGCATTAGAGTATCTTTGCATAAATTTAGTAGCCCATTGTATGGTCATAATGTACAAGGGTTTAAATGTTCTTTTATTGGTAGGGTCTAGTTTGATTTACTTGTATGCTGGTTAATGATACTTCAGCTGGAGTCCATTTCACAGTGTCATTCCTTGGGATTACTCTTGTTGATGCTTTTGGTTAGTGCCATATTATTGAAGTGCTTACATGTTAATAACATTGACAGTGAAATGGGCACCCACTTTTCTCCTTGTGGACGATTTTTGGTAGCTTGTGTTGCATGTTTGCTGCCTCACATGGAAGGCGATCCAGGGTTCCAGCCGCAGATGCAACATGATTCTACAGGTGCCGCAACATCACCAACACGACACCCGATTCCTGCTCACCAAGTTATGTATGAGCTTCGTATCTATTCTCTTGAAGAAGCAACGTAAGACCTGGACTTTGTTTGTTTGTTTACTACTTCAGTTTTATCAAACCTTTTCTTATTTTGCTTTTGACATTGTTTCATGTTTCTTTTCCCCTTTTGTTTGTAGTTTTGGTATTGTCCTATCTTCAAGGGCAATCAGAGCTGCTCATTGCTTGACTTCCATTCAGGTCAGTGCAGGAATTATGTTGTTTTGTTTCTTTCAATAAACTTAAGCAATTTAAGTTGTTAGCATTGAACTGAACTCCTCCACCGCCAACCCCACCTAAAAAAAATATTATTTTTTCCTTTGATGCTTCTATTGCCATCAACCCAGGTCAAAGAAGCTTAAAAGCAGCTAGAGTTCTGATCAGAAAAGACAAATCATGTTGAGGGCCTCGAAGCATGAAGCTAAAAAGTGTACATGGAAGCAAAAAATAAATATCAAGATAAACAAAAAGAGTATGAGAGTTAAGTGAATATTATAAGTTAAATGTCTGGAAGCTTAGAGTAGTTTATCACTTTATTGTACTATAAGATGAACAAAAGGGTATGAGAATTCCAATTTACCTAATCCTCCATAGATTGACTTTAATTGAAAACAATAAGTAAATTAAACTTTCTTAATTTGGCTGATTCTGCAAGTGAACTAAAAAGCTTTCATTTGTCCTATTGTTGACAGCAATTGATTTGCACATTATATCTGCCTTTTTAAATAAATGTGCCACTATCTGCACTCTGATGCCAAAAATAATCTTATGCATAGTTGTCATACTATTCCAGCTGTGTCATTCTTTTAAGCTTAGGTGGGTAGAGTAGATGACATGGTTGGTGATTAGTTTACCATAGTTTTGATGTTAAGATCTGACTGTTTGATGAACTTGTTGATTTGCACATATGTCTTCTTAACAATTGCCTTCTAATGTCTATGGACCTGTCCTATAATCTTTATTATGATGATCCCTAGGGTTCCCCAATGTCTAGGAGGGCTGTCAATGAATGAGGTGCATGCCAATTTTTGGCTGAATTTTTGCAGTCTTATCCTCGTAAGCAGTGGTCAAACTATAGTAGCAATCTAAGGTCTCATTTTATGAGAAAGAGGATCAAGTATTGCATAGGTTTTTGGCCATGTCAATATTCTACTGTTATTGTTGTATAAATTTGTCTGATAATTTGTGTATACATGGGCTTGATATGATAGTTTGCATATGTGGCATACACTGCAAATATATTTATTCAGTCTCTTTAGCATTGTTGTGTCAATTTGCTGGCAACCATACTTCTATTTTGATGTTTTCCTGATCACTCTTTTTTCATTTTTTCAGTTCTCACCCACATCAGAACACATACTGCTAGCATACGGTCGGCGCCATAATTCACTTCTTAGGAGCATTGTCATTGATGGTGATAATGCTTTACCTATCTACACGATTTTGGAGGTAGTTATCAGTTTATTTTTGGACATCTTTCTTGATCCTTTGTTGACAACTTAGCTGTAGATTCTGTCTCTTCTGATTAAAATGTGACAAATGATTCGGTTCAGATGATTGTTATTAGCATATGTTGATTTGACAAGATAACTATGAGACTCATTGTCCACTAACTTATCCATTAGCATTTCTCACTAGATATTTTTCTAACAGAAATTTAGAAACTATGCTAGTTCAGGATTGAGGTTATTTTACAATAAAAATGATGGCCAACCATGATGATTATTAGAATGCGAATAAATCAAGGTCTAGACTCTAGATATTGCCCATTGCATAAGGCTCCTGCCAATGTAGGGTAGTTTTAGTTATGTGGGCAATCATATAATGACTCAAAAGCTCACCATCACAGTTCTTTAATGATTATTATTAGTGTTGATTTCAAGTCAGTTCTTTAATGATTCTGATGCATATTTGATTTCTTTTTTCATATATGTTGTGAAATCTAAATATACTTTCTTCCTCTCGATGTACTTAACACCATAATATCCATGAGTACCATAATAAATAGTGACTCCTATTATTTTTCATCTAGTTCCATTTTTAAATATTTGATTTTCAGGTCTATAGAGTTTCAGATATGGAGCTTGTGAGAGTTCTGCCCAGTGCAGAGGATGAGGTTAATGTTGCATGCTTTCATCCTTTGGTTGGAGGAGGTCTAGTTTATGGAACGAAGGTGAAAATTTTTTTTAGTAGAGTTCTTCAGAAATTCTTTCCACTTTGGACTGCATACACATTTTCATGGCAAAGTGCAGGAGGGCAAGCTTAGGATTCTTCAATATGATGGCCCACATTTCTCAAATTGCAGGAATCACAATTTTTTTCTTGAGGAAAATATTAATGAGGTATTGATCTTTTAAGTTTCTACCTTCATTTTTATGCATTTGTAAAAACTACCACTTCATTATTTTGTTGTCTTCATTCTACTTTTACAACTTTAAGTTGGACAAGTTTAGTTTTATGCCTGGTAGATATATGATGTGTCTATGCATATAAAACAAATGATGTTGCTAGGATCTTGTACCTCATGGAGATTAGAACCCATAACTCAGTGGTGGATTTTCATCATAATATATTGATTTTCTACTTTGTTTTGGATTGTCATAGTTGTGTAATGCCATGGGGTCGGCAGAGAGAAGGTAGAAAGAATGTGGAGGGATGAGAGGCTAGAAGCATGACAATACACTCAGTAAGAGATAGCTATCAGCCAAGAAAAGAATTTCATTGCTTAAAATGTCTTAAATTCATTTTGCTATATCAAAAGATTAGTTTTTATATAGGCTTACAAGACTTGTATTTCTTCATACTAAAACTCTCAAAAAGTTTTAGATCTTGCGACTCTAAAATCCATTCTAAAAAGACATCTAACCTTTGGAACTCGAGGAACTTCCAGTCTTCTACACCTAGAATAAGACCTGAATATAAGAGTGTACTTGAATATAACTCTAAAGGCTTCCCAATGCGACAACGAAGATTAAATGAAAGCTCAACCAAAATCAGAAAGATGTTAGGAATCCAATTTTAAATTGTTTTGAACACACTGTAGACTAAATAGGTTGCGGTAAATAGTTCAACTAGTAAAGTGGGATAAGCATTCTTTCAAGATAATCTATACTTTAAATAGGACTTGAAAATCTCAAAATATGATTATAGTGACTCCCTAATATAGAAAATGAAAGTGTGATAAAACTTTAAATTGAAAGTTATTTGATGTTTTAGTGGTGATATTTTGAATATGAAATTATGAGAAACACATCTATTATCTATTTTTATTTCATTTATTGTCTTTCTCCTTAACTATATTTTTTTTATATTTTTTATATTGATGAGTATCTTGCTTTGCTCAAGTGTCTAGATGAACATCTAGACGAACGCTTGGAGCATTGGGCGTTTTATAACTTTGGCACATTTTAGTGCCTAGTGCCTTTGACAACGAGTTTATCTAGTCAACTCAAGAGGGTTTATTAAAAGGGCAAAAAAGTGAAAAAAAGAGGGGAGATCATTTCCTACACACAAAACAAAGATTACGAAACAAGTTCTAGCCTCTTCATTTTCCATGACCACCACCGTCGATCGAGCAACTCTTCCCTCTGGTTATTCTTCTCTCTCCCGTTCTCTCTGCTCATCCGCTCTCCAGGTGGCTGTTTTCCATCTCTACCTTCTCTTCTTTGTCCTGTCAAGTCCAACCCATTAGCGGAGCTCTCCACCACTCTCTTCATCGGAGGCAAGAGCCTGTGTCATTTTCATGTCCTTGTCTCTTGTTATTGTTCCATTTTGCTAGTTTCATTGTTTTTTTCTCCATCCTCAATAATCATGAAATTGAATAAAGTATCTGAAAGGACATCATCTTCATTCTGTTCTTTGCTACCTCAGTGTAGCCTTTTGGCACTTCCAGGGTAATTGTTCTCAATTGTGTTTGCATGTGGTTGAAGAGATAACTTTCTTATCTGAAACTACCATGTGAACTAAATTCTGCATTATAACTAAATCCAATGCATTTTTTAGGGTATATTTATGAAATTTTGCCAAAAGTAAATCATGTTTTTGGATAGTCTCTTTTTTCTACATCAAGCAGGCACAAATGGAAGACATGGTAGAAGATTTTGGCGAAGTCTATGAGGGATACCATTTGAAAGTCAGAATCATTCATCTTAAGTTAGACATCTGAAAATTGAATTAAGTGCTTTTATCTACAAACTTGGTTGAAACGATTTTTTCCTTGAAGTTGTCCATTTTGAAGAATAATACTGTAAAACATGAGATTCAGCTGTAACAGTTCTTGATGTTGATCATGTTGTTCTACATAGATTATCAGTTTGTGTTTCATTATCAACTTCCAATGAGATTGTTTCTCCACTTTACACTCTTATAGCATATATTTGTGGAATCGAGTGTTAAATTGATGTTGATGCAGTCTCTATGTTCCTTATAAACTTTGGTCATTGGTCACAGGTACATCAAATGCAGCATCTTAACGGCTATGAGCATGACTTGTAGATGTATCAAATATATGGTTTTGATAATAAACCATTGTCTTCTAGATGCATCAAATATATGGCTCCAAAGCAAAAAATAGACTGTTTGGACCAGCCAAACCCATGCCAACTGGCGTACCAGCATATCGTATGTCATTGTGCCAATATGTACCTGACTTGTAGTTGTCTCTGCCTAGGACCAGTAGGTGTCTGGTTTTGAGATTTCAAATCACAGTGTAAAATGCTTCTCTTTAGCTAATCTTAGATATGATATTAATTCAGTAAAAGCAGTAGCTGGACTCATGTGCTCTCTTAAGTCCCTCATTTAGATCTGATATCAAGTGTTTTGCTTGTTATTCTCTGTGTATATTCAATATGTCTGTTTTTTGTGCTTATCTTTGGTTATTAATCCTACTCTCTTTTACATGTATATCTCACCAAATTTGGTGGTCTTATTGGTTATATTTTTCTTATAAATGATTTAGCAAGCTCAAAATGGTTTAATGTAAATGTTTTAATCTTTTATTTTCACTTTGCTTGTCTTGTAGATCCAGGAGTATGCTTTAGAGTGCTGAAAAATAGCAATTGCTATTAACAAGAGTTGGGTTCTCATTTTGCCAGGTATTGCTTTCAGCCTACTTTGCTGATTGTCCATAATTTTAACTTAAATATACTATTATAACAGTGTGTATCCTTGGTACATATACTTTGTACACATGTATTATTTCCAAAAATTATTTGTTGAAGTTTTATAGTTCATTCTCTCACTTCCTTTACACAGTTTGATTTGTGTTGGATTGGTGTGTGTATATATAAATATAAGTTAAAATTTTGATTGTCATTCATCCCATCACTTAATGAGGAATATACGGTGATAGTTTCATTGTGCTTTACCATCCTATCTAGGTAAATTATGTTGCAGAATTTTTTCATTGAACTTTTTATGCCACTGCTCCAAATCTAGTTATTTTGGGTATTTCTTTAAGTGGTGCCCACTAATGATCATGCCTGCTTAGCTTCCCAATAAACTTGTTTTGGGATATGCTTAAAGCAGCATACATTACAAGCTACTTTAAGCATCACAAAAGGATATTTCTCGAGTCCTTTGCCAATGATCTGTATTTAGTTATTATCAAAACCAAGTTTTGGTTCTGATTGAATGATTCAAGTGACAGTAGACATGCCTGAGCTCATAGAAAAGCTGTTATATTTAGCTTTAAGCTTTAGAATGATGTTCAACTTACAATCATTAATCCAATCAAGAATTCTATAGTCTTCTTTGATCTTGTATAATTGGCTTCCTTAATTATGAATCCAATTAAGAGATAGTTTTCTTTAACCTTGTATAACGGCTTCCAGCGTATATTTGGCCATTTAACCCCCTGCACTTATTGTCTTAATTTCCTGTTCCAAACAACCATGTCTAACAAATGTTTGATGTAAATTCAGTATATTTTATTATCAGTTTAGTATGAGTAAGCATGATGTTATGCTGAGTAGTCTGTGATTACTATTTCTTCCTGTCTTTAAGATCAGTTCTCTCATCTAGCCTTATCTTCCAGGAAAATTTTGGAGTTTTTAAAAGCTCAAGGCAGTAAGCTTTTAGTTCTGGAACAATGGAAAACATCATTTGTATCGTTGGCAATGTCAGAAATATCATAATTAGTCCTTGAAATGCAGAAACAAGTTCTATTTCCCTTGAAAATGCAAATACTATCATAAACACTTTTGGTGTTGGCAGCTAGGGTTTCGCTGTGGTCTGTCTTTCAACTTATAACTGGTTGATTTGCCTGAATTAATAGGTAATAAAAATTAATGTTTGACATAGAATTAGACTGGGCCATAGCCTAGGCAGATTGACTCTGGCCTGTGTATAAACCAGTTGTGCACTTGAATGTGGATCGTCCATATTCTTGTCAGCTTGATTGCATGTAGGATCACTTTGGATCTTAGGTCCTTTTACAGCCTGATCTAGTCAGTGTAATCTGCAAGTATCTTCTGAGAACAATTTGTGGGTAACCATTTTATTTTCTGAGACGCCATCATCTACCGAGCAAGTTTTTGTTGTTTTAGATAATGTCATATCCCTAATTGGCTATCGCGTTTTTAGTCATTGGCTTGGTCAAGGTTCTAAATACTGATTGATTTTGACATCTTCGACCAATCCAGTACCAAGATACATAATGATTTACCAACATGTAATGCACCCTATTGCTGGAAAATATTAAAAAAAGGAAAATTATTGTCAAATGGTGTACCAAGCTGTATGGTTTTCTGTGTGTGCTTGAGCAAAATGGTGAAATATCAGTCAGTCAACTGGTATATAAATTATAGGCTTGGCTGGATAGTTCTTTTCCAACGTCTTGTTTTCAGCCCAATCCAGATCCATGTCAACATAATGGACCTTGAACTTCCTGTCCCAACCTAATCTCCGATGTTCAGTGTTGGATGGAATTAATCCTTAATGCTTTTAGTCTATCTCAATGAACTGGATCAGTGGGGATAAAACCAACTAGTGGTTTCAGTCAATTCAACAAAATATGCTAGTGTGATCTGCCAATTTGTCCAAACTTTAGTTTCTGATAATATCTTTATAATACAACTAAAATTGAAAGCAAAATGGATGAAATCATTTAAACTACTGAAATTCCCAAAACTTCAAAACAGAAAGAGGGGGATGAGTCTAAATAGGTTGAGTCTGTTTTAGAATAAAAAACAGGTTTTTTTAAACTCATTTTTGTAGATCTGATCACCCCTCTGATACTTCTGAAACTTTGTACAAGTCTATGCTTGTTTGTTAAGAATCTGTTGGTTGCATATGCAGGCTTATAAACTATTGTGCAGAAGTATCTATAAGGGGATAGAATGCTGAAGTTCTTGTGATTCTTGTTTGACTAATTTTGGAACTTGTACCAGAAGTTCTCACAAGTGTTGTGGAATTTGGTAAGCATATGTGACTTGTCAAAGATGCTACTGAATGTGCTTTATTGATATAGAAACTCAGTATTTTTTCTAATTATAGCTTGGTCTCTATGTGATGCTAACTCGATTTTGGACTCTAGATTTACTTGTGACTGATAATAAACTGATTTCTAACTGGATTTACAGCTATAACTTAATGTTGGGCTATAATTTTATTAGCTAGTAGAAAATTATCCTAAAAAAAGTGCACTTTTGGTATGAGCTCACAACAGTTTTTGTATAATGCTGATTCATAGCATGGGACTTGATAGTTCATTCTTAAATAGTAGTTAGGGAAACTTCTATCTGCATCGGTGACAGAATTATGCTTTCTTGGTCTCAATCATGTATCGTTTACGATAACATAAAGTTAATGACAGGCATCCCTAGAATCAAATAGTAAGATTATACGTAGGCATATCCACATCTGCATGCTTATGAATGTAAGGTCACGTGCTGCACGTGCAAGAGTAGCTTGTGACAGATAGATTTGCCCACTTGAGTTCTACGTGAGGCTGAGTTGAATACCGAGTCCATTAAATACGATATACAATTCTTAGAATGCCTAGAAACCATAATTGATTCTGGATTAGTAGAATTGAGAGCTTGATCCTATTCATAGGATGTGAGCTCCAAAAAGGTAGGGAGAGAATGAGAAAAAAATATTTAAACTAGTTTTGTATCATCGGGCACTCGAATGTCCTAATCCCTAAATATTAGGGATTTTCTAAGTATGCCGACTTCTTTACAAGTAGCTTATCCTCCATGCTCTCTTAAGATCCTGTCCATTGTTGCTAATTACATTTTCTTCATGAATATGGGTAGCAAGTACTGTCAGTCAGTTACTTTCAGCCATTCATGTTTTCTTTGATCTGCAATGCAAATCTTGACAATAAATTGTTTCTTTTCTCCCTATAAAACCAGGTACTACTTCCTGGCTGCCTGTTGATGAATTACAGAAAGGTTGGTCATTGGTTTGGAGACAGCTCTGATGTGAACCTCTTGGTGTCATCTTTCTTGTTGTAACATCGCCTGTTTATTTCTCTCTTAACCCGATGCCAAAAAAGAAAAAAAAAGACATGTGGAACTCTTCTTCTTCTGTTGTTTACCATTGATTCCTACAAGTGTTGCGTTGCGATGCCTTGTATATTCATCTTTGAACAGTGTATTCTCGCTTCCTGTACTCGTTTGCCGGTTGCAATTCCAATCTTATTTCCTCGTATAACAGATGTGCGTCTCACTTCATAGCCGGTCTGTTCGCTCTCCAGGATGTCTGGGCCCCACCACAGCTCCAAACGTGTCAAGATCTGGAACGCCCATTAGGAATGTCTGGTGATTCGCGCAATTGATCGGAAAGGCGTTTGCATGGGCCTACGGCCCAAAAGCTTTGACTACTGATCCGGCCCAATCCGTAACGTGTCCATCTCACGATGATGGTGGTGATGACGTGAGACAAGACATATATGTTCGGAGGTTGACGCAGCGGATCTGCACTGCAAGCGACTCACGGGACGGACCGACGGCCGGCCGCCGGCACTCCCCCCACCACCCTCTTCCACTTCCACGCATATAAGTAATCCAAATCCTTCCCAAACCTCTCCATCCCACCATTTCTTCTTCGTCCGCCGTTGATGCGATCCCTCTCCCCCTTCCTCCTCCTCCTCCGAATCCATAACCGCGTCCCCTTCTCTTCCTTGCCCTCGCCTTCGATCCGCTCCCGATCTCGTCCCTCGAAGCGATATTTATCGGATCTCGGCTTCTCTGAGAAGCTTCCTTCGGTCGCCGCCGCTGATCGGAGGGGTTCGCCTTCGAGATCGACCTCCCTTGCTCGCTGCGCCGCGGATCCTTCGCCCCCCACGGTTGGTGCAGGCATGGAGATGGTGGCGAAGGCGGCGGCGGCCTCTGGAGAAGGCTCCGTGGCCAGGCGGTTCTGGATCGGCTCCTGGAAGGAGGCCCTGTTTGCGTCGTATACCCCTTTCGTGGTGTGCCTCGCCGCGGGGAAGCTGAACATGGACACCTTCCGCAACTACATTGCCCAGGACGTGTACTTCCTCAGGGCGTTCGCTCAAGCGTGAGTAGTACAGCTCTTGGCTCCCTGAGCTTCGATGTCGGTGGTTATTGATTGGGCTTGTGAATTAGGGTTTAGGATTTATAAACTTCTATTTTTGCGACTTCTTGGATCTTGAGCTGTTTACGGTTCGGTCCTTGGATAATTCCACGTCCTCAAGGTGTTTGCTCAAGCGTGATCAGTCCTGCTCGGCCAGAAACCTTAACGCTTGGTGGTTCTTGGTGGTCCAGTGGGTTGGGGTTTATGATTCTTTTACTTGTTCTTGTATTGAATTCTGCTAGGGTCGATACGATTTTGCTAGTTGCAGATAGTTGGATCCTAGCTTTCTTGTTGTTCCTGTGGTGGGATATTTTGAGCTGTCCATCCTTTTCATTCCTGAATGGTGATAAAACATTCTTTGTTTTTTGATAAATTTTAGCTATGAGATGGCAGAAGAATTTGCTGACGATGATGAAACCAAGGCTGCAATCACTGAGCTGAGGAAAGCTGTTCTTGATGAGCTTAAAATGCATGATTCAGTCGTCCAAGTAAGGTTTCGATCATTCTCTCTGATCACATCAAATTCTCAGCACATTCTTTCTCTTTTCTTATGTAGGATTTATCTTTGATTGCATATGCAGCTCGTTCACTGGATCTTGGCAACTTCTAACATATATATATATCAAATTAGGATTTTATATTAGAACAATGTATTGTAATTTGTTCCATTGGGCTTTACAATGGTTTTACTTGTGGATCTTTTAAATATTTTATTGGCTATTCTTGATGTAGGACAAGCTACTCAGACACCAAATATGTAAAACAAGTAGTGGGATATTTTTATTATAGGGGAATTGAAAGAAAGAGAGAAAGAGGAAAATAAAGATAATAGTGTAAAAAAGAGATAACTAATAGAGTTGCTCTAACTCAATACGAGAAACTCCTAGAGATTAAGGATTTATGCTATCAGAAAAATCAATGTGGCCTCGCATTGTTCACATATATTATGAGAAAACAGACTCTCCTTCATTTGTTTTTCTCCCTGATCTTCAATTACAATTCTGTCCCTTTTTATAAATCCCGAGTACAAGAAAAAAGGAAAATACAGAATTTTGTAACAATTACAAATAAATCTAATAAAATAAATTATCAACTCCTTTGATTTGGAATATAATCTTTCCTTTTGATGATCTTCTTTATTGATAGCCTTAAACATTTATAATCTTCAATATCAAAATATGAGTTCTCCCTCTTTTCTTGGCTAAATTAAAGGCTTTGATACTAAAACTGATGCTGGTTGAGTTTTGACACTATACATGTAGTGGACCTTTTCTATAATATGGGGATGGAAAGAGAGAGAGGAAGAGGAAGATAATAAAAAAAGATGATAGGATAAGGAAGGGATAACTGTCAAACTTGTTGTGGCTCAAGGAGAATTTCCCATGATAAAAGCCTTGCATTTTCGCTTGTTTGATAATTTCGTACCAAAAATAAATTTCTCATATACCACTCACAAATAATATGGGAAAGCATACTTTAGTATATCCCATTTCGCTTTGATTTTCCATTATTATTCATGTCCCTTTTTATACACCCCAAATACAAGAAAAAAAAGAAAATACAAAAAATAAAGAGTGATTATTATACATCATCAAACAAGTCATCTATTTTTTTTCCTTTTCGAAGAAGACAACATTCCATACTTGATTTGGAAAATAATCTTCCCTTTTGATAACATTCTTAATTGATATTCTCTCTTGTAGAATATAGAACTTTCTTGCAAGGATGAAATCTTCAATTAAAATTAAACTTTGTTATTTTTCATTTTTTCTGCATTTGCTTTATTTTTCTAATTTAGAAAGTGAATGGAAATATGAAAAATGTTGTCAAGTGACAACTTATGGCATCTGCAAAATACTATTGAACTAATAAATTTTATTCCAAGAAGAAATAATTAAAATGTGTCCATGTTGATTCTGGTTTTTCCTATGAAATTGTTTTGATTTATAAAGAATTTTGTGCTTAAACTGCAATAAATAGTTTGATGTTGCACTTTAATGTGTTTTGCTTTTATGTATACTATTCTGATGTTTATTTGGATCTTCTTGTTTTTCCTAGTATTTCTTTTGAATATGAAAAGGATTTTCTGCTTAAAGTACATGATACTTTTAAATAGTTTTAGATTTTTATTTCTAGGGTTTCTTCTGTGTTAAATTGTTGATATATAGCTTGACTGTTATGTTAGATTCATCAATTTATACTAAAAGAGATATCATGGTTCCTTTTGGCTGTATGATTGATTTCTTAAATTTTATTAATATCAATTTACTTTGAATTTTATATTGTCCGTTTTATTATTATCATATACTTCAATTTGAGGAATTTGCATCTGATGATCACACTAGTGTGATCTTCCACTTGTCACTTCTCTACATGCCATTGTCAGGGTCTTAGTTCTACCATGAAAAGCATGCTATTAGCATACGTGTGTGTGCGCGCACGTGCGCACACACACATATATTCCCTAAGGCTCCCTTTTCATTTTTTCCCAAAAGACGTGACCTATTTTGATTTTTCCCAAATGATACCCCATAATTCGAATAATGCCCAAAATACCTCTCACCAACCCTAATGATACATTTTACGCTAGTTTTTTTCACCAATTTTGAACCGTTACAGTGTTTTCATCTGGCTCATTTATAGTGTTTTTTCAATAGTGTTATAGTAATTTTATTGAGATATTGAAAACACTGTAAGCTATTGAAAAATACTGTAAGTGACGTCATATTATGTCTCGTTGGTTGTCATTGCTTGTAGATCATTACAATACCATATTTTTAGGCTTGCAGTTGGTTTGGTTGAAGTTAGGAGTTCATTTGGATCATTTATAGTGTTTTCATATAGCCTCTACATTGTTTTTGTTGTGGTGGTCAAAACACTATAATAGATTAATTTTGTATCCTTATTTGGGTGATGTTGTTCCTATAGCAAATATCTATTTGAATCCTAGTATGATATATCAAATAATTTCTAGTATGTTTTGATTCCATTTGGTTCATTTATAGTGGTTTTTAATAATGTTATAGTGTTTTTATTGAAGTATTGAAAACACTGCAAAGCACTAAAGTTATTGAAAAACACTATAAGTAACGTTATATTGTGTCTCTTTGGTTGTCATTGCTCATAGACCATTACGGTATCAAATTTTTAAATTTGAAGTTGGTTTGGAATCTGGATGAGGTTATGACACTATTTGTATCATTTATAGTGTTTTCAACTGGACTCTATATTGTTTTTGTTATGGTTGTCAAAACATTGTAACATGTCAGGCCAAAACACTATAACAAGCGGGAAAAATACTATTGAGGTTGGTAAGGGTTAGAGGGGGCACCTTTGGGTAAAAAACGAAAAAGGGGGACATTTTCAGGAAAACCACCCATACATGTGTGTGTGTGTGTGTTTGTGTTCAATATCTAAAGCTGATGTTGGAGGTTTTGTGCCTTCTTTCAATTATTCATTGGATGCTTTTCAGTGCTTTATGTTCCCTTCTATTTGGTATTTTCTCTTATAAGGGTTGTATTTTTGAAAATATAGTTGGATATTATAAAGCAGATTGGGTAATTGACAATGCAATCACGTTTTCATATTTTACACCTGTACCATGCTTTGAGGTCACTAAGATTTACTCGTCTTGATACCTTTTTTTATTTACTGTCTGTCACCCAAAGATGGTATAAGATCTATATAGCTGATCACAAATTATGATCCTATTTTTCTTTTAGCTAAATAGAACTTAAATGGTTGTGCTATTTATGATTAGTTTATATTCTCACTCTTTCTCTTATAGCTGTGAAAAACTGCATTTTTACTGGAATCGTACAGGGGTATGTGTAGACCTGTGCATACAAAGTTATCTAAGAGAACCAGTTATGCAGGAATGGGGAATTGACCCCACCAAAGAGATAATTCCCAACCCAGCAACACTAAAGTACACTGAGTTCTTGCTTGCGACTGCTGGTGGGAAAATTGAAGGTGGAAAAGGACATGGGAAAATAGTTACTCCCTTTGAGAAGACAAAAATTGCTGCCTACACAGTTGGTGCTATGACCCCTTGCATGAGGCTTTATGCATTCTTGGGCAAAGAGCTTCAGTTGCATTTGCAATATGAGGGAAATGGTCATCCATACAAGAAGTGGATTGACACTTACTCCTCTGCAGGTTTTGAGGTATCTTGATGTCTAAAAGCAATCGACAGCTGTTTGTCCTGTTCATCTGTAATTCAATTTATTGAACTAAGTACAGACAAATTCAACTTTGTTTATAGTTAGTTGCCATTTTTTCTCTTTTATGCCATGCAGGCATCTGCCGTTCAAATAGAAGACTTGCTTGACAAACTGAGTGTTTCATTGACTGGCGAGGAGCTTGAAATAATAGAAAAGCTTTGGTGCCACGCTATGAAACTTGAAATTGAATTCTTCAATGCTCAGCCAATTGTCCAACCGGTGGTTGTTCCATTAACAAAACTGCATGATCCGACAAATCATCTGGTTATTTTTTCTGATTTTGACTTGACTTGCACTGTGCTCGACTCCTCTGCCTTACTAGCTGAGATTGCAATCTTAACCGCATCCAAGCCTGGTCAGAGTGGGACTGATACTTTGAGTGTTCAGAGGTCACCTTCAGATGTGAGGAACTCCTGGGATGTTCTTTCTAAGCAGTATACTGAGGAGTATGAGCAATGTATCGAAAGCTTACTTCCACCAGAGCAAGGTAACTTGATCACAAGTTTTACTTCTAACAAGTTCAGTGGTTAAGATGATCAGATAACAGCATGTTTTTTATTTTTTTGTTGGAGATAATATTTAAGCACACTGTATTTGTTAATTCTTACACGCCTTTAATTACTTGTTCTTGTGCAGCAAAGATATTTGATTATGAAAGCCTTTACAAAAGCCTTGAGCAGTTCTCCAATTTTGAAAAACAAGCAAATTCTAGGGTCATAGAGTCAGGATTGCTGAAGGGAATGAATTTAGAAGATATCAAGAGAACTGGGGAGTGTTTGACCCTCCAAGATGGCTGTAAAGAATTTTTTCAGAATGTTGTAAAGATACAACAAAAACTTAATGCCGAGTTCCACATACTGTCATATTGTTGGTGCGCAGACCTTATAAGATCAGCTTTTTCTTCAGGTACTTCCTTTCCTTGATTTTCTCTTGTGATTTGTTTTGTTTTCCACTTGTAGAGGCAAATTGTGGTGGTACACATGCATACGGAAGATGTAGCTAATCGAGTCACAGCCACATATCGGTTAGAGAAAGAAACTCCTTAATTTCCCATACATGTGAGGATATATGTACAAAGTTCCTATTCATCTCATTACATACACTTATTTAGTGGATAACTCTTATTAGCTTATCTATTGCATAACCGAAGCCAACTGAAAATATATTTACTTCACACATTAGCTTTTGTTAGATCTTTCCCTTTTAATTTTTTACATAACTCACAAATGTCTATCTATTTTTTATTGTCTTGCCCTGTTCTTAAATATTTGTATCAAAATGCTTATCTTCATTCATGGGACGATCATTTATTTGTTATTCTTGTGTTATAAAAATTGTTAATCATTTCTATATTATTGAGTAGGAAAGAGAAAAGTTCTTATATTTTCACAATTGGAACTTCAAAAAATGTTGTCCATAGATCCTCTGCTGAACTCTTATTTTCACAAGCACTTCCATGTTTTAATAAAGATGTCACAGAGTTAAGAGTTTCATATCCGATAGTTTACCTCATTTGTTGTGAAAATTTTCAAAATAATAATTACTAGTTTTATTGGCATTATTCTGTTCACCTTCATCCCTTCCTCAGGTACTTTGACTTTTATATGAAGTTACCAAAATCTCTTCTCTTATTCCCTTACTTCAGCAGGCTTCTATATGTGTATCCTAGGTATCTTTTATTCCTAATTTACTATGAGGAGGATCATGTTATATAACAGTGTCCAAATGAGATACTTTCTTTGTTTCCTTTAAAGTTTATTTGTGTTTTCCACTCATCATTTATATTTCTGCAAAGTTTAAAATAATATTTTTGTGCCAATAGTTGCTTGCTTGGAATTTATTACAACACCACTTAGTCACCTGACTTAATGGGAAAGGTATTTATTATATTCCTATAATGCACAATCACATATTTATCTTAAGCTAGAAAGTTTTTCAACTTTTTTTTTCTAAATTGGTCAACAAAGAGACAAAAGATTGGAATGATTTGTGTATTAGAGTTTGAGTTCCAAGATGTCATGTGCCTTTCTGATATATCATTAAAAGATTGAGGCAGGTCACTGTTCTCTCAGAAATGGATAATTTTAGCATGTTTTGACTTGTCATTAATTGTGGTTTTTGTTGATAGTATTGAATTTATTATTCTGTACAAGGTTATTAGGCAACACAACATTATTATGGTTATTTTTCTCCGTGATGCTCTAGCAAAGCCATCTGAATCTGTGCTCAATTTGTTCAGTGGGTTGTCTAAATGAGTTGGGCATACACTCGAATGAGTTCAACTACGAGGGATCTGTTTCAACGGGTGAAATTCTCAGAATGATGGAGTCTCCCTTGGACAAGGTTAAGACATTCAAAAGCATCATAGCCAACCTTGCCAGTGAAGAAAAGCATTTGTCTGTCTACATCGGGGATTCGGTTGGTGATTTGCTTTGCTTGCTGGAGGCAGATGTTGGTATCGTCATAGGATCAAGCTTAAGCTTGAGGAGAGTTGGGGAGCAATTTGGTGTGTCTTTCGTCCCGCTTTACTCTGGTTCGATAAAGAAACAACGGGAAGTAATAGAGGACACTCATGTCTGGAAGGGAGGGTTGTCTGGTGTTGTCTACACAGCGTCTAGCTGGACAGAGATACATGCTTTTCTTTTGGGGGCATAGCTCTCTCTCTCTCTCTCTCTCTCTCTCTCTCTCTCTCTCTCTCTCTCTCTTTTAGACTGCTTTTCTTCTTTGTTGCTTTTAAGAAACGGTATAAGAATTTGACGAAGTATTTGTAAGTCAATTAATTCGTGGCTAGTTTTGTGAAGCCACAGTCGAGTAGTTTTACATAATTTCCTCCACATTTGCATTGATCCAAAGGGGAGTAGCCATCAGCCTTGCATTGGTTCTCAGGTACTTTGATTTCCGACACATCTTTTCTCTATCCTATATACATATATAAGTAACTAATGAAGGATTTTGCTATCCATAATTGTAGGACCGGCGACAATTTGGATCAGGTGACAAATAAATAGCCAAGGTTCGGATTTTGCATGTATTTGTTTGTAATATTTTGGGCAATAAAAAAAGATGTTACACAGCATTTTGTAGGGCATTTAACTTGATATATGTACCGACCTTTAGCGCAAGGTTTGAGCCACAATATTTCAGTTAAATAAGGTTTGAGCCATGGTATTTTGGTTAAAGCCTCCTTTATGACAATGTGCCAAGCTGCAAAAGTTCTCATTGTATTTTGTAATTACTTATCTTTTGTCATTTACGTTGACGATGCTATAAAGTTTAGAAGGAAAAGAAACTACATTTTCATGGCTTTTTTCTCACTGGTGAAAGATGTTTATCCTTTGCAATTGTATTTGTGCTTGTCTGAGTGTTCTTCCGCGCACACACTTTTTTTGTTTTTCTTGTTTTTTTTTTTATCTTTATGTTTCTCCACCGTCACAATCGATGTCCGAGTTTCTAATGGTTCGCAGTCAATTGTAATTTTCTGTTTGTGTCGAAT
Source organism: Musa itinerans (assembly GCA_001649415.1). Taxonomy (NCBI): domain Eukaryota; kingdom Viridiplantae; phylum Streptophyta; class Magnoliopsida; order Zingiberales; family Musaceae; genus Musa; species Musa itinerans. Next base: position 183,388 of record LVTN01000375.1, read on the forward strand.
GAATGGCTTGATGCAAATTCATTACGCTATATGTATACCGCACGCATACCTCAATCGAACTGTCATCACTTGATTCTCTCAACCCATTATTCTTTTACTCAAATCTCTTATTATACATATGTATGCATACATATGTATATATACATGTGTATTATATGTGTATTATATGTATATATATATGTATGTATATATGCATGCATATATATATATACATATACATATATATATACATATATATATATATATAAACTTACTTCATTCAATTAAAATATAAAAGGTTTTAATAAAAATCAAAACCATGCGAAATGCGGTGACCAGACTTCAGCAGGCAAGGGAAAGGACCCGAACTTTTCGGTGAAGTTACCACATACTTTCATCCGACGAAGACGCGGCAAAGATAATTAAATCCATGCAAAACCATTCGACGTCTTCTTATGCTCAATCGCGGTGAAGCGTATGCCACGTGGGAGATACGAAGACTTCACCAGACGATTTTGCTGCGCGGTGACAAGACTCTAGCCGGCAACGGGGAAGTACATGATCCACTCGGTGAAGTTACCGCGTGATTTGGTGCGACAAAGAGCCGCAAAAAAAATTAAATCCTTACAAAATCAACTGGTGTTCATCATCTTATGCTCACAACGGTGAGCAGACTCTGGACAATGATGATACCAAGACTTTACGGTATGCTTACCAACTGCACGTTGAAAATAGTTTAAACAGCGCTTGAAATGTTCTAATGCTCAGCAGCGGTGACCAGACTCTGGCCCGCGACGGGGAAGCACATGATCCGCTCGGTGCAGTTATCGCGTGCTTTGGTGGGACAAAGAGGCTCAAAAAAAAAAAAAAATCCTTCCAAAATCAACTGGTGTTCATGATCTTATGCTCAGTAGCGGTGGGCAGACTCTGGACACGGTGATGATACCAAGACTCGACCGTATGCTTACCAACTGCGCGTTCAAAATAGTTAAAACAGCGCTTGAAATCATCTAATTTCCAACGACCTAATTGCCTCACTTTGAGATTAGCAGATATCCATCCACATGTTAAGAACAGAATCCCCCAGCAAGCTTCATTTTCTTTCTTTTTTGTTCATTTTAATTTCTCTTCTAATTGTTACAAAGTGCAATTTTGTGCAAAGGTTTTGTATCATTTCTAGTTGTGAAGAATCGAAATGTGTTTCGCAGTTAAAAAGTTCATTTGATAAACTTCATGCTTTCTACATGAACAGGTTTTCTCTTTCTTGGATTGTTTACATGCTGGTGAGATCTCACAAGGCCATGATGAAAAATAAATTTGTTCTTGCATCACATAAGACTAATTAGAGGAAAAATAATCAGCCTTCTAAAATGAAGGTTGCATGAATCTGTGCTTCTCAACTGAATCAGTCAACGAGTGATGTTCAGTAATGAGTTTCTTAGATTCTGTGCTGACATTTACTTTGAGACCTGAAATGTACAAAGAGAACAACAATGGAAGGGTTAGAAGAGAAAAACCTGTGTAAGAAAAAGGAAAACCAAAACTAAGAAAGAAATAGAAGATTGAACCCAAAAAAAATACATAGAAGAAATCAAAGTTGGAACTCTAAAGACTATATTCCCATCCAAACTATACACTTTAAGGAGCTCAGAGCAATTGTGTAAAGAGTTTCCAAAGATCTAACCACTCCTTTCTCTCAATGGGAACCGGCACCGGCACCGGCACCGGCACCAACCAGAACTCTTCCCAACAACTTACCATCTCCTTATCCAGCCTCTCTCCACTAATGCGATCTAGCATCTGAGAAACTTGCTAACACCAAACAGACTATAGAAGAAGATTAATTCGGATCTTGAATATATCACATTGAAAGAACAGTTGATCTCTGCATTCATCATATCTCGACAAATTATGTGAACCAGCTGCAGACAAAGTCCTTTGGTTCTATACATGCCTTCTGTCTGATGTCAGTATACAGAACTAGAGATGAGTGAACTAATGAATGTTTCATCAGTCCACAGAACTCTGTAACCAGCATCTGAATTAAATCCTAACAGTTTACAAAAGACTCTTTAACTCTATGAGCTTAAGCATAATTCACAAACTCCAAATCCTGTGAAATTTAATCATCTCTTAGGAAAAATTTCCAAGGCAAGAGATCCATCCATTATGCTCAAAAGTTCGAGTCATACAAGCTGTGCTTCCCAAATCAAATCCATTTTCTATCTCCTAATTTAGAACTCACTCCATTGCAGAATGTCTCATCCACACTAAACAGCAATGGCCCAAGCAAATTCCTTCCCATGATTACAATGGAACAGTCTCTCTTCTGTCCACTAACCAGTTCATCAAACACTAATTTTTCTTCCTTGATTCCACATCATAAAAATAAAGTTCATTATTGCTTTGTCCATTCTATTCAAAAACAATATAAGCACCTCAAAAACCACCATGGCACCAAGAAATGAAAACATCCAGGTTACCAAATCTAAAAGTTTTTAGATGGCTTGTTAGCTATAAAGGCAGGCTTATGAATTTATAGGTAAAACACCTTACATCCTTACTTTGTTTACATAAACCTGGCTTTCATCAGAACCACCCACAGCCCACCATAATCAAGCTCTGCTTATTGAAGTTAATATTCTACACCAATTTCACATGTATTCCGTGAAGAAAATTGCATAGCTAATTGATTGGCCACCCATGCTAGAGAGCAAATAAACTCTCTAGTCTTTGGAGGAGGTTTTATCCTTCAGATTTGAATCTTTTAATTAGCTCTGAGGTGAATAAGATTTGTTTCATATCGATTTCACTAATAAAGTTTTTAAATTTTTCTTTGGGAAAAAAAAAGATTTTTATTCCCCAGTAAACATCAACCTCACTAGATGATCAGCCTCAGTAAGACCTTCTTTCCTCCAGTGAAAAGACCAGCAGCCAGTCAATAAATTTTCCCATCTTTCGCATCTTTATTCAGCATCCTACAGATTTATATCAGTGGTTAAGATGAATAAATGGGGGCAAACATGAAACCCTGCCTTAGCCGACCCCTGCAATTAATCCATCCTCCCCACTCTCCATCCAACACCACAGATCACTTTCATTTAACCATGGTTTGTCTCAGATTCTACATCTAATCCAAGGAAATCCAAAGCTGAAAGATTATACCTTTAATCTGGATTCAAAGCAAAGCAGGAGCAGGCTTAATGTCGCGTATTACTCGATACAATGTGTGTGGTAGTACATCTCTTGGAATCGTAAGGGCGACAAGTTTTGCTGTTGGCAGTACCGATCGACGATTGCCACAAAGATCGAGCCGCTGCGCACCGGACCATCATCAATACGGAACATTAAGAAAGAGGTAATAAAATCATGGGCAATAAATGGATAGTAAATCTCGTTAGGTACTACATCCTGATGTCGAGCAGGCATAATCAATCGCAGAGACAGATATCGAATCAAGAGGAAACGGAGAACGACAAACGTAGCGGCATACCTGATCTGGCGATGGGCTTCCGGTTCATCTGTGTCAGGAGGAGGAGAAGAAAGGAAGAAGCGACCGAGAATGCACTTCCGGTCACCTCCTGTGAGAATAAGGTTGTAAGGGTTGGCTGTTGCGGCAGCCTTTTAATCTTTTGGAGTCACTTTGTTGACCTAGCATCAACTGGTAAGTCCACCGTCAGTGTCCATCACACGGGGGCGAGTCCTCGTACCGCCAGGTGAATGCAAGATTACATGTAGTTCACATTTTGGTGGTGAAGCTTTTACATTTTTCCTGGAGCACTTCATCGACCAACAGCATGCGGTAAGGCGACTGACGAGTTTCCATACCTCTCTTAACGGTGTTAGTCTGTGCACCGTGGGTGAAACTAAGACTTATCATCATTGAAGCTTCGGTAAGGATATAATATATCTGAAGGTGCATTTAAGGAAACGATAAGTCGATCACAAATGTCGTAACTATCCAACATTCTTTATTACGAGAATAAATTGTGTCTGAGAGATATCATAATGTCCCAACAATTTATGATCGGCTAAGTGGATTATTTTTCGCTATTATATGTTTAAAAAATTATTTTTATATTTTTCTCATTCTATTTTCTATCAAAGGTTAATTGTTTTCCCATTGTTAATAAATAAAAATATTTTTTCTATCCTCCTTATAATTTAGAATATATGTAATTTATCACATGAATTATGAATCATTCATGGCTTTAATAGTTGACCAAATGTGAATCACATGTATATATCCTAGATATTATTTCTTAAAAATAAGAAACAAAATTAAAAAAATTAAAATAAATGCATCATACAAGTGTCCAAATTTAAAGAATATTATCCAATATATATATATATATATATATGTATATATATATATGTATATTTATATATATGTATATATATATACATATATATATATATACATATATATACATACATATATATACATATATATATACATATATATATATATA
>LVTN01000375.1:188140-244007 GCA_001649415.1 Musa itinerans
CACATATATATATATATATATATATATATATCCAGCGCATGATAGAAACCAAAACTAAGTTGTATGCCTTTAGCGTCCCCCTTCTCTTGCTGCACAACGCGGTTGGGAGTGAAGCCTGTGAGACCGCGTACGAGCAAACACCTGCGGACGCAGCAGCTTAGCCGCGGCGAGGGGGGGTGATCACGCCGGCTCAAGCGGTGGACGGAGGCCTCCGGCGGTCGCGGAGTGGAGTGTGGTTGGTCCTGGGACTCTGAGACCATTCGCAGTGCCTCAGCTTTGTACCCGATCTTTACCCTCGTCGTCGACCTGGATTCCTTTGTACTGCTCCGTCCTCGCTTTTGTTTGGCTTTCCCCTACATTTCGGACCCCGATCTCGATTCTGGAGCTGGGTGGATCGCGGTCCGTGGGGGAGTGCAGCTTTCCGCGGCGGATTTTGGCGTTGGATTTTGTTTCCTGGGCTCAAAAATTGAGCCTTTTGTGCGATCTTCTCGTGTCTTTTTGTGTTGCCACTGTTCCTCAATAGTTCGGTTGGTTGATTGATGTGCCTCGTAGAACGAGTTTTATGTATGATGATTCTTTTGCTCACTTTTTGGGAAAAGATGTGATTTTTCGTGGTTCTCCACTTAATATCCTTGGTTTCTTTTGTTTCGGTGAAGATATTGGAGCTCTGTTAGCATTCGACTCGATTTGGAGTCGGCTTCTTCTAGTCACTCTCCTGGTGATCTATTCGCTATTTTTTTCTTCTAATTATCCAATTTGCTCACAAAAATGCCCTTCTTACTGTCAAATTCCAGCAGCCGTGTGGTGTTCTTTGGTTTTGCGTTCTTTCTCTGTGCTTAAAACCTTGCTATAAGTGCTCTCCTGCTTCCTTTTCGTATCTTTCAGCCTTATATCCTGCCTTTTGGTTCACAGTTATGCCTTTTCTCCTACCATTCTTCTTCCTTATTTTGTCAGTTGTCTTTCTTTTCTGGCAAAGTTTTGTGCTTTAGGGCTTTTATTGGAGGCCATTTTCGGAGAACATTATTGGAGGGATCTGGACACAAAGTTGTGCTTATTCTTTCAAGCAAAATCTGATTTTTGTTGTTGTTGTTATCGATGATGATATCTTTGGTTGTAAATGCAGAATCAATGCTTTATTCTCCTGCATTGCTTAAAATGCCTGCTGCTTTTATCTGGTCTTTCCATTTATTTGGTTCCTGATTCTTGTTTCCTTCTCTTAGCCTGGATAGTGGTCCTGGATCTTGGCTAATTTTATATGTGTTCATCCTTGTCTCTATCTCAGGCAACTCAATGAGCGGTTTTCTACTATGAATGGGAAGAATGATTAACACATTTGACTTGAGTGCCGGCATGGACCGATCCAAACTACTTGCCGAGAGACCACAAAGAGATGGTATTTCTTTTACCTGATCAAAATGTGCTATGAGTTCTTGCATCTTCATCGAGGAAGACAGTTCATATCGCATAATGCTTTGTCGTCATCCATTTACAATGTTTTTGTGTCTTGCACCATTGGCAATGTTGATCCAGGTCTAGTATAGTTGTTCAATATTTCAGCTGCTATTGATATGGAGTAAGTTCATTTCTTGTGTTCTGCAGTGATCAGAAATTGTTCTCATGTGGTAACCAAGCCAATATATCCTGTTGAAATGGAGATAGAGGGAAAACAAGTAAGAAAATCACTCTTGATTATTAACTGTGAAGCCATCCATTTATATCGACTCAAAACAATTCCTTTACTCTAGTCTAATTTGCATCTATCCACAGATAATAAGTGAACAAAGGATCAGTTCCCCAAACAAGAAATCAGGTGGAACAACAATCAAGATGCTTATGGCACAGGAGATCTATGATGATACAGAGTCTAGACACAACCCACCAAGTGTTGTCGCCAGACTGATGGGCCTCGATTCCACACCATTCCAGCAATCAGTCACGGTCGATGGAAAAATAAGAAACAATGACTATTTATGCAATGGTTTGACAGGAGAATTTCAACATCATCAGCAGCAGGAATGTGAGATTAGGTCTTTCTCCCATGAAAAGGACTGTAGAGATGTATATGAAGTGTGGCAACAACCATCCAAGAATATTTTGGTTAAAGAGCAATCTCCACAGAAGGTAAAATATGATGAGAATGCGTATCAAAGGAGAATGACCCTTGTTCAGAAGAAGTTTATGCAAGCGAAACAGTTGGCCACTGATGGAAAGCTTCTTGACTCTAAGGAGTTCCAGGATGCAGTTGAGGTTCTGAATTCTAACAGAGACTTATTTCTCAAATTTCTGGAAAAACCAAACTCACTATTTAAAAAGCATCTCTTTGAGCACCAGAGCTTCCCTTTTCCTTCTCCGACTACTAGTGTAACTGTACTGAAACCTTCCAACACCACAGAGAGGAAAGGTAACAAAAGCATGGCAAGACAACTGCTAAGAGATTCCGATGGAAGTGTTAGAAAAGTGAATAAGCATTTTTGGAGCTCTAGTTTTTCTGGGCCAAAAGGTCAGAACTTTTCCCAACAAACAAGGATAGTTGTTTTGAAGCCTAGCCCTGGAAAGCCCTATAACACAAAGACCAAGCTTTCAAACAATTCACCAACAATGTCGGGTGGGCAAAATTCTACTGGAGCTCTAGCAACTGATGAATTGGTAAGTTCAAGAGAAAAATCCAAGGGGGAAACTTGTCGGATGGGAGAAAGCCTGAATAACAACATAAGGGATGAAGCCTTGTTCTCCTCAACACCATCGAATGGATATATCGGGGATGAGAACTCATTCAACAGGTCAGACGGTGAGGACATAGAAGATGAGGTTGGCAGTCTAAGCGACTCCAAGATTGCAAGTCCAGCCACAGTGTATTCTTGTGATTACGTCAATAAAATTGGTAGTCCTTTCTCAGCCTTATCCTTCTCTCGAGCATCTCACTCATCTGAATCATCTGTTTTTACAGAAGCTAAGAAACGGCTTTCAGAGAGGTGGGCTTTGGTGGCATCAAGTGTGAATAGTCAAGAACAGACACAATTAAGGAGAACCTCAAGCACCTTAAGCGAGGTGCTTGCCATTCCTGAGATAAACAGAGAAGGAAGCCAAGAGGACCTTGCTCATTCTAGCAGCAAGCTGTCCAGTGGAGAAGATGACCTGAAAGATGTAACATTCTCATCCACATTTGAGACAACATATGAAGATGCTAGGGAGACTTCCCATAGGAACTTAACAAGATCAAAGTCTGTCCCAACTTCACCTTCAGCTTGTGAAATTGCAGAGTTCAATGGGGAAATCTCTAGTTCCTTGATCAGCAAACTCATTGTTCAGCCAGAGGTTCCCAAGTCAAATAAAAAGAAGTCTTCTTTCAAGAATAAGGTCTCAAAACTTCTCTTCTCTAAAAGCAAGAAATCAAACGGACAGAAGCCCCTTAAATCTCCCTCAGTTGGTGATGACCGAGGACAATGCAGTTGTTCCAATGGTAGTGATGCAAGGAATGATTATTTATTACCATCTGTTAATGATACTCTTTCAGCACGGATTGAGCTAGTTACCACTGATAGAATGAGCCATGGATCAACTGAAGAGACACCATTTCGTAAGGTGATACATTCCGCTCCTGCATTTCTTTCCTATTCTTTTGTTTATTCTTCTCAAGTTTGCTTAGTAAACCTATACATGTTCCTGTTAACTTACAGAAGAATAATAATTAAATTATGGTGCATATGTTATGCATTCTGTTATCTCTCTTTCTGACTCTAGATTTAAGTATAATGGTTACAAGCTGGGAATGCATCAACACATTTATATTATGCTTCTCCTTGGACATGTAGCTGCATTGTCAGATCCTTCTCTGCTACTCTTAAAATGCATCAACCGACCCGATCTGCAGGGTGTTCTTTCTCTTGGGATGCCTGGAACATTTGGGAACTTTGTTCAGAGCCAGGACCAGTCCTGCCAAATTTCATTTTCAGAAACACCATTAGTGGATCGTGTTAATAATGGTTTGTCGCAGTCCTCTGGAAGTATCATTGCTGAATGTCCGCGTAAGTATCATGTACCAAATTCTACTGATACATTGAGTTCCCTAACAAAACTATCATGTTTTTTTGCCTTGCCCTTCAGAAGCACTGTCACGGTCTCCGCCAATCGGGTCGGTTGCTCGTTCGTTGTCATGGAGTAGCTCCTACTTGGACATAACATCTGCAACAACCTTAAAGCCATCTGTAAAATTCTCCAAGGCGGACGAAGAACATGAGCAATTTGTTTTCGTTAACAAGCTGATATCATCTGTTGGCATGGACGACAACAAGAGCATGATTTTTGGCGGATGGCATTTGCTCGACAGTCCTCTTAATCCATCTCTACTGTACGAGTCTTTGCATATAGAAGATGAGGAAGATAAGTGCAGGGAGAGGCAATCACACTGGAGGCTTCTTTTCGACTTTGTAAATGCAGCATTGTTAGACATCAGCCAATCTATATTATTAACTGCGTGTCCATGGAAAACAGCATGTCATGGGCCTCGGAGAGATGATACTGCCAGCACTTCAGTGGCTGAGGTCTGGTCACTTGTGAGGAACAAGTTGTCAGGTGACACCAAATCCGGCAATGGTGGCATCGAGGTGGATAGGTTGGTGAAGGAGGAGGTCGGGGGAAGGCAGTGGACGGAATCTAGGTGGTTGGAAGGGTATGAATTGAGTAAGGAGATTAGTGAGAAGGTGTTGGAGGAGTTGGTGGAGGAGGCAGTGTCTGGATTATCTTGTCACTAACCAAGTCAAGGCATTTTTTTGTTGTCCTTGTCTTATTTGCAGGTAGGGTTGTCATTGTCGGTACTATTGTCATTGTCCGTACTATGATGCCTCCTTACGGTGTAATATTGTCACCAAGTTGTAATGTGTGTCTATTATTTGACGGTTTGTTAATATATTGTGGAAGGGAAGATATGTACTCTCTCTCTCTCTCTCTCTCTTAAATTGTTCAACGTGATGATTCGATGAATCAGACAACAAACTGAACATTTCAACAAAGTTGAGTTGAAAGTAGTTAGTTAGTTGGATTACGATTTCGATTGGAACCAGAGTCAAGATTAGTTAGTTGTAAGAGGATGACGAAGGGAATGGAGCCTTCTGCCGCGTGGTTGCTTGCTCGTAATTAAAAATACTAGCTAAATTAAAATAGTATTTATTCAGGGGAATACTGGCATTTACAGATGAGGATAAAGTAAGACCGGGATTCCCACAGGATGGCAGTCATTTATAGTTTTGATTATGTTTGGTGCGTTGGCATGTGAGGAATATAATGCAGCGTAATGGTGTTCCAGCGGGCAGGGTAGCTTGGCATTATGCAAGCATTTAAACAGGGTCTGGGCCAACTTGGCTGACTGCCATTCTAAGAAGCAATCAAGGCCAATGACTTGGCCACCGGAGAGGTTGGTGACATCTGCCACGGAATGCCCCCGACTTGCGAGCAGGCAAAGGGACACAATTACAGATGGTCCCTCCGGAGCGCCTTGCTAAGGTGCCGTTCCATCGAGCACAGAGACAGGCACAGCCAAGCATGTAATGATGTTAGCTTCGAGACCAAACCTTGAATTGCCGGATGATGGAAGCATCATCACCAGACGGACACACGTACACTGTGACGCCCCCAATTAAGCATACCATGATGAAATATGGTTAAAAGCGTAGGCAAGATATTGAAAAGCATGTTACCCACAGGCTACTTGCTATGATGCCCCAGATCCACAATATATGGGTTTCAAGGACTACAATCATACCTGCTGACAGATGGTTCCACATATGGCCCAGATGGGGAATCAAAAGTGTCCGTGCCCAGGATGAATCACCATTTCTGGTTGACACTCTTTTGTCAAAATGAATATACAGCGATATGAAACTTTGGGTTCGAGTGGAATAGCTCACCAGGCATTAGTTTCTGGACATGAACAACCGCACAAAGCCCAGAATCATTGTTTGAATCTCCTGCAAGGAAAAGCTAATACAAGTCAAAAGCTAAGCCTCAGGCTCTACAGCTTCAAAGATGTTAATACATGTTAAAATATGAAAGCTCCAATTTTTAACACACTATTCCATCAACACAGTACCTTTTCAGTGGTAGCCACATTGTCATGCGGAAAGCCAGTGCAACACCAATTCACGAAAATGGGGAGAAACGGAAAGCCATACATGACAACTTTGCATCAAATAAAAAGTGCCCAGACTCACTTTGCATCAAATAATGATGCCTAAACATACATCCTTGTTTAGTCCAGGTTTTTCATGCTTTAGCAGATGACTTGGAAGCCAGTTCAGAGATATTCTGTTTACAAACGAGTGGAATAGTACATCTCTTCGTCATAAAAATAATAACCACACTATGTATTAGAAAATTTACATGTTCAAGGAAAAGAAAAACAAAAAAGAAAGATGATACACTCTGAACTGACTGACGATATGTTGTAAGAGTCAACATGAGACAGTGAGTGGATCTTGACATTCCTTTTTATGTACAGAGAAGCTTTAGAAATTTTCTATTGTGAGGTTCGTTTGCATTAATAACTACAAAAATGTTTCTCGGATTAGCCGAGCTAATACACGTGAAGTCAACCGGCTCAGCACTTCAGGTAGGACTCTTGCTGAGATGCTTGGTAACACAGGAAGAAGTTCTTGGATGACATTAGAAATATCAACACCCTGCAAAAACAAAATGAAGATAGTACTTAGTGGAAGAAAATTATGGAACAAATTATGATAATCTCACTACTGAAGCAGCATAAAATAAAATTGCATACAGACAATGTCTGAGAATTGTCAACAATATCACCATATGACAACATGATGAATGTAGTCGTGCAAAAGGTAAGTTCCCAATTTGGCCAGGCATAGTAGGATATCAGGTATTTGTTCAACAGAAAATAGTAGTGAATGCAGCAAAACAATGTAAGAGCATGTTTTTTTGTATCACTCCTGTAATCAAACATTGAGATATTCTAATAAATTGCTTAAATTTAGGATAAAAGCAGGTGGTTTTAAATTGTTTATATATGTTGATACCTGATGTGATGATGCTTTAGAAGTTCCAGAAGTTAGAAACTTTGCAACTTTTTCAACATTGTTTAGTATGACTCTGTCCTCCTCTGTGATGGTGGGCAGCAAAACTGCAGGCCTCAGAGGAGCCATACTAAAAACTGGAGCTGCAGTCCCAATTCCCAGAACTGCAGCAATTTGGACCAACTGCTCTCGCGAAACTGCATCAATCGCTTTAACGACCTGCATTGATTAATAACCCACACTTCAGCACAAAGCTTCAATCAGTTTGTTGAATTTCTTACTATCAAGGGTCATAAATATTCACTTCAAGCATTCACAGGTTAAAAGTAATTGCTCAAACACAAAAACCAATAGTAGTGAACTACCAAAATGCAAAAAGAACCCAGTATATTGTATCAAAATATTAAGGATCTTAATATACTGTCATCAAATGTCAACATGTACCTCTAGAAAAATCTGAATGACTTGGTAATCTAAATTGCACATTTGTGTAATTATATATATATATATATATAAAAATAAAGTGAAGCCTTGTTGACATAGGGGAGCAATTTAATATGCTCCACAAAAGTTTAACTTCCTTAGATGGCCCTAGCCTTGTTGACTAGAACTTTACAACAGGATATACCTGAGTCTAAAACATTCTTCTTGTAGCATGTCTTATCAATTAGTTTCAATGCGAGATAAGTTTACCTCATCTAGAATAAATTCTCTGAAGAAGTTTCCTTTATCAGAAAGCAAAAACATGAGGGCTGCCCTAGTCTTGACAGGCTGTGCTGGCTGAGATACTAATGCTGGAAATACTGGGACCAGAAGACCTGGTTGACTCTGCAAAGAACCAAGATCAGCCATATTTCCATTCAGATTTTCACCACCTCCACTTTTTGCAGCAGTGATGAAATTCTCGAAAGCTTGCATGACATCAATGAATCTTTCTGCATCAAAGACTCCACGTTTACCATATATCATATACCGCAACGCCTCCTTCAACCTGGGGGATTCATCTGTTAAAAGTCTCTGTTTTTCAAAAAGAAAAAACAAATTAGCTAAAGCTGCACTCATGAAGTAGAAATTGAATGAGAAGAAGAAACACTAAAAACGTGGTAGCATGATATATGAACCACCAAGAACCTCTTGTTTGTATGAGTGTTAGTGTTATATATGACTATCACAACATGTTATCTCTTGAAAATGAGACCATCAAAAGGTGGTTCTCCCATGCATAAAGTAGGTGATACAGTGGGAAGTACACAGTGAGGAGGGATGAAAAGGGGGAGAGGACAGAAAAGGAACTTGGACCACTGCAGTTAGAAAAGACATGTCCATATGTACAGTGGAAAGAACAATCCTTAACACAGCTAAATAAAAGGAAAAGGTTCATGTAGCTGACCACAAATAATTGGACAAACAGAAAAGCACAATCTTTACTGTCATTGTTTTGAGTAATAATGTTATACGAAGTAATATTGCCAAGTGTGACTAACGCTGAAGATGTTAGAAGACAGATACATGTCAACATACAAGTCCCAGAAATACACTGACATCATGTGACCCAGAACTTGATGTTAAAGCCAAAAAAATATTGACAAAAAATGGAAGTTTTTTAATCTGAATCTACAGTCTGAAGCCATGCTAGGGAATCTGTTTATTCTATTGCAAACGATAAGTGGGCATAGCTATATCATAAAGGTGAAAGAATTATTCTCTTTTTAGTAAAATATAAAGGATCACAAGTAATAGTCAATATCATCATGTAAGAAGTGGTAAAAAATGGCTGCTTGATATCGTATACCTGAGCGAGATATGGGTATGCTTCGTCTACAATAGCAAAGTCAGGATTTCCAACTAGTGCTATTCCTTCTAATACCCCAATTGCTCTGATTATTAAAGCAAAATATGGTGGTATTCTGAATGGATAATCAAAGGTAATTTGAGCCAAATCAGATGCTAATTCCTGAAAGTTAATATTTTTTGCACCCCCTCCTTCTAGTGCCTGATCAAAAACTTTGGCCAGCACTGGCAAGATTGGTTCCAAATTGACACCATCAGGAATGAAATCAAGCTTGACAAAGTCCTTGACAATTTCATCGTAGTCACGATGAATCAGGTGGGCAATTGCTTCGATTATACCATACTTCTGATCATCAGTCAATCTTGTCACAAGGCCTGACACACAAAAGCCACTTAATGCATCAATTTTATTCAAATTTTTTAAAAAGAAAAAATAGAAGTCCAACAGAGGTTTTTGCAAAAGGAAAACTGCAAAAAGAATGTTAGAACAAAAAAGACCAAGACAACTAAAGAACATAATCTAGACATTCTGCACATTACCGATCGAAGGAGAGGCATAAATAAATTATAAATGCAAACTATAAATATTAATGCAAATATTGGTTGATTATTTCATTAATTCTTTAAATCTAAGCCCCATAACTTTATATCTATAAAGTTAGTGATTACGTTTCTTGGTACCTTCGTATATTCATGCATCCTTCATCCCACAGGTCTTAGGATACATGAAACATAATACACATGGTCAGCATGTTCTATGTAACATATGCCCAATGGTCCAAACATGCGACTAAGTAAACTCTTACAGGATTAACTGGTTCTTCAGTTGTATCCTTCAGCACACGAGCCTCCCTCTTGGTCAGTTATAATCAAACTTGGAGGTGAAGGAACTTTGGGCCTTAGCATTCCAGGAAGCATATAAGATTAGTTTTATAACTGTTGCAGTGGTTGGCTGATTGAAAACTATCCTAACACTTACGAGATTACTGCAGAATGTCTTTCAAAGTGTGCCCCCCATGCTAATCCATGCACAAATATTGAGCTAACATAAATTTAGCAATGACACCTCAAATTCAGCATGAAAAGATCTTTTTGTGTTTTTTTTAAAGTAATGTGCTTCTTCTCTGATCTCTTGATTATGACAAGTCCTGCAATTGGAAAACCGCACTTTTAAAACACATGCAAACTCATGGTATGCCAATCACATGACTCAAGATAAGTCGAGATTGGCAATTTTCTGACTCAAGATATTGTGTTGCCTAATCCTTTCTAATCATAAGGACAATCCCAAATGATATTGACCTTTATCTTCCAATTCATGCCAATTATGTATGTTTCTATATGGTCTTAAAAATGGACTTGCATATCGCCAGATATAGTATGAAATGGGTTGTACGTACCAGTTAACAAGCTGATCGGTATGCGGACCAACCTGTTTTGATGGTATGCAATTAAGGGTAGACGTACCAATCGATACGCCTCAGCCCATAAGGTTGGAAGTCAACCATTACTAATCAATACAGGTAGGTAACGATCGGATTTCAATCGTCCTATTCTCCTTTCCCATCAAGCTAGATTGCAACAATCAAATTGCCCATTGGGCCCTGTTTAGGCCCTTTTAAACTCTCCTCCCTCCCCCTCTTTCACTCACTCACATTCACTTTCGTTCTCACTCTCTTTCATGCTCTTTCTCACACCCTCACTTGTTTAATTTTCCTAATCCGCAATCAGTGGAAATCAACCTCTTGAGATCCAAACTTGGGATCTGGTGAAATTTCTCTCCAATTGAAAGTATTTATCTTACTTCGACAAAAGCATGTTCAACAAAGTTATTCCTTTATGGATTCAAAATGATAAATTCAATTTTTCATCCTTATAACTAGAATTTCTATTCATATATGGCTTAGATACGTTTATTTGTATTTAAATATAATTCACATACCAAGAAATTAGGAGAAAAATAGTCTACTGATCTCATCAATACACCAATACCGTCTGATACGTATTGGTCCGACACATACACCAATACCGTTTGATACGTACTGGTCTGACAGGCAACAAAACACCCGATCGGCAAGAAAGGGGAGTTCCCTGGTCTTAATCCCATATCATCCACTTATTGAAAATCACTCCCTCCAATTTTGCTTCTTCAAAAGCCCTCAACTTATCCTTGCTTCTATTGTCAAATGACAAGCAATACATGTTAACAACCACATTAAGATGTGTTGCTTCAACATTTATATTTATCAATCACATGAGTATATTGTCCAACGTTTCTACTACAATTATTACAACTACCCTCATAAGAAGCCATGCTTCAATGTTGAAGTATCACTTGTGCATATTACCTAACCACTTTCAGAACAAATCATGTTGCATATTGACTTTGTAGTAGTGCTCTTTGGCTTAGATAATTTTTGTCATGGAAATTCTTTATTTTATTATTCTCTATTCTCATGATTCTTTATTTTACATCTCCTTGAAATTATCTTAGCTAATATATTAATCAGATGGTTCAATTCAGCAAATACAGCCAAAGTGTGGTATACCTCAAATTATTAAATAGATAATCATTGTTTTAGTTCCTGACATTCTAAAAGGATAATATCTCAACTAGCTTTTCCAAGATTGGCCTCTCGTAACTACAAACCCAACAAATCACTTTGACTTTTCTCTCTTTGTCCTCTTAATATATGAAGAGAGATGATCACTATGATAACAACTACAACCAGAATACTCAGAACACATTTTCCCATTATGTATTTTTAGTATATTTTTGCTTATAACATCTGCTTGCGGATATATTTCGCTGAATCAGTAATATACACAAACGACACTAAGTACGTAAGCAACACATAAGAGATTATTCATATATCCCTCAAACTCTGCTACTTCATGCATCATACAGACAAATTGTGGAACTCCATGAAAAGTTGAAGATGTTTCTGACTGAGGTTCAAATGATAGCAGCTGAGTACAATGCCATTAATTATGTAGAATCAACCATTCAGAAAGGGAATATTACCAAAGTCAAGTATAGCCAACTTCCCATCTGGTGTACGAATCATATTTCCAGGATGAGGATCAGCATGAAAGAAGCCAGTATCAAGTAGCTGCAAAAAGTGGAAAGCCATCAGATGAAAAATGCATAATTCAACAAAAAAGAATATAACAATTCATATTTTACAGTGGAAGGAAACTGCAACGACACTCGAGTTTCAAGGCCTTTCTTGCTTCAACAATCATGCCGAATGTAGAAGATGTATCAAAGACACCAAGTTATTTCAAGTATCAAATCATGTTATTTTTAACATTGCATAAGAATTCAGCTGATATGATTTTTATATTCTACCTATAGCACAGAGTCATAGACCAAGCTTTTTTCTTGATAAAGAAAGCATTTTTAGTTTCTCGAACATTCTTCAACTGCACATTACATATAACGAGATGAATGGAAAGATTACTTGATAGAAAAATTATACATCATTTTATTAAATTTCAGTGACTTGCATGAATTTTACCAATGTACAAAAACAACCAACAGTCAGTAATTTAAAAACAAGAAATAAAAATGACTGAGTATCTCCTCACATATTTTCTTGTCCATGCCGATTGGTATGTTGGTGTATCATGTGTCAATATGCTAGTATATACCAGATCTATGCCAGTCTGACCAATGATTAAATCAGCCAGTGTAACGAGATTTCGAACATTGGTTCATACAAGTCCATTCATCCACTTTCTTCTGATACATAAATACCATTGTATTTCCTGTATTCACCTGGCATTCTCTCAAATATATATAAGTAGCCTTAAATCTTCAAGTCTAGTTGGTCAAATTAACCCTTTATCTACTTTTATGTGTAAGAAATATTTCTAGTTTCTATCAGTTACCCAAATAGATACACATAAATGGAACCATAGAGGTTGACATAAGATCAGGTAGGGAGATGGTCAAGGGAAGGCTAGTACTAGTGTTTGTAGCCTTAGGTATCTAGGATTATAGTTTAGAGAAGATCTAGATTTTAAACATAAATATTATATATAATGATAATTTTAACATATTCATTGTTCAACAGCACAATAACAAGAGATAGATCATATATATGAAAAAATTAGGTGGAAAAAAAGACCAGTTGACCCTATCTATTTCTCTTTTTATAATTCTTGGCCTAGTTGTCCCTTGTAACCCACATTATTTATGGTTTTCAATATGGGTGAAAAAAATAAAATTTTAACTTTATCTAGAACCAGATCATCCCAAAAGGATAGTGTTTGAACCACTGTTGGAATGACCTAAAATCAACAAGAATCAATACTCTGAAAAGAGGGCACATTTATAGTGTCACATGGATTCACATTCAAACCCACAATTCATATGGGTCATGTAGACAGCTACCAGCTCTTTTATTTTACTGTTCCAAGGTCAATTGAAATAACAATAATAAAAATTCTTACAGTTGTAAAGTTCCTTACAAAATATTTTGACCATATGTACGTTCTTTTATTACTCTTCTCCTACATGTCCCATATCTCTATTTTGTCTCTTTGTGGAATTGGACACTTGTTCATGTTTGCTTATCAGATTTTTCATATCTGCATGGGTGCAATACAAGCATAGTATTTTCATAGCCAACATACAGTGCATAATATATTCTGTATGCAAATGCATATATTGACAAGGAAACAAAAGTCAAAGGAAGAAAAATATATTAATGGTAGAAATATCAATAATGAGAAAGCACCATGAAATCAAACATGATGTTCATACATAATACCTTGCCTATACAAAATGGAAAAAAATTGATAATCATTAGCATCAGATTTGCTAATTGCATGAATTAAATCATTCAACAAAGTAACCTGCTTTAGGTAGCATATCACTCCAACGTTGACCAGTTCCCCTACATCACTTTCAGTACTTTGTGATAGTTTCCCTCCATCTATCCACTGGGTGGTAAGAACTTTTCTTGACGTATATTTATGATAAGTCTTCGGTATGACAACCTGAAAAATTATATGTTTCTAGATCAGGTAATCACACATCACATGCTAATCATGTAAATAATGGCAACTGTTGAAACAAGAACATCCTCTTACATATCAGTTTAGCAAGTAATGGGAAACCACTACATTTTCACCACATCTTTAAGAAGAAAATTGAGATATAAGTATTTTGGTATGTCAGACAATTACCATAGTTTCTTTGGATCAACTATCAAAAAATTTTCTTTGAGAAAGGTTTCACTTGTGAGAAACAAGAAATATCTAGATCATCCTTATTTCGCATGAGAATGTTTTCACTAACAAAATAATATGAAATAAAATGCCAGAAAAAGTGATTCTTGCGGCAGCAGTGGCATAGGTCATAGAATTTCTGGATCATAATGTTTCTGTGGATGAATCTGGCATGCAAGTCCTACTACTGAAAAACACAATCCAATGGCAGGAGAAATGAAATTTACCATTGAAATGTAGGTAGATTAGTGATTATTCTGTTACTGATTATATTATAATGATTTAGAACCACTAGTTGGAAATAAAATGTCAAGATTCCTATATTTGGAGCCAAATTAACAAATTTCCTTTTATCCTGGGGAACCAATGTATACACAACTACAGTTTTTTGTTCATCAAAAACTTGCTTTGTTTAACAAGGAAAAAGATCCTTTACTGAACAGAGTAATAATTGCTTAGTTCTTATAGAAATGTACCTGAGGAAGGTCTTCTCTCATCATTTCAGCAAAGCGAGTTCCATTTTCTCCTTCATTTATATAATCAAGTTCTTCAAAAAAGCGGGCAGCCCATTCATCAACCAAACCAACAATATCAATGGAGATCTGATAGGTCAGAACAAGATACAAATTACGCAATAGTTTCAGCCTTTCAGAAGCAGCAAACCAAGTAGCTGACCAATTACCTGAGGAAATCTTCGCAAAAACAGTCCCAGTTTACGAATAACGAAGAGATCTATGGTGACAGTCTCCAGAACAAAAGGCCGCTGTACTTTGACAGCCACCAACTCGCCAGTTTCTTTTAGGCGACCCTTGTAAACTTGTCCCAGAGATGCTGCATAAATAAAGTTTCCTCTCAATAGCTTAGGACCTTATGAATATAAAAAATAATGCTAAAAACAAAGGGGGCGACAAAAAGTCATATAGTAGTATTGCTCCAAGTTACATTGTCAACAAAACACACGAAGTAGTACAGCAAAATCATATTCTAAGCTCATTGCTGAAATGTGTAGATGAGATTACCAGCAGCAATTGGGGATGGTGTCAGTTCAGAGTAGATGTTACACCAAGGCTGCCCAAGTTCTTCTTCAATAAGGGCCATCGCAACGTCATCTGGAAATGAAGGAACCTTCAAGTACCAAACACGAAACTTCAAATTTAGCAAAGGAAAAAGCATATAATAGATAAGTCATCTTTATTGACCAGAAAGATTAAGGAATGCCCACAAAATAATCGTAATGACTTCCAGAAAAACAATAGGAAAGCAATGGAGAAAACAGCACGTCATATATTAGGATACTGAAAGAAAACCTAGTATAATGTAATTCATTGAACTAAAAATACTATAGTTAATTTTTCATAAGAAAATCACAAAATTGTGACTCTCCTACTTGTCTCATGGTGTAGAATCTCAACTTTTTGCAACTAAAAAAGAATCAGATATCTCACCCAGAAAAACATGTGTTATTTAGTTTACATTAACCATGAAAAACACTTCTAACATACCATATTACCTTATCACATAGCTTCTGCAGTTCAGTCATTGCAGCAGGAGATAATATGTCTGGTCGAATACTCAAAGCTTGGCCAAGTTTTATGTAAGCTGGACCCAGTGACGTTACTATTTCCCTTAATTCAATAGCCCGTGCAACCTCATTCTAGAGAAGAACACACGAAACCAAATGTGAGGAATTGCAGATATAAAATCAACATACATCACATATATAGGGAAATGCACCTCAATTAAACCAAGAGAGTACTAAAAGTAGCTTAGAAACCATGAAGTACACACACACATATATATATATAGAGAGAGAGAGAGTCAAATTAGAACATTCAGGAATCAGATGCATGATCAGTGAGGGTTAATTGCATTGAGCTTATCATGCTAAGGAATGAAGCAGAAAATTGGTTTTGAAGAAGTACCAAGGACAAATCGATGCTTAATTGTGTTAGGTATGTGCTTGATGTTTTGATCGTATGTTTGATGTTCGACACACTCTTCTTAACATCTTCATGACAAAGCCTCAACAGCTATAGCTGTATTGCAAGAGTAACACTTCACAATAAATAGGCTGTGATAGACACACAAACAAGGAGTTACAAGTTATCACCTGTAAGTTAATAGGATATGAATTCATGGCAAACACTCCGCCCATGAGTGGCCCTTTCATATTTGAGCCCCATCACAAATCACCTTTATGTTAATATAATCTGAATTTATATCAAACACCATCCATGGATGACCCTTTCATACTTGTACCTCTCATCATGCATAATAATAGGTCAGCCCAGATATCATTTGTTAATTGACTCATAAACTTGATGAGGGCGGAGCTGCCCACAAAATACTTAAGCTCCAGTGAGCAACTTTAGACCCATCTAACCCTATATGGGTTCATAACCCTCATCCCACTTCTGATATAGGATTAAATGGGGGGATCACAAGCTATATGTAATTATGTATTGTTAAGAACATAGTGGACAATGTCCAGTGGATTTGACATAAACAAAAATCTAAAGAGCTGCAAAAGCTATATAGTGCAAAATTTAAGAAAAAAACTACATTAGAAATGTCAAATATGACAGAAGAACAACAAGCAGAGCTAGAAGATGATGCCTCCTGTTTGGTAAATAATGACAAGATGCAGCGAGAACAGTGGAGAGATGATTATATGTGGCTATATTTTTACCTCTGCGATCTTCTTGTTAATCAAGTCCCAAGCTAAATGAGACAGAAAGCCACCTGCTACAGACAGCAGCTGTATAATCCGTGTGGAAACAGCTCTAGGGCGCTTTCCCCAGTAGGATGCAATTATGTCAGGATCATACACAAGTGGCAATGCTTCATTGCTGTTCACAGCTGGTACCTAAACAAGTATCAGAAACCATCAAGAAGTAAAACTGCATTTTCAAACAAAAGATCTTGATCTTCCTACCAAGTGACTTCAACTCGACTACCTAGTCAAAAGATTGTATCCACACGATTTGACCTGAACAGAGACAATGGACAACTCAAAAGTCATGTCCGCGATGTGAATTTTACCTTTTTGTGTAAACAACTCTGGAGGATACTTAAAATATTGTTAAAATGCAGCAACTAATCCGATCTGAAGACTCACAATTTATAATGAAAATTCAGTCATAAAGAATTCTTGATGCACCAAATGTCCGATCACTGATATCACCTAAAATATCAGATTGGTCATGTTTCAAGGTTTTGATGGATCTTGCATTAGTTCGCTTGGGCATCAATCCGGTGTTACCAATCTATTAAAGTATTCAAAAGATCTCGCGAATTATGGCAAAGCTCCACGCGTCAATTGCAAAAAAAAGGTACCTCGACAAGACGAAGGCGGATGTTCTCATCTGCAAACTGAGCGTCAGTGAGGTTTTGACCTCGAAGTCCTCTCATCAGCGTGGCCAGCTGCTCGTCCTCCTCCATCTGCTTTCTCACCTTCTTTATCTCCTCCGACACGTTGCCAAACCTCTTCCAATTTTCCAAGAAACCAGCACAACCAACCCTCAATCAACAAATTCAAAAAGAAAACCAAACTCCCCGAATCCAAAAATCCCTAACCGACATCTTACGTTGGAGGCGGCACCATTGACGGAACCAAACGAGGCGGACCGAGGAGAAGGGGCAGAATTAGAAGAAGAAGAAGAAGCGGCACCACCGGTCGTAGGCTCCGTCGCCACAGCGAAGACTCCCGATCGTGGAGACCTAGATCTCAGACGAATTGATCGGCGTCGGAGCGTCCTCCACTGCCGAGCGGCTGTCGCCAAGGGCGAGCGGCGGAACGGCTCGAAGCCGCACTGGAGGAACTGAGGCGCCGCTTCCATGGAGGAAGGATCGAGAGATCCCGATCTCTCTTCTCTCTCGGTCTCCTGAGAGCGGAGAGGAGACGAGATCTACCCACCTACGTCGGTATTGCGTTCGCCGGAGACTCGGGAAGACCGACAGTTGCTTTGCTGAAGTCTCTCAACGCAGGAGCCGGCGTATTTTTGTTTCAATTTAGGGAAGCTTAGCAGTGCAGTCCTTACTCCGGAACTCTTATACTAACCTACTCATCCAACCAGCATTATAAACACAAGTATCAGATGAATTCACTCACTACTAGAAAACATCCATGAGGTGCGAGCACTTTTGTTATATTTCACCTCGAGAGCACTCCCCGCGTCCAATTCCGTGTGAACCACATGGCAACCGTAGATCAGACACGAATGCGAATCTTAAAGCGTTCCTGTGATACGATACCGATCGGCCGGTCGAAGCCACCGCTTTTTTGTGCGGGTTACATTATTTTAGTATTATTTTGGGCGTGTGTGGACGACGTCGCCGACCAACCTGTAGTGGAGAGGACGCAGAGATGAAACGTGGCGTCTGCCTCCGCCATCCGGACGAGGGTGGGAACCAAACTTGGCCACGTGAATACTGTAGCCACGAAGCGGTGGTCATGACGCACCGGTGGTGAGAAATGCCTGTATTGTTTTTTTGTGGCAGCGTATAAATTCCCATTATGATTTCTCCGCGTACCGATATGACACGTTATTTATCCCACGTAATCTCTCATCAAGCAAACCGTGGCCAAGAGCTCAAATGACACGCTTCTGGCTCCTTTGGGTAGATTGACTCGGGGATCTCTTCAAATGACGCTTCGTTTTGATTTGTCACTTTGAATCTAATCCAAATTTGATTTCGATTCGAGTTATCCAAACCTAAATACGGAGATACTATAGATATTAAATGGATTAGGAAACAATGTCTCTATCTATATCCAAACGCCCTCGTGTTAGTTTATGTTAGTTAGAATCTAATTCTAATTCGACTCTAACTCCAGTTATCTCAAACCTAAACCTAAATACGATTAGGAGACTACTAACTGGATTAAAAAACAATATCTCTATATATATCCAAATGATGTGTTTGGACCTCCTTGGGTATTTTAACTTAGGGGTCTCTCCAGTCCTCATGTTTGTTTACGTCACTTGAACCTAATCCTAATCTGACTTCAACTTGAGTTATCCTAAGCCTAAATACGATCAGAAAGCACCATAGCTAGTAACCGAATTATGAAATAGTATCTCTATATATATCCAAATGATATGTTTGGACCCCATTTGATAGGTTATCTCAAGGGTCTCTCTGAGTCCTCATGTTTGTTTGCGTCACTTGAACCCAATCCTAATATGACTTTAATTCAAATTATCTCAAGCCTATATACGATCAGTAGATACTATATATCAAAGCCCTCACATTAGTTTGCATGATTTGAACTCAACCATAATCCAACTCAACTCTAATTATCCCAAATCTAAATAGGATTCGGAGACGATACCTCCTAATCGGATTAGTGAATTGTCTCTATATATATCCGTCACCAGTTGCGCACAATCGCACACTGCATGTCCTTCGCCCTCGCTGCACGTACGTAAGATCTCTCTTGATCAGGAGACTACTAATTGGATTAGAAAACAGTATCTCTATATATATCCAAATGATGTGTTTGGACCCCATTGGGCATGTTGACTCAAGAGTCTCTCGACTCCTCATGTTAGTTTACGTCACTTGAATCTAATCCTAATCTAACTTCAACTTGAGTTATCCCAAGCCTAAATACGATCAGGAGACACCATAGCTACTAACCGGATTATGAAATAGTATCTCTATATATATGTTTGAACCTCATTTCACAAGTTGACTCAAGGGTCTCTCGAGCCCTCATGTTGGTTTGCGTCACTTGAAGTCATTCCTAATATAACTCCAATTCAAATTATCTCAAGCCTATATACGATTAGTAGACACTGTAACTACTAATCGGTATTAGAAAATTATATATATATATATATATATATATATATATATCCGTCTGAACCCCATTGGGTAGTGTGACTTTAGAAGTCTCTCAAAGCCCTCACGTTGGTTTGCACCCAACCGTAATCCAACTCAACTCTAATTATCTCAAATCTAAATAGAATTCGAAGATAATAACTCCCAATCGGATTAGTGAAGTGTCTTTATATATATCCGCCACCAGTTGCGCACAATTGCACACTACATGTCCTTCACCTTCGCTGCACGTACGTAAGGTCTCTCTTGATCCCATTGGGAAAGACCGCCATGACAGGAATGTTAGCATAAAATCTATAATCATGCTATTTGTAATGCGAAAAAGTTTTTATGCCAAGATTGAAATCAAATAAAATTAGATCTAATAATATTATGATGCGTACCTTTATTACTATTCAAAAGAATAAACTTTATTTGATCTACAGGTGCATTATTGTCATATCTAAGATATTAATCTGCAAAGAAAACTAGATCCTTCTCTCTCTTCCTATCTTTTCACAGGACCACTTAGATTGATGAATTGGGAAGATTGAGAGAAAAACCTTAATCTCTCAATTGCATTTAGATGCATCTGTTTAGCCCATAGAGGTCATGTCTATTTATAGACGAGAGCAGAGGGTCTAGGATAAATTATTAGGAGTATTCTTCCCATTAAGGTTATCTCCTAAGGAATCCTATTTTAACATGAACTTCTTTTCTATTGACTAATAATCATAATTAAAATCCAATCATATCTATAATATATCTTACCTAATTAAATAGGGTCACATAATCTAACATTCTCTCACTTGACCCATTAATTGGTAAAATATAAAAAGACTTAAAATCAAAAATAAATAAATAAATAAAATTTACTTTAAAATAATTTGACCCAATTGGATTATGAAATTTTAGAAAAACTATGTACATGCGTGAATTTTAAAATAGGCCAATAAGTCTAATAATTATAATAATACTATATTAAGTCTAACTAATAATATGAGTCATAGCGGTTGTATGTCATTAATGTCACACTTCCTTCTATGTACCACAATATTATTAGCCTTTCCTAATACAGTCCAAAATAACCCTTATAATTTATCTTGTCAATACAATCCTGTCATCACATTCAACCATAATATATACATACATAATTATGAACAGAAAAACAGAAATAAATAACTTTAAGTACGTAAGCAAGAATGTCAATTATAATATCTACTCAAACATACATCACAATATCCTTTATGGGTTGCTCATAAACCCAATCATAAGAACATGTTCTTTCAAAATAATTTAGGTTGTAAGTCTTAAGTGAATTGATCAGCAATCAATATAGTAGAACCCAAATAATTAATTGACATTGGATGTTTCTGCACTCATCTTCTCTAACCATCAAGTACTTTATACCATAATGTATAGATATGCAATAGTACTTATCATTCTTAGAGAAGAAAACTACTACATTGTCACAAAATATCTTTAACGACTTGGCAATTAAGTTTGACTACACCAAGTCCTGAGATGAAATTTCGTAATTCAAAATTTTGATCAGTTACCTCAAAGTATGTCACAAAATCAATTTTTATTATTAATAATAATAAATTATCTCTCTAGTTGATATAGATATTAATCGTAATATGAACTTCCTATTATCAAGGTAATTTATACAATCAGTATTTAAAAAATATCATCATTTCAAACTGATATAATTTTATACATGTGAGGCTTGTAAATTAGTTCGCTTGGGCATCAATCAAGTGTTACCAATCTGTTAAAGTATTCAAAAGATCGCGCGAATTATGGCAAAGCTCCACGCGTCAATTGCAAAAAAAAAAAAAAATACCTCGACAAGACGAAGCCGGATGTTCTCATCTGAACGTCGGTGAAGTTTTGACCTCGAAGTCCTCTCATCAGCGTGGCCAGCTGCTCGTCCTCCTCCATCTGCTTTCTCACCTTCTTTATCTCCTCCGACACGTTGCCAAACCTCTTCCAATTTTCCAAGAAACCAGCACAACCAACCCTCAATCAACAAATTCAAAAAGAAAACCAAACTCCCCGAATCCAAAAATCCCTAACCGACATCTTACGTTGGAGGCGGCACTTTTGAATTCCTCAAATTCTATCATTTTAAGGTATAACTAATGATTTATTAAAAAATTTAAATTAATCCTTAGATATTCTCATGCGCTAGTTGTAAACTGTACTGAAGTCTAAATATTATAAAATTGAGTCTTTCATACCTTTCCTGATCTGATCAGTCACCTCAATTATTTATTTCATAAAACTTTCACTAATTAAGTTTATGTTCTATTCAATTAATCTAATCAAGGCCTCATTCACTCAATATATGCTCAAGCCATTTATTTAAAAAGGTACAGGCAAATTTACAAAAACATTTATTTAAAAAAGTACAGGCAAATTTACAAAAACTGAGGTGCCGCTTCCATGGAGGAAGGATCGAGAGATCCCGATCTCTCTTCTCTCTCGGTCTCCTGAGAGCGGAGAGGAGACGAGATCTACCCACCTACGTCGGTGTTGCGTTCGCCGGAGACTCGGGAAGACCGACAGTTGCTTTGCTGAAGTCTCTCGAAGCAGAAGCCGGTGTATTTTTGTTTCGATTTAGGGAAGCTTAGCAGTACAGTCCTTACTCCGGAACTCTTATACTAACCTACTCATCCAACCAGCATTATAAACACAAGTATCAGATGAATTCACTCACGACTAGAAAACATCCATGAGGTGCGAGCACTTTTGTTATATTTCACCTCGAGAGCACTCCCCGCGTCCAATTCCGTGTGAACCACATGGCAACCGTAGATCAGACACGAATGCGAATCTTAAAGCGTTCCTGTGATACGATACCGATCGGCTTATCCCTAATCTGAATAGGATTCGGCGACACTAACTATAAGTAAGCTCTCTCTTGATCCCATTGGGAAAGACCGCCATGACGACAATGGCTACAGACATCGACTCCCTTCCTCAAGACCTCTTGGTCGAGCTCTGCGTTTCCCTCGTCTCCTCCTCCCCCACGCCCCGCAAAGACATCATGCGCCTGCGAGCATCGTAAGTTCTCTTCTCGAGTTGTTGCACGCATGTCATCTTTCCGGGAGTGTTTTGACGACGAGAATTGCTCATCTTGGTGGTGAATGGATGTACCGGCAGATGCAGGAGATTTCACGAGGCGTCCAAGGCGAGGAAGGTTGGCCAGTGCATGCCCGTGAGGAGAGAGCGTGTGTTTCATTGGCTGGACGCGAAGGGTTACTTCGCCTTCCTCCGGAGCTGCGCTGAGTGC
This sequence comes from Musa itinerans, assembly GCA_001649415.1. Taxonomy (NCBI): domain Eukaryota; kingdom Viridiplantae; phylum Streptophyta; class Magnoliopsida; order Zingiberales; family Musaceae; genus Musa; species Musa itinerans. The sequence continues at coordinate 211,325 of LVTN01000375.1, forward strand.
GGCAATCTTGAAGCCAGCCTCATCCTTGGACTGGTGAGCTCAGACTCCCCGCTCACCTCCTCTTAGCATCAACTGTTTCAAGAATCTGTGTAGATGTATCACATTGATTCCTCTTATCGTGTTGGATTCTAGGATGAAATTTACAACCGGAGAAGGAAAAGCTTGGGACTGCACCATCTTCACAAGGCAATGAAGGGTGGCCATCGAGTCGCAGCGTACACCATGGGCATCATCTTGTTGCAAGACCCCCAGACGCAGCCACTCGGCATCAAAACCTTGAACAAGCTGGCCGCCATGGATCTTCCCGGTGCTCCTTCCGCCCACGAGAGTTTGATATCCGGAGACGTTCTCATCGCGACGTGCCGAAGGGAGGCAGCCTCGGCCATGAGGGACATAACTTGGACGAGACTGCACCTGCGCCCCCGGAGGCCCTGCACAAACCGACTGTGTGGAAGAGTAGAAAAGGCCGGCAAAGCGAACCCGTGGTCGGGCGAGGAGAGCTATAGATTCTGCAGCCAGTTGTGTAGGTGGACACATGAATTGTACGAGTTCTCTGAATTGATTTGATACGGACAACCTATGGAAGCTACCGAGGAGCTCTTGGACATGATGGCTTTCATTGAAGAAGTCAGGGTGCAAAATTGTTGGATTGGATTCTGATTCCACGTTGACCTTTGACCAGGAACTTATTGATATCTAAAATATTACATGTTATTAGTACATCTGTGAATTTACGCATAATGTCTTTTTGCAGCATAGAATTTGGATTTGTTGTTGTTATTGATCGAGATTTACACACAAAATTTGTCTGTGGCACTCCAATTCCAAGTGTGTAATATTACTAACTTAAGATCAATTTGATGGATTTTAGTTAAGTCTCCTGATATGGGGAGTTGGTGAAACGCTGCTTGCAAGTCGTGATCGACTCGATGCAATGTTTCGCATGGGGACGGAAACGGGTACCGATACACAATGCGCAGATGGAAACATAAACAAAAACAAAAGGTTAAGGTTTCTAGAAACAAAAACAAGAAGAAAACAAAAACAGATCTGCGCCATGCCCCCGTAACGTAACCCAGAGCGGAAGACGGGGGAGGAGGATAACCTCCTCCACACCTCGGGATCCCGCCGCCCCGCCTCAAATGCCTTCTCGGCCACCGCAACCGCCCTTATTCTGATTCGCTCCTTGACTCTCTTTCGATGGCTGCCACTGCGGCGGCCTTCCTTGAAGTCGACCGCTGCGGCCTCTTCTCCTTGCCCCTCTCCCTCAGCCCCAGATCGTTCCTCCTCCCTCGCCGCCAGCTTCCTGGACTGCGCCTCTTCCATCCCTGCCGTCTCTCCGCTGCCCTGGTCCCCTCAAGCAAAGCGGCCTCGAAGCCCGACTCCCACCGCGAGGACTCTCTTGAGGTGATTCTTGTGCCGTTGCCTCCCATCAAAAGTTTCGGATTTGATCTCAATTCTTGTGGGGTATCTTTGGATTTATCTTTTTCACGATGCAGGGAGTAGAGGCCGTGGTTGTAGAGCCGAAGGGGAGCCAGGGGAGGCAGCTGAGGAAGCGTGTGATCTTTGGCCTCGGCATTGGATTGGGTGCGGGAGGTGTCGTGGTGGCAGGAGGATGGGTGTTCACCATGGCGCTGGCGGCCGCAGTGTTCGCCGGGGCGAGGGAGTACTTCGAGCTGGTCCGGAGTCGGGGAATTGCTGCAGGGATGACACCGCCGCCAAGATATTTGTCGAGGGTTTGCTCAGTCATCTGTGCTTTCATGCCGATTCTGACACTGTAAGTTCCAAATCTTTAGTGTCCTGTAATTACTTCTTTCCTATAGTGTTTGGAATAGAAAAAATGATTCTTTGGGTGATTTCCTAAGCTGCTAATAACTAAACTTCTATAGTTGTGGTGTCTCACTTGATATATCAAAAATTTTGGTTTGGTTGATATGTTTCAGGTAAAATGATTTTGCCCTATACTGAATCTTTTATATATATGCTTCATTTTAGTTTTTACTTGAATGCATTATCTGTATTTGACCAATTCAAAACCCCTTATTATGCTGGACTTAATTCTATTGTTTCCTTATTCCGTATTAGTTACATTTCCTGCTCTATTGAGCATTAATTTTTTTTATCTTTTGCCTATTAAGTTTAAAGGATAATTTTTCCTAATTTTCAGTCTTTAGATTTGAAGTAGCAATTTTTCCGTCGTCATCATCCTATACCTGCGAAAGGCATCTTGGAATAAAAACTGGTGGAGGATGCAACATAACAAACATATAACTTGAGAACTAAAATCATTCTATGTCAAAATCAATCTAGCTAGTAAAAAGGACTGAAATACTATTAAGATTTATATAGCTTCATGTGGGACTAAAAAACTGAATTGTTGTCAAGGGCATTGCATATGTTTCATTTAAAATTTGTGCATCTTATTGTTTTCTCTATGATGCGTGGATATTGATTCAACACAATATGAACACCTCGATGCATCACTTTTTCAAAAAGGTAAGAGATGTTAAGATATGGGTGATATGTTGAAAATATAATGGCCCATATGACTAATTTTTGTATGCGATATAAATGATAAATGACAAAAATTTAAAGAGCTGACATTTTCATCAAGACTGAAGCTACATTAATAACTTAATGCCCCTAAGATGCTCAGAAGACAGCATCAACTTATGTAAAATGTGAAAGGCGCATGGCAAAATTATCATTATAGTTTTGTTAACAATAATCAGCATCAAACAACAGTTCTAAAACCAGTTAGTAGGATCAATTTTAATGAAAACAAAAGCCTCCTAGGAACATCTACAATGTATCCGCAAGTACATCTAATTAGTTTTTTATGTTGATTGCCTTCTAGATTATTACTGTTTTGGTATTTATTGATTCAATCCTTTCTTTGAGTGATAATTAAATTAAAACTTATTTCTCAGTTTGTCATAAACAGCTTTCAAACCCAATAAACAATCAACATTGTTTCTGTTACTAAGTAACGTTGACTGAGTTTTATTCTATTAGTTCTTTTTACCTTAGTCATTTTATTAATCATTTCTAGTACTCTTTTGTCCAAATGATTGTTGAAAATTAAGCATATGCAGCACTTTGCATAACATATCACTGCTTTTTAATTATCTATCTGGTTTATGATGGTAGGTATTTTGGTCACATAGATGTTTCGGTGACATCATCTGCTTTTATTGTTGCAATGGCACTAATACTTCAGAGAGGAAATCCACGATTTGCACAGTTAAGCAGTGCTGTTTTTGGGCTTTTTTACTGTGGTTATCTTCCTTGTTTCTGGGTTAAGCTTCGTTGTGGGCTATCAATTCCTGCATTGAACACGAGTATGTCATTACCCTTTCTTCTTTTTCTTTTTAAAATTCCTTATTTATTACTTTGCTTGAGAATTGTGATCCTGTGTTGTGCTTAACAAGTATCAGCAGCAACCATATTCCGTATTTGCACTTTAATGGTCTGCATATTAGAACCACCAGTAATATGAAAGAGCAATTGCTTCTTGTTAACTTCAAATGTGAATATCCAACAATCTGGTTTATACAACAGGAGCCTCATTGGGCCTCTTTGGTCATGGTTCCTATTAGTAGAACTGTAGAAGATGAGGATTATTGTTTGTTTGACTGTCAATATATAAATTGAGCATATTGCATCCATTTATAAGAGATTGCCTCCCTTAGGTGTGGAAGTCCATAACTTAATTAGTGTACATTCTTGTATGGTGCAAAAGTGACGAGTAACCTTAAGGACTAAAGTATAGTGCATGAACCAGTCCTAGTTATGGGCCAAGATATTGCAATCCTACCATCCTGTCTCCATGATAGCAAGTGTGAGACCGCATGACAGGATCCTTGTGAAACAAAATTTATGCATGCTATGTGTCTCGGTGTATGTAATTCATTGCCTTGGTATAATATTCACCAATTCACTTGTATATTCAATACACAAAGCGACATGATATGTACCTCGAGGCTGCTTCAATATTTGACTGTGACAATACATATTGCAAGTTGTTCCCTTTGCTCATGCTGGCTACCTAATCCATAATTGATCTAAACCAGGTAAGATTACAAGGCAGCTTAACCATGTTTCGTATTGTTGCTAACCCAATAGTCATTTATATTAACTAGATTTACAAGAGAATTTTTTTTCTATTCTTCCACCCTCTTGGTGGATTATTATACTTGGGTTTTCTAGACAAACTATACAGACCAGGGTAAGATATCAAGATTGACTCATAGGGTTTGGTGTGTTTAGTACCACATGTTAACTCACCCTCGCCTGACAAGAATTGCAACCTTAAATATTGAAGAAACAATTTTTGAACTTATGCTGAAACATTTATTTGTGATAACATACACATCAAAAGATAATATATTACACTTATATAACCACAGTAACATCAATCTTTCATAGCTAAACTTTCATAACATTTATTTGTGATAACATCAATCTACCATGAACTAAAATCTTTCATAGCTAAACTTGGATGTGATTTCACGATGGTTGTGTTTCTGTGCTCTACTTGTTGATAATAAATTTTCAACAGTTGATGTATTTCAGAGGTAATTATTATATGGTTATTTTCATTTCCATGTATTTAGATTATGATGTTGATCTTATCTGTGATTTTGATATCTTGGACTCTATCAGCTACCTCGCTGTTATGTGAACCCCACCATAGACTACTTGTCCATCATGAAATTGGTATACTATTGATCTATATTTGAGGTTAGCAAAACATATTACTATATAAGGTAGTATGTCAGTAAAGGGCAGGAGGTTTATCATACGAGTTAACTGAGATTACAAAAATCTGTTGAATTGAGATGACCGATCTTACATCCACCACGTCATGCATGAATTAGTGAAATTCATTATCAAGAGGGAAAGCACATGTAACATAACCAGCTACTGAAGGACTACAGCAACAAAAAGAAACCAAGGTCACAATCATTCGGGGCCTGCTCCATTGATCTTTTCTAGCTATGTTGGTGTAAGCTCATAAGATCAGACTAAGTTTTATGCAAGTTGTCAGCTGCTTAACACAATTCTCTCCTTTTTATAGTCTTGAGACTGGTATTGAAAAGTTTCAATAATAAGCATGCACAAGCAGAACTAGGCGAACTAATTGATGGGGTTCAACTATAATTGGTCATGCAGAAGATAAACCTTGTTATTCTGTAAACAGAGTTGGGATTTGTGGTGTAACTTTGTGAGGCTACATGGAGTAGTTCTCTTAGCTATTTGACGAGTTTACTCCCATTTAAATCATCAAGGATTTGAATTCAAATTAGACGATTATGTATTGTTCTATTGCATTTCTTCTAATGCCCCAGTAGTTCCATACTGAGGATTAATGGTGGCTAGATTAATGCTTGAGACTAGATAGTCCTATTGCATAAAACTTGGGTTTAAGTATTTTGGAAGGTGTGAGTTCTAGACTTATCTATAAGGTTTGGTATAAACAGACCTATTACTATGCATGTGTAAGTAAGCCGAAGTACGAAAATGCTACTCATAGATGATATGAGAGAAATATCACAATATGGAGCTACTATTGAGCCATGAGCCTTACATACCACCTACTAGGAAATTATTTTGGTATGTAAATTAGGTCTTGACAAGGATGTTAAGTCTTTATTACATAAACATCTCATTAGTCCTATGTTGGAAGTTGATGATAGGTTGGATTTGTATATAACACTGGATGAGTCTTCTACTAGTAACATGGGCTACAATTATTTGGGACACATGATTTTAGCCCCATCATATCTCGGTGGCCAGGGTGGGATTTTTAATTTTCCAAATGCTTTTTTTTTTTTTGGTTGGAGGTTGGGGGCAGGGTTTGCTGGTGGGAGCCTAATTGTATTTTTGTTATATCTAAACTCTTCCGATTATTTATTAAATATTTTGCAATTTGTTTACTTTTTTTATCTGTTTTGGCAGAATTAGGACATGTATGGCCAGTTGTTCTTGGTGGGCAAGCTCATTGGACAGTTGGACTTGTTGCAACCTTGATATCTATCAGCAGCATAATTGCAGCAGACACATTTGCATTTTTAGGTGGAAGGGTAATTTTTTGAACTTGTGAAACATAACTAGATTGATGATGTTTATGCACATTTTTGCATTGGTTGGTAATTGCATACCGTTTGATTACATCTTGCTGGTCATATTAAAACTGTATTCTAGTCAGCACTTCATTTGTACATTGACTAAGCTGAAATTTAGTAGTGAACAATTTTCTGTCTATATTAGACGTCAATTTAGTTAACTATTCTCTAATTTCTTATGCTAGCTATATTTTTGGTTAATATCTTATTGGAGCTAATCAACATTATTTTTCTCTTTTTTAATCTTATTTTGCTGTCTTACCTTCTTGACGAGACAAATGTTTCATTGTATTTTTCGAATTTGTTTCTCGCATCAATCGAAATAAAAGATAAAAAAACTCTTAGTCTTATGAAATGAAAGTAATAAATAAATCTCGATGCTGTACTGTATGAAATAAAAGTAAGAAGTTGTGCAGCAAGAATTCCATAAAGTGGATGGACTTGTTACAATTCATGAAGTGTTATATGAAGTACAAACTCAAAGGCGATGTCATCCTTTTCTTTTATAGATGTTTCTTAATGAACACTTCTGTATGGAATCATCTCATTTTCTTGCCATATTTGAGGATGTGAAAGATTATTTATGGTATATCCTATGTTAATTTTAGTATGTTCACTTCCTTTAATATGTCAAATCACTGGAAGGCAGAAAACAAGAGCTATTATGTTTGGTATAACATTCTTGCTTATTATTTTAAGAGGCTACAAGGATGATAGATGTATTTTGTTGCAATTTCTAGGCATTTGGTCGTACACCCCTTACTCATATTAGTCCTAAGAAGACTTTGGAGGGAGTTTTTGCTGGTCTAACTGGCTGTATAGTGACTGCCGTGCTGCTGTCAAAGATTCTATGCTGGCCAAGAACATTATTAAGGTACCTACCAAGAAAGCACATAAATTGATGATACACTAGTTTATTGATTTTCTTATTATATACTTGATACCTTTTTTGTACATCTGCAAGCTGGCTCATCTCGAGCATGCTCCAAGTCTAGTTTAACAATGCCATTTATGGCTTTATGTGCATTCGAAAATGGAGATCTGGCTTCCTTTATTGCAGTAAACTGCCTTGTTGCTTTGATTATTGTTGTTGACTTGTTCAATTCTAGAGGTACATGCATATTTTTGTTCAACTCTCATATACGTTATTGCAATGAGCTGATAATTACTGAGATTGTGGGATGTCCTTTCCTTTGTTATGTGCACTGTTAGATGGAATTCATATTGCTGAATAAGGGGTACTATTAAGTTGATAAGCACGTTTAGTCCAAGAGTAGGGCAAAATCATGAGGGGTCCACCCAAAATATATAATTCCTCGTGGGTCCATTTGTCCCAAGAGGTCTCGACTCCCCTGCTGAGGGTACTTATAAGCACGTTCAATATAATATCAGTGAGGAGCAGGGAACCAACCATCATGAGGCAAGACCTCTACCCTTAGTGGCACCTTTTCGGGTACATCCTGAAATTGCAAAATCATACAAAGCACACTCTAAAGTAGACAATTCCTCGTGGACCCATGTATTGGTACTAACGAGGGCAAATGATGACTTATCAATAGTGGTGTACAAATGACATTAGTAACCGAAACAAAGTATAGAAGTCCTTCAAATCTGTAAACAAGGTGTTTGATGTAATGCTTGTGTATGTTCGTGTTTTTCGGTTTTGTTCATGCTTTGCATAACATGCAGATAGCTTGTAGTAGGCTTGACAGCCTCATTTTGGTTGGCTTTTGTGGCCGTTTTAGTCTTCTAAACGCAGGTTGTGTGCAATCATCATGCAAAGGCTAAACTACTAAACTATACAAAAAATAGATCATCTAGACAGTCGTTTTGGGATTCTTTTTAGCTTCGCAAAGTGGTGCGGAGTGTCAACCAATGTAGCACCCGAGAACTACCCGCGTAGTAGATGACTGGATGGGCTTTTGGGGTAGTGTCTAGAGCTCGTTCTCTGCCTTGTTCCGCAACAGTGTCATGGGCACTTGTGAGGACTTGTGGTCATGGCAGACCACCTTGGACCCTTTGTCGCGTGACCGTTCAAAGCTTGTAAAGTCTATTTTTATAATTTACATAGGCTATCAAGTGTTTCCTAAAATGTCTGCTTGTGGGATCATGAGTTAAACGTTTCTTCTAATCCGTCTTCGCTTTTGCAGGTCCTTAAGGGACCATAAGAGGTTTCGATGAGGCTGACCTTTTGCGGACGGACACGCAAGAGTGCCGTACGACCTAGGCAAAACCAGTTAAGTCCGTTACATATAGTACAAGAGGTTTTGGGGAGGCTGACCATTTGCGAACAGACATGCAAGGGTGCCGCATGACTTAGGCCAACTAAGTTCGTGATAGATGGTATTAGAGTGGGACAAACACACCTAGAAACACTTAGCATGTAAACATGGGGGACCTAGCGGGGTTACATTGAGGGTAGCCAGCACGTGCAACCGTTTAAGGAAACAGGCATACAGATGTAGGGAAAGGAGTCACTCAAAGGACCAGGCATCTGAGATTGATATTCAGGGGAATGACCATCTCTTCATGCATGAGACACCATGAGGACAAGCGAGCTAGGAAGAATACGTAGCGCACAAAGGTTGGGATAGCTGAGTTCGAGCTATGGCTCGGCGTTAACAACCAAACTTAATGGTGCTCAAGGCAAGCAGGATGCTTGGCAAAGGATGAGACTATGCAAGGAGGGATGAGTTTCTCAACGATTAAAAGAGTTATGCAAAACTCACAAAAGTGAAGGGGATTGCTAACTCGAAGAATTTGATGCTCATGCAAGAGCTTGTTTGCGAATGACAGACTATCTGTGGCTATCTCAAGGTGATCAAAACTTCACGCTATAGAGTATTGAAACATTCTCTTCAGCATATAAAGGATACGTCCATAGGAGGTTGAAGTGTACAGTAAGTTTAGCATGTTGCTAGACCTTGAGGGATGCAGCGGGGACTATATTGGCGAAGAGTCACAATCTAGCATCTGTGTTCGCGGTGGCTGAACAATGTATAGTTTGTTCAACCAGGTGGAGTAATCGAAAGGGATGGTGGTCTTCAAAACTTCCAGAGGGAAGGATGCGACGAGAAAAGTTGCTCCAATGAAACAGATAGCAAGAGGGATAAGTTTTGATTTTTTATAGGGAGAATCATATGCAACAGACCATATATATTTTGGAGGGGTACCTCAAAATGACAACTCTATAAAGCTTAATGGACCGAGCGAGTAACGAGGAGTCGTCGCATGATCTTACATGAGGTAATGCATTGGTGGATGCATTGCACAATCAAGTGGGGGAGCAACCCTAGGCAACACCAAACGAAGGCATACTTAAAGCCAATATAGAGATCAAAGTCAACAGAGGGCTGACTCGTGGAATGGTGGGCACAAGGGCCATCTTCAACTCAATGCAAACCAAGCAAGGAGTAGAGTAACTTAGGTGGAACTTTGTGAAGTGCCTAAGCTGTATGAACAGAGTCAACGTAGAAGACGAATCATAGAGCAGAGGCACGAAGTTTTCCTTGGACAAAGGTTAACGACATGAACTCTTGCAGAGGTAACAGAGGGCTGACTCGTGGAATAGTGGGCATAAGGGCCATCTTCAACTCAATGCAAACCAAGGAGTAGAGCAACTTAGGTGGAACTTTGTGATGTGCCTAAGTTGTATGAACAGAGTCAACGTAGAAGACGGATCATAGAGCAGAAGCACGAAGTTTTCCTTGGACAAAGGTTAACGAACATATGTACAAAGACCCTTCGAAGAAACTTAATGAATGAGAACAGTTATCAAACCCTCACCAATGGTGATTGATTCTATTGAGAGCAGACTATCTGCTTCATTTCCCAACAGAATAACAATCGAAAGTGGAAATGATGCAAACCTACTTAGAGGCAACAACTAAGTAGAAGAGGAATCGATGGGCAAATTTTGCGGAGGAAAGTTCTCAGAAACTTCAAAGTCTATGAGGTGATGCTCGTTAAAGCTCTAACAAGCATCCACCTAGTTCAAGTGGCATGAGACGTTTGAGATGGTGGAGCATAACAAAGAAGGTCTTTTCCTTTATCTGAAGGATCCGTAGGAACCAACAAAGATCAGCACAACTTGATTGACCTAACACTAGAGTCAGAGTCATTGGCAAGTTGAAGCAACGTTGACGGATCAAAGTATGACTACTTAACAACAACGGTAAAGAGCAATTAGGAGCCAAGAGGCGCATTGTAACATGAGCAAAAGATTGAAAATTTAGCAAAGGCAAGAAGATGCAACGTCCACAAAGGCTTTAACGAGGACGTCGAAGGAATAATGGGGGAGAATGTCATGGACAAATCTGTAAACAAGGTGTTCGATGTAATGCTTGTGCATATATGTGTCTTTTGGTTTTGTTCATGCTTTATACATCTTATAGAGGGCTTACAGTAGGCTTGGCAGCCCTATTTTGGTTGGCTTTTGTGGTTGTTTCAATCTTCTAAACGCAATTTATGTGCAGTCGTCGTGCAAAGGCAAAACTACCAAAACAAAAGGCCATCCAGGCAATCATTTTAGGGGTTTTCTAGCTTTGCAGAGTGGTATAGGGTGTAATTTGTATAGTCTATCAAATGTTTGTTGAAATATCTTCTTGTGGGATCCCGAGTTAAACGTCTTCTTTAACCGTCTTCTCTTTTGCAAGTCCTTAAGAGTCCATAAGAGGTTTCGGGGAGACTGACCCTGTGTGAATGGACATGCTAGGGTGCCGCACGATTTAGGAAAAACTAACTAAGTCCGTGATAGCATGTTGGTACTAGTGAGGGAAAATGATGACTTATCAATAGTGATGTGTAAATGACATTAGTATCCAGAACAAAGTATAGAATTCCCTCAAAAGTTCCTGCTACTAGTTGTTGGTTCACAAGTTTCCAGAATATTTCCATATATAACTTTAACCTAAACTTTTCTTTTTGTTGTAAAGTTACATTTGGTCATCTCACTTGGCTGTAATTTGTAAAATAATAATTTTGATTGTACTTAGTCGCTTAATTGTGTAAATTTTGTGGTTTTAGAAGTTGGAACATATCACTAATATTGTGTCTTTTTTCTAAAAGAATGTTCGCGGATTAGTGTCATTGTCATTGTGGCTTTTTCTAAAAGAACATATCCAGTTCATCGAGACAAATTAGTGTCAACCAAGGTTCACAGAATTGTGGTTGGCTTTGGGATCAACCATAGGATTTATGATTAGAATCAGTAAATATTAGCTAGATCAAAATGTTGTTACTTGGCAAAGGCACTTCTGTACTGTGATCTTGTTATGTTTTTGCACCCCTTGGATTCATTGTCTTACTTTTACAGTTTCTTTTGTGGAAATATGTTGTAGTGTGCTAACACTTTCTGTTGTTATCAGTGCTTCAGCTTTTGGAGTTCTAAACTTCACAGGGTCTTTGTTCGGTGATCTGATCGAGTCCATGATCAAACGTGATGCTGGTGTCAAAGATTCTGGATCACTCATTCCTGGACATGGTACGCTTCTTTCCTAAAATTTTGATGGATACATGAGCATATTGTTGATGATCACATCGGTTTTAGTAATCAGATTAGATATACTGATGGTGCATCAATCACTTGATAACTAACACAACCCATATCAGGAATAGTAAAACCCTTGGACTATGTGTTGGTCACTTCCATCTTTTACAAAATTGTACTCCTTGCTGAATAACATTTGAGACCAATGTTTCCAAAAGGTTTGTTGTTGATTGGTGTTAATATATTAGGAACAAAACCAAAGTTAGAGATACATGAAGAAGCACGAGAAGAATTGTGCAATGAGGTGTAATTTCTATAGATCCTGGTGTTCAGATATCAAAAACATTAAGATTGGAATGATTTGCTGGATACACCTGCTGCTAGTTCATCGCCTTTCTTCAATTTTCTAATTGCCATTCCATGTTTTCTGTCGCTTAGAGTCTCAGTTTCTGTGTCATTTGAACCCATTATTATAAAGATCTTGAACAACTAGAAGGAAAGAAGTAATCCTTCAATATGATTGACACTTTTTTTCTCTTGTTATGCTTAGTGTGTACATAATGCAACTAAGCTCGCAATTTATACAGAATACTCGGAAACTATTTAAAGTTTCTTATATGTGCAGGAGGTATTCTTGATAGGTGTGAAAGCTATGTGTTCACTGGTGCACTTTGTTACTCCTTTGTCAAGATTGTGTTGCCACTCCTTGGTGTTTAAATCATCAAAACTCGGGTTGCGGATGAATGTTCTAAGTTTTCGATCTGCCTGGATTAGTATCGCCTGAACATGACTAATCGACACCTGCGGATAAGGATGGAGAAGAAAGAGAGGTGACACTCTTCAGGAAATCAAAGACGTGAAACCGGCAAAAGGGAAAGAAAATTTAAGCCCTGTTCTTGGAATATATGCATTGTTTAGGTCAAAAGGGAAAATGGCTCAGCTACAAACAGCACATTTTGATCTCACATAATACATTGTTTAGGATCAACGTGTAGTACTTGTTCATGATCTCTGTATCACCTCAGTTATCGAAGTTGAGATCTGAAACAATGTATATAGTTTTCTTCCAGCAGAAAAATTCATGATGTTGATGAAATGTAGTCAAAAATACGTGATGCAAACACAGCATGATTGCCACTAGAAGCAGCTATTTATACACTCGATTCCTCACCATCTCGAGCACTAGCGTGCAATACAACAGGAACATGGTTCTCTCCACAGACCATTGTACCATTCGATGACTCTATCTAATTAGATATATGTTATAAATATGATTAAATCTTGATTATGATTATTAACAAATATAAAAGAAGTCCAATCATGATAAGATTACTTACGAGTTGATCTTGATGGGAGGAACTTTTTAATTACAAGACCTTCTAGGAACAAAACAATCAGTTATTGAGAGATTATAAATCTTCTCTCATCATCCATTTGTCTCTAATTCATCACTCATAACGGTGATAGGAAGAGAGAAAAATGAGAGTCTAGTTCTCATTATAAATCGATATTACTATAGCTTTCATATATGTACACCTACAGATCAGATAAAGGCTTTTTGAATGTTTTCAAAAGGTACACATCATAAATTTGATCTATCGCTATTTGATTTTAATTTATGGCATTAAAGTTTTTACATAACAGTAGTATAATTATGGTTTTTATGCTCACAATCGGTTTCGGAGATATATTTTGAAATCAAATACTTTATATTTTAAATCTATTTTATAGTTAGATCAGAGCGGGGACTATATTGGCGAAGAGTCACAATCTAGCATCTGTGTTCGCGGTGGCTGAACAATGTATAGTTTGTTCAACCAGGTGGAGTAATCGAAAGGGATGGTGGTCTTCAAAACTTCCAGAGGGAAGGATGCGACGAGAAAAGTTGCTCCAATGAAACAGATAGCAAGAGGGATAAGTTTTGATTTTTTATAGGGAGAATCATATGCAACAGACCATATATATTTTGGAGGGGTACCTCAAAATGACAACTCTATAAAGCTTAATGGACCGAGCGAGTAACGAGGAGTCGTCGCATGATCTTACATGAGGTAATGCATTGGTGGATGCATTGCACAATCAAGTGGGGGAGCAACCCTAGGCAACACCAAACGAAGGCATACTTAAAGCCAATATAGAGATCAAAGTTAACAGAGGGCTGACTCGTGGAATAGTGGGCATAAGGGCCATCTTCAACTCAATGCAAACCAAGGAGTAGAGCAACTTAGGTGGAACTTTGTGATGTGCCTAAGTTGTATGAACAGAGTCAACGTAGAAGACGGATCATAGAGCAGAAGCACGAAGTTTTCCTTGGACAAAGGTTAACGACATGAACTCTTGCAGAGGCAAGAGCGAAATCATGTCGTTCCATAGGCCCCTCGTTCTGATGAAGCAGACTTATCTTACATGGTGCCAAAGTTGAAGGGAGCTTCGAGGCACATGCACCTTATCACAACGAAGCAATTGACAGAGGGAGTTAGGCGACTCAATTTAAAGCATATGCTATAGCGCTGCCATTCAAGTTGTCGCAAAGGATGTGCGTAACGAAGATTATGCTAAGGGCAGTGGCCCAGAATTCAAACAATGGCACACCAATTTCAGTGAAGTCGGTGGACTTCAAGAGCTGCTGGGTAACAGACTGCCCTAGAGCTATGCTTCATCTGTGTGACCCGAGAGCGGGTGGACGAAGAAGGTCAATTGCCCAAGGAGCGAACACAATCGGAGGTAGTGGAGGCCTTACGATGTGTTGGTAGAGGCCACACGTGGAGAGATCGTAGTCTGAGTTCATCCCATAAAGATCGGAATGCAATAGAGATGTCACCAGGAGACGACATGGTGTAGCGGATCGTGGTGGAACAATTCGAGGCAATCCGACACATACGGGAGAAGTCAGAGCAAAGTTCGAGGCCCTATATAGAGAGATTGCTCTCTCTCTCTCTCTATCTCATGGAGGGAAAGCGCATGGTTGTAAAAGGGGCCGAGGAGGTGGAAAATGCAAAGACAAACTCCAAGTACTAAGACAAAACCGAAAGGCAAAGGCCAGGGAATTTTGTAAGACTAGTGGTGATGGGTTTCTCGTCAAAATAACCAAAAGTTGAGACTTCGGGTCGATGCAGGATTGCTCAACCAATGAACAAAGTAGGTAGCACGCGATGTTATACCTTTTTTATTCAGAGAAGTAATGGCAGAAATGGAGAAGATGGTATAATCCTAAAGGCGACTAAAACTATCGGAGACTTACTCTAAGTCGCAGCAAAATTTTGTTCTTTTTCGGCAAAACTTCTTGCATTCCAAAGGTTCGATGGCAACGAGGACGCGAATTGCAATAGCTAACTCAATGCAAAGAGTGCAAACACTTCGAGTGCTTCAGAAGTACGAGCAAAGAGCAAGTAAAGGCTAATAACTAGTTTGATGCATGAAGTATAACTCTCGATGAGGTGAGCGAAGTCAAGTAACCTTTATCTTCTCACCTCTTGAAAGAATGGCAAAATTGAGTACTCCAGTTCTCTTATTTATTCAACAGAGGAACTCTGCATATGTACAAAGACCCTTCTAAGAAACTTAATGAATGAGAACAGTTGTCAAACCCTCACCAATGGTGATTGATTCTATCGAGAGCAGAGTATCTGCTTCATTTCCCAACAGAATAACAATCGAAAGTGGAAGTGATACAAACCTACTTAGAGGCGACAACTAAGTAGAAGAGGAATCGATGGGCAAATTTTGCGGAGGAAAGTTCTCAGAAACTTCAAAGTCTATGAGGTGATGCTCGTTAAAGCTCTAACAAGCATCCACCTAGTTCAAGTGGCACGAGACGTTTGAGATGGTGGAGCATAACAAAGAAGGTCTTTTCCTTTATCTGAAGGATCCGTAGGAACCAACAAAGATCAGCACAACTTGATTGACCTAACACTAGAGTCAGAGTCATTGGCAAGTTGAAGCAACGTTGACGGATCAAAGTATGACTACTTAACAACAACGGTGAAGAGCAATTAGGAGCCAAGAGGCGCATTGTAACATGAGCAAAAGATTGAAAATTTAGCAAAGGCAAGAAGATGCAACGTCCACAAAGGCTTTAACGAGGACGTCGAAGGAATAATGGGGGAGAATGTCATGGACAAATCTGTAAACAAGGTGTTCAATGTAATACTTGTGTATATATGTGTCTTTTGGTTTTGTTCATGCTTTATACATCTTATAGAGGGCTTACAGTAGGCTTGGCAGCCCTATTTTGGTTGGCTTTTGTGGTTGTTTCAATCTTCTAAACGCAATTTATGTGCAGTCGTCGTGCAAAGGCAAAACTACCAAAACAAAAGGCCATCCAGGCAATCATTTTAGGGGTTTTCTAGCTTTGCAGAGTGGTATAGGGTGTAATTTGTATAGTCTATCAAATGTTTGTTGAAATATCTTCTTGTGGGATCCCGAGTTAAACGTCTTCTTTAACCGTCTTCTCTTTTGCAAGTCCTTAAGAGTCCATAAGAGGTTTCGGGGAGACTGACCCTGTGTGAATGGACATGCTAGGGTGCCGCACGATTTAGGAAAAACTAACTAAGTCCGTGATAGCATGTTGGTACTAGTGAGGGAAAATGATGACTTATCAATAGTGATGTGTAAATGACATTAGTATCCAGAACAAAGTATAGAATTCCCTCAAAAGTTCCTGCTACTAGTTGTTGGTTCACAAGTTTCCAGAATATTTCCATATATAACTTTAACCTAAACTTTTCTTTTTGTTGTAAAGTTACATTTGGTCATCTCACTTGGCTGTAATTTGTAAAATAATAATTTTGATTGTACTTAGTCGCTTAATTGTGTAAATTTTGTGGTTTTAGAAGTTGGAACATATCACTAATATTGTGTCTTTTTTCTAAAAGAATGTTCGCGGATTAGTGTCATTGTCATTGTGGCTTTTTCTAAAAGAACATATCCAGTTCATCGAGACAAATTAGTGTCAACCAAGGTTCACAGAATTGTGGTTGGCTTTGGGATCAACCATAGGATTTATGATTAGAATCAGTAAATATTAGCTAGATCAAAATGTTGTTACTTGGCAAAGGCACTTCTGTACTGTGATCTTGTTATGTTTTTGCACCCCTTGGATTCATTGTCTTACTTTTACAGTTTCTTTTGTGGAAATATGTTGTAGTGTGCTAACACTTTCTGTTGTTATCAGTGCTTCAGCTTTTGGAGTTCTAAACTTCACAGGGTCTTTGTTCGGTGATCTGATCGAGTCCATGATCAAACGTGATGCTGGTGTCAAAGATTCTGGATCACTCATTCCTGGACATGGTACGCTTCTTTCCTAAAATTTTGATGGATACATGAGCATATTGTTGATGATCACATCGGTTTTAGTAATCAGATTAGATATACTGATGGTGCATCAATCACTTGATAACTAACACAACCCATATCAGGAATAGTAAAACCCTTGGACTATGTGTTGGTCACTTCCATCTTTTACAAAATTGTACTCCTTGCTGAATAACATTTGAGACCAATGTTTCCAAAAGGTTTGTTGTTGATTGGTGTTAATATATTAGGAACAAAACCAAAGTTAGAGATACATGAAGAAGCACGAGAAGAATTGTGCAATGAGGTGTAATTTCTATAGATCCTGGTGTTCAGATATCAAAAACATTAAGATTGGAATGATTTGCTGGATACACCTGCTGCTAGTTCATCGCCTTTCTTCAATTTTCTAATTGCCATTCCATGTTTTCTGTCGCTTAGAGTCTCAGTTTCTGTGTCATTTGAACCCATTATTATAAAGATCTTGAACAACTAGAAGGAAAGAAGTAATCCTTCAATATGATTGACACTTTTTTTCTCTTGTTATGCTTAGTGTGTACATAATGCAACTAAGCTCGCAATTTATACAGAATACTCGGAAACTATTTAAAGTTTCTTATATGTGCAGGAGGTATTCTTGATAGGTGTGAAAGCTATGTGTTCACTGGTGCACTTTGTTACTCCTTTGTCAAGATTGTGTTGCCACTCCTTGGTGTTTAAATCATCAAAACTCGGGTTGCGGATGAATGTTCTAAGTTTTCGATCTGCCTGGATTAGTATCGCCTGAACATGACTAATCGACACCTGCGGATAAGGATGGAGAAGAAAGAGAGGTGACACTCTTCAGGAAATCAAAGACGTGAAACCGGCAAAAGGGAAAGAAAATTTAAGCCCTGTTCTTGGAATATATGCATTGTTTAGGTCAAAAGGGAAAATGGCTCAGCTACAAACAGCACATTTTGATCTCACATAATACATTGTTTAGGATCAACGTGTAGTACTTGTTCATGATCTCTGTATCACCTCAGTTATCGAAGTTGAGATCTGAAACAATGTATATAGTTTTCTTCCAGCAGAAAAATTCATGATGTTGATGAAATGTAGTCAAAAATACGTGATGCAAACACAGCATGATTGCCACTAGAAGCAGCTATTTATACACTCGATTCCTCACCATCTCGAGCACTAGCGTGCAATACAACAGGAACATGGTTCTCTCCACAGACCATTGTACCATTCGATGACTCTATCTAATTAGATATATGTTATAAATATGATTAAATCTTGATTATGATTATTAACAAATATAAAAGAAGTCCAATCATGATAAGATTACTTACGAGTTGATCTTGATGGGAGGAACTTTTTAATTACAAGACCTTCTAGGAACAAAACAATCAGTTATTGAGAGATTATAAATCTTCTCTCATCATCCATTTGTCTCTAATTCATCACTCATAACGGTGATAGGAAGAGAGAAAAATGAGAGTCTAGTTCTCATTATAAATCGATATTACTATAGCTTTCATATATGTACACCTACAGATCAGATAAAGGCTTTTTGAATGTTTTCAAAAGGTACACATCATAAATTTGATCTATCGCTATTTGATTTTAATTTATGGCATTAAAGTTTTTACATAACAGTAGTATAATTATGGTTTTTATGCTCACAATCGGTTTCGGAGATATATTTTGAAATCAAATACTTTATATTTTAAATCTATTTTATAGTTAGATCAGCTATATTTGAGGTTAGCAAAACATATTACTATATAAGGTAGTATGTCAGTAAAGGGCAGGAGGTTTATCATACGAGTTAACTGAGATTACAAAAATCTGTTGAATTGAGATGACCGATCTTACATCCACCACGTCATGCATGAATTAGTGAAATTCATTATCAAGAGGGAAAGCACATGTAACATAACCAGCTACTGAAGGACTACAGCAACAAAAAGAAACCAAGGTCACAATCATTCGGGGCCTGCTCCATTGATCTTTTCTAGCTATGTTGGTGTAAGCTCATAAGATCAGACTAAGTTTTATGCAAGTTGTCAGCTGCTTAACACAATTCTCTCCTTTTTATAGTCTTGAGACTGGTATTGAAAAGTTTCAATAATAAGCATGCACAAGCAGAACTAGGCGAACTAATTGATGGGGTTCAACTATAATTGGTCATGCAGAAGATAAACCTTGTTATTCTGTAAACAGAGTTGGGATTTGTGGTGTAACTTTGTGAGGCTACATGGAGTAGTTCTCTTAGCTATTTGACGAGTTTACTCCCATTTAAATCATCAAGGATTTGAATTCAAATTAGACGATTATGTATTGTTCTATTGCATTTCTTCTAATGCCCCAGTAGTTCCATACTGAGGATTAATGGTGGCTAGATTAATGCTTGAGACTAGATAGTCCTATTGCATAAAACTTGGGTTTAAGTATTTTGGAAGGTGTGAGTTCTAGACTTATCTATAAGGTTTGGTATAAACAGACCTATTACTATGCATGTGTAAGTAAGCCGAAGTACGAAAATGCTACTCATAGATGATATGAGAGAAATATCACAATATGGAGCTACTATTGAGCCATGAGCCTTACATACCACCTACTAGGAAATTATTTTGGTATGTAAATTAGGTCTTGACAAGGATGTTAAGTCTTTATTACATAAACATCTCATTAGTCCTATGTTGGAAGTTGATGATAGGTTGGATTTGTATATAACACTGGATGAGTCTTCTACTAGTAACATGGGCTACAATTATTTGGGACACATGATTTTAGCCCCATCATATCTCGGTGGCCAGGGTGGGATTTTTAATTTTCCAAATGCTTTTTTTTTTTTGGTTGGAGGTTGGGGGCAGGGTTTGCTGGTGGGAGCCTAATTGTATTTTTGTTATATCTAAACTCTTCCGATTATTTATTAAATATTTTGCAATTTGTTTACTTTTTTTATCTGTTTTGGCAGAATTAGGACATGTATGGCCAGTTGTTCTTGGTGGGCAAGCTCATTGGACAGTTGGACTTGTTGCAACCTTGATATCTATCAGCAGCATAATTGCAGCAGACACATTTGCATTTTTAGGTGGAAGGGTAATTTTTTGAACTTGTGAAACATAACTAGATTGATGATGTTTATGCACATTTTTGCATTGGTTGGTAATTGCATACCGTTTGATTACATCTTGCTGGTCATATTAAAACTGTATTCTAGTCAGCACTTCATTTGTACATTGACTAAGCTGAAATTTAGTAGTGAACAATTTTCTGTCTATATTAGACGTCAATTTAGTTAACTATTCTCTAATTTCTTATGCTAGCTATATTTTTGGTTAATATCTTATTGGAGCTAATCAACATTATTTTTCTCTTTTTTAATCTTATTTTGCTGTCTTACCTTCTTGACGAGACAAATGTTTCATTGTATTTTTCGAATTTGTTTCTCGCATCAATCGAAATAAAAGATAAAAAAACTCTTAGTCTTATGAAATGAAAGTAATAAATAAATCTCGATGCTGTACTGTATGAAATAAAAGTAAGAAGTTGTGCAGCAAGAATTCCATAAAGTGGATGGACTTGTTACAATTCATGAAGTGTTATATGAAGTACAAACTCAAAGGCGATGTCATCCTTTTCTTTTATAGATGTTTCTTAATGAACACTTCTGTATGGAATCATCTCATTTTCTTGCCATATTTGAGGATGTGAAAGATTATTTATGGTATATCCTATGTTAATTTTAGTATGTTCACTTCCTTTAATATGTCAAATCACTGGAAGGCAGAAAACAAGAGCTATTATGTTTGGTATAACATTCTTGCTTATTATTTTAAGAGGCTACAAGGATGATAGATGTATTTTGTTGCAATTTCTAGGCATTTGGTCGTACACCCCTTACTCATATTAGTCCTAAGAAGACTTTGGAGGGAGTTTTTGCTGGTCTAACTGGCTGTATAGTGACTGCCGTGCTGCTGTCAAAGATTCTATGCTGGCCAAGAACATTATTAAGGTACCTACCAAGAAAGCACATAAATTGATGATACACTAGTTTATTGATTTTCTTATTATATACTTGATACCTTTTTTGTACATCTGCAAGCTGGCTCATCTCGAGCATGCTCCAAGTCTAGTTTAACAATGCCATTTATGGCTTTATGTGCATTCGAAAATGGAGATCTGGCTTCCTTTATTGCAGTAAACTGCCTTGTTGCTTTGATTATTGTTGTTGACTTGTTCAATTCTAGAGGTACATGCATATTTTTGTTCAACTCTCATATACGTTATTGCAATGAGCTGATAATTACTGAGATTGTGGGATGTCCTTTCCTTTGTTATGTGCACTGTTAGATGGAATTCATATTGCTGAATAAGGGGTACTATTAAGTTGATAAGCACGTTTAGTCCAAGAGTAGGGCAAAATCATGAGGGGTCCACCCAAAATATATAATTCCTCGTGGGTCCATTTGTCCCAAGAGGTCTCGACTCCCCTGCTGAGGGTACTTATAAGCACGTTCAATATAATATCAGTGAGGAGCAGGGAACCAACCATCATGAGGCAAGACCTCTACCCTTAGTGGCACCTTTTCGGGTACATCCTGAAATTGCAAAATCATACAAAGCACACTCTAAAGTAGACAATTCCTCGTGGACCCATGTATTGGTACTAACGAGGGCAAATGATGACTTATCAATAGTGGTGTACAAATGACATTAGTAACCGAAACAAAGTATAGAAGTCCTTCAAATCTGTAAACAAGGTGTTTGATGTAATGCTTGTGTATGTTCGTGTTTTTCGGTTTTGTTCATGCTTTGCATAACATGCAGATAGCTTGTAGTAGGCTTGACAGCCTCATTTTGGTTGGCTTTTGTGGCCGTTTTAGTCTTGTAAACGTAGGTTGTGTGTAATCATCATGCAAAGGCTAAACTACTAAACTATACAAAAAATAGATCATCTAGACAGTCGTTTTGGGATTCTTTTTAGCTTCGCAAAGTGGTGCGGAGTGTCAACCAATGTAGCACCCGAGAACTACCCGCGTAGTAGATGACTGGATGGGCTTTTGGGGTAGTGTCTAGAGCTCGTTCTCTGCCTTGTTCCGCAACAGTGTCATGGGCACTTGTGAGGACTTGTGGTCATGGCAGACCACCTTGGACCCTTTGTCGCGTGACCGTTCAAAGCTTGTAAAGTCTATTTTTATAATTTACATAGGCTATCAAGTGTTTCCTAAAATGTCTGCTTGTGGGATCATGAGTTAAACGTTTCTTCTAATCCGTCTTCGCTTTTGTAGGTCCTTAAGGGACCATAAGAGGTTTCGAGGAGGCTGACCCTTTGCGGACGGACACGCAAGAGTGCCGTACGACCTAGGCAAAACCAGTTAAGTCCGTTACATATAGTACAAGAGGTTTTGGGGAGGCTGACCATTTGCGAACAGACATGCAAGGGTGCCGCATGACTTAGGCCAACTAAGTTCGTGATAGATGGTATTAGAGTGGGACAAACACACCTAGAAACACTTAGCATGTAAACATGGGGGACCTAGCGGGGTTACATTGAGGGTAGCCAGCACGTGCAACCGTTTAAGGAAACAGGCATACAGATGTAGGGAAAGGAGTCACTCAAAGGACCAGGCATCTGAGATTGATATTCAGGGGAATGACCATCTCTTCATGCATGAGACACCATGAGGACAAGCGAGCTGGGAAGAATGCGTAGCGCACAAAGGTTGGGATAGCTGAGTTCGAGCTATGGCTCGGCGTTAACAACCAAACTTAATGGTGCTCAAGGCAAGCAGGATGCTTGGCAAAGGATGAGACTATGCAAGGAGGGATGAGTTTCTCAACGATTAAAAGAGTTATGCAAAACTCACAAAAGTGAAGGGGATTGCTAACTCGAAGAATTTGATGCTCATGCAAGAGCTTGTTTGCGAATGACAGACTATCTGTGGCTATCTCAAGGTGATCAAAACTTCACGCTATAGAGTATTGAAACATTCTCTTCAGCATATAAAGGATACGTCCATAGGAGGTTGAAGTGTACAGTAAGTTTAGCATGTTGCTAGACCTTGAGGGATGCAGCGGGGACTATATTGGCGAAGAGTCACAATCTAGCATCTGTGTTCGCGGTGGCTGAACAATGTATAGTTTGTTCAACCAGGTGGAGTAATCGAAAGGGATGGTGGTCTTCAAAACTTCCAGAGGGAAGGATGCGACGAGAAAAGTTGCTCCAATGAAACAGATAGCAAGAGGGATAAGTTTTGATTTTTTATAGGGAGAATCATATGCAACAGACCACACATATTTTGGAGGGGTACCTCAAAATGACAACTCTGTAAAGCTTAATGGACCGAGCGAGTAACGAGGAGTCGTCGCATGATCTTACATGAGGTAATGCATTGGTGGATGCATTGCACAATCAAGTGGGGGAGCAACCCTAGGCAACACCAAACGAAGGCATACTTAAAGCCAATATAGAGATCAAAGTTAACAGAGGGCTGACTCGTGGAATAGTGGGCATAAGGGCCATCTTCAACTCAATGCAAACCAAGCAAGGAGTAGAGTAACTTAGGTGGAACTTTGTGAAGTGCCTAAGCTGTATGAACAGAGTCAACGTAGAAGACGGATCATAGAGCAGAAGCACGAAGTTTTCCTTGGACAAAGGTTAACGACATGAACTCTTGCAGAGGCAAGAGCGAAATCATGTCGTTCCATAGGCCCCTCGTTCTGATGAAGCAGACTTATCTTACATGGTGCCAAAGTTGAAGGGAGCTTCGAGGCACATGCACCTTATCACAACGAAGCAATTGACAGAGGGAGTTAGGCGACTCAATTTAAAGCATATGCTATAGCGCTGCCATTCAAGTTGTCGCAAAGGATGTGCGTAACGAAGATTATGCTAAGGGCAGTGGCCCAGAATTCAAACAATGGCACACCAATTTCAGTGAAGTCGGTGGACTTCAAGAGCTGCTGGGTAACAGACTGCCCTAGAGCTATGCTTCATCTGTGTGACCCGAGAGCGGGTGGACGAAGAAGGTCAATTGCCCAAGGAGCGAACACAATCGGAGGTAGTGGAGGCCTTACGATGTGTTGGTAGAGGCCACACGTGGAGAGATCGTAGTCTGAGTTCATCCCATAAAGATCGGAATGCAATAGAGATGTCACCAGGAGACGACATGGTGTAGCGGATCGTGGTGGAACAATTCGAGGCAATCCGACACATACGGGAGAAGTCAGAGCAAAGTTCGAGGCCCTATATAGAGAGATTGCTCTCTCTCTCTCTCTATCTCATGGAGCGAAAGCGCATGGTTGTAAAAGGGGCCGAGGAGGTGGAAAATGCAAAGACAAACTCCAAGTACTAAGACAAAACCGAAAGGCAAAGGCCAGGGAATTTTGTAAGACTAGTGGTGATGGGTTTCTCGTCAAAATAACCAAAAGTTGAGACTTCGGGTCGATGCAGGATTGCTCAACCAATGAACAAAGTAGGTAGCACGCGATGTTGTACCTTTTTTATTCAGAGAAGTAACGGCAGAAATGGAGAAGATGGTATAATCCTAGAGGCGACCAAAACTATCGGAGACTTACTCTAAGTCGCGGCAAAATTTTGTTCTTTTTCGGTAAAACTTCTTGCATTCCAAAAGTTCGATGGCAATGAGGACGCGAATTGCAATAGCTAACTCAATGCAAAGAGTGCAAACACTTCGAGTGCTTCAGAAGTACGAGCAAAGAGCAAGTAAAGGCTAATAACTAGTTTGATGCATGAAGTATAACTCTCGATGAGGTGAGCGAAGTCAAGTAACCTTTATCTTCTCACCTCTTGAAAGAATGGCAAAATTGAGTACTCCAGTTCTCTTATTTATTCAACAGAGGAACTCTACATATGTACAAAGACCCTTCTAAGAAACTTAATGAATGAGAACAGTTGTCAAACCCTCACCAATGGTGATTGATTCTATCGAGAGCAGAGTATCTGCTTCATTTCCCAACAGAATAACAATCGAAAGTGGAAGTGATACAAACCTACTTAGAGGCGACAACTAAGTAGAAGAGGAATCGATGGGCAAATTTTGCGGAGGAAAGTTCTCAGAAACTTCAAAGTCTATGAGGTGATGCTCGTTAAAGCTCTAACAAGCATCCACCTAGTTCAAGTGGCACGAGACGTTTGAGATGGTGGAGCATAACAAAGAAGGTCTTTTCCTTTATCTGAAGGATCCGTAGGAACCAACAAAGATCAGCACAACTTGATTGACCTAACACTAGAGTCAGAGTCATTGGCAAGTTGAAGCAACGTTGACGGATCAAAGTATGACTACTTAACAACAACGGTGAAGAGCAATTAGGAGCCAAGAGGCGCATTGTAACATGAGCAAAAGATTGAAAATTTAGCAAAGGCAAGAAGATGCAACGTCCACAAAGGCTTTAACGAGGACGTCGAAGGAATAATGGGGGAGAATGTCATGGACAAATCTGTAAACAAGGTGTTCAATGTAATACTTGTGTATATCTGTGTCTTTTGGTTTTGTTCATGCTTTATACATCTTATAGAGGGCTTACAGTAGGCTTGGCAGCCCTATTTTGGTTGGCTTTTGTGGTTGTTTCAATCTTCTAAACGCAATTTATGTGCAGTCGTCGTGCAAAGGCAAAACTACCAAAACAAAAGGCCATCCAGGCAATCATTTTAGGGGTTTTCTAGCTTTGCAGAGTGGTATAGGGTGTAATTTGTATAGTCTATCAAATGTTTGTTGAAATATCTTCTTGTGGGATCCCGAGTTAAACGTCTTCTTTAACCGTCTTCTCTTTTGCAAGTCCTTAAGAGTCCATAAGAGGTTTCGGGGAGACTGACCCTGTGTGAATGGACATGCTAGGGTGCCGCACGATTTAGGAAAAACTAACTAAGTCCGTGATAGCATGTTGGTACTAGTGAGGGAAAATGATGACTTATCAATAGTGATGTGTAAATGACATTAGTATCCAGAACAAAGTATAGAATTCCCTCAAAAGTTCCTGCTACTAGTTGTTGGTTCACAAGTTTCCAGAATATTTCCATATATAACTTTAACCTAAACTTTTCTTTTTGTTGTAAAGTTACATTTGGTCATCTCACTTGGCTGTAATTTGTAAAATAATAATTTTGATTGTACTTAGTCGCTTAATTGTGTAAATTTTGTGGTTTTAGAAGTTGGAACATATCACTAATATTGTGTCTTTTTTCTAAAAGAATGTTCGCGGATTAGTGTCATTGTCATTGTGGCTTTTTCTAAAAGAACATATCCAGTTCATCGAGACAAATTAGTGTCAACCAAGGTTCACAGAATTGTGGTTGGCTTTGGGATCAACCATAGGATTTATGATTAGAATCAGTAAATATTAGCTAGATCAAAATGTTGTTACTTGGCAAAGGCACTTCTGTACTGTGATCTTGTTATGTTTTTGCACCCCTTGGATTCATTGTCTTACTTTTACAGTTTCTTTTGTGGAAATATGTTGTAGTGTGCTAACACTTTCTGTTGTTATCAGTGCTTCAGCTTTTGGAGTTCTAAACTTCACAGGGTCTTTGTTCGGTGATCTGATCGAGTCCATGATCAAACGTGATGCTGGTGTCAAAGATTCTGGATCACTCATTCCTGGACATGGTACGCTTCTTTCCTAAAATTTTGATGGATACATGAGCATATTGTTGATGATCACATCGGTTTTAGTAATCAGATTAGATATACTGATGGTGCATCAATCACTTGATAACTAACACAACCCATATCAGGAATAGTAAAACCCTTGGACTATGTGTTGGTCACTTCCATCTTTTACAAAATTGTACTCCTTGCTGAATAACATTTGAGACCAATGTTTCCAAAAGGTTTGTTGTTGATTGGTGTTAATATATTAGGAACAAAACCAAAGTTAGAGATACATGAAGAAGCACGAGAAGAATTGTGCAATGAGGTGTAATTTCTATAGATCCTGGTGTTCAGATATCAAAAACATTAAGATTGGAATGATTTGCTGGATACACCTGCTGCTAGTTCATCGCCTTTCTTCAATTTTCTAATTGCCATTCCATGTTTTCTGTCGCTTAGAGTCTCAGTTTCTGTGTCATTTGAACCCATTATTATAAAGATCTTGAACAACTAGAAGGAAAGAAGTAATCCTTCAATATGATTGACACTTTTTTTCTCTTGTTATGCTTAGTGTGTACATAATGCAACTAAGCTCGCAATTTATACAGAATACTCCGAAACTATTTAAAGTTTCTTATATGTACAGGAGGTATTCTTGATAGGTGTGACAGCTATGTGTTCACCGGTGCACTTTGTTACTCTTTTGTCAAGATTGTGTTACCACTCCTTGGTGTTTAAATCATCAAAACTCGGGTTGCGGATGAATGTTCTAAGTTTTCGATCTGCCTGGATTAGTATCGCCTGAACATGACTAATCGACACCTGCGGATAAGGATGGAGAAGAAAGAGAGGTGACACTCTTCAGGAAATCAAAGACGTGAAACCGGCAAAAGGGAAAGAAAATTTAAGCCCTGTTCTTGGAATATATGCATTGTTTAGGTCAAAAGGGAAAATGGCTCAGCTACAAACAGCACATTTTGATCTCACATAATACATTGTTTAGGATCAACGTGTAGTACTTGTTCATGATCTCTGTATCACCTCAGTTATCGAAGTTGAGATCTGAAACAATGTATATAGTTTTCTTCCAGCAGAAAAATTCATGATGTTGATGAAATGTAGTCAAAAATACGTGATGCAAACACAGCATGATTGCCACTAGAAGCAGCTATTTATACACTCGATTCCTCACCATCTCGAGCACTAGCGTGCAATACAACAGGAACATGGTTCTCTCCACAGACCATTGTACCATTCGATGACTCTATCTAATTAGATATATGTTATAAATATGATTAAATCTTGATTATGATTATTAACAAATATAAAAGAAGTCCAATCATGATAAGATTACTTACGAGTTGATCTTGATGGGAGGAACTTTTTAATTACAAGACCTTCTAGGAACAAAACAATCAGTTATTGAGAGATTATAAATCTTCTCTCATCATCCATTTGTCTCTAATTCATCACTCATAACGGTGATAGGAAGAGAGAAAAATGAGAGTCTAGTTCTCATTATAAATCGATATTACTATAGCTTTCATATATGTACACCTACAGATCAGATAAAGGCTTTTTGAATGTTTTCAAAAGGTACACATCATAAATTTGATCTATCGCTATTTGATTTTAATTTATGGCATTAAAGTTTTTACATAACAGTAGTATAATTATGGTTTTTATGCTCACAATCGGTTTCGGAGATATATTTTGAAATCAAATACTTTATATTTTAAATCTATTTTATAGTTAGATCAGTCAGCTTTTGGAGTTCTAAACTTCACAGGGTCTTTGTTCGGTGATCTGATCGAGTCCATGATCAAACGTGATGCTGGTGTCAAAGATTCTGGATCACTCATTCCTGGACATGGTACGCTTCTTTCCTAAAATTTTGATGGATACATGAGCATATTGTTGATGATCACATCGGTTTTAGTAATCAGATTAGATATACTGATGGTGCATCAATCACTTGATAACTAACACAACCCATATCAGGAATAGTAAAACCCTTGGACTATGTGTTGGTCACTTCCATCTTTTACAAAATTGTACTCCTTGCTGAATAACATTTGAGACCAATGTTTCCAAAAGGTTTGTTGTTGATTGGTGTTAATATATTAGGAACAAAACCAAAGTTAGAGATACATGAAGAAGCACGAGAAGAATTGTGCAATGAGGTGTAATTTCTATAGATCCTGGTGTTCAGATATCAAAAACATTAAGATTGGAATGATTTGCTGGATACACCTGGCTAGTGTTCATCGCCTTTCTTCAATTTTCTAATTGCCATTCCATGTTTTCTGGCGCAGAGAGTCTCAGTTTCTGTGTCATTTGAACCCATTATTATAAAGATCTTGAACAACTAGAAGGAAAGAAGTAATCCTTCAATATGATTGACACTTTTTTTCTCTTGTTATGCTTAGTGTGTACATAATGCAACTAAGCTCGCAATTTATACAGAATACTCGGAAACTATTTAAAGTTTCTTATATGTGCAGGAGGTATTCTTGATAGGTGTGACAGCTATGTGTTCACCGGTGCACTTTGTTACTCTTTTGTCAAGATTGTGTTACCACTCCTTGGTGTTTAAATCATCAAAACTCGGGTTGCGGATGAATGTTCTAAGTTTTCGATCTGCCTGGATTAGTATCGCCTGAACATGACTAATCGACACCTGCGGATAAGGATGGAGAAGAAAGAGAGGTGACACTCTTCAGGAAATCAAAGACGTGAAACCGGCAAAAGGGAAAGAAAATTTAAGCCCTGTTCTTGGAATATATGCATTGTTTAGGTCAAAAGGGAAAATGGCTCAGCTACAAACAGCACATTTTGATCTCACATAATACATTGTTTAGGATCAACGTGTAGTACTTGTTCATGATCTCTGTATCACCTCAGTTATCGAAGTTGAGATCTGAAACAATGTATATAGTTTTCTTCCATCTGAAAAATTCATGATGATGAAATGTAGTAAAAAATACGTGATGCAAACACAGCATGATTGCCACTAGAAGCAGCTATTTATACACTTTTTTCGTCTTCCTTCGCTCCGCCTTTTTTTTTCCTTCCTCTTCCGAAACAATGACCATTCACTTTTTATTATTATTCACACGAAGAATTAAGCCAATTGTGTTAGATTATGACTCTATCTAATTAGATATATGTTATAAATATGATTAAATCTTGATTATGATTATTAACAAATATAAAAGAAGTCCAATCATGATAAGATTACTTACGAGTTGATCTTGATGGGAGGAACTTTTTAATTACAAGACCTTCTAGGAACAAAACAATCAGTTATTGAGAGATTATAAATCTTCTCTCATCATCCATTTGTCTCTAATTCATCACTCATAACGGTGATAGGAAGAGAGAAAAATGAGAGTCTAGTTCTCATTATAAATCGATATTACTATAGCTTTCATATATGTACACCTACAGATCAGATAAAGGCTTTTTGAATGTTTTCAAAAGGTACACATCATAAATTTGATCTATCGCTATTTGATTTTAATTTATGGCATTAAAGTTTTTGCATAACAATAGTATAATTATAGTTTTTATGCTCACAATCAATTTCGGAGATATGTTTTGAAATCAAATACTTTATATCATAAAAGTATTTTAAATCTATTTTATAGTTAGATCAGATTATTAGCATCCTTTGCTTTCAAAATTTTGATTTGCGATACTTAAACAATGTCTATGTTGTCGATCTGCTTTCCTATCTAGTTCATCATATCGTTTATTTGAGAGTGATATAAGATTCCTCATGTTTGATCGATGGATCACTATCGACAACTTACTACCATCGATAATATTATTGAGGATAGTAGCCTTTGGAGGTTGTCAACCCAATTATGAGCAGCAGTGTACATAATGGAAGCATCGTAGGAATAAAAAACTTATAATATTTTAGGTACTACTCAAGTGAGTAACAATAAAAGAAAATTGAAGCATAAATTATTTATATTATAGTTTTACTATTAAAAAATTAAAATTTTCTAACTAATTCAATTATAAAATTAACTAATTTGATTTATTTGTTTTTAAATGCTATATAAACTCATAAAAAAAATTTTCATAGTAAAGTGCTTCTATAAAGATCATATACAAAAGGATCATAAGGTTTTGGTTTTAAAACATCATGACTATATTTTGACTTCTTTGCTAGATTTAGATTTGATTAATCAAGTTTTGATTGAATTCGAAAAAAGTTAAATTTTAATTTTTATCAATTTTAATTTTTGTAAATGTTACAGAATTCCTTATCTAATAAGTTAGTATGATTCAAATCAAATGTTATAGAAGTCCTTATCTAATATTTAGTAGATTAATACCAACGCTTCTAACTTATGTTATCGATAATGGAGATTTATTTAAAAACTAAAATAAAAAAGTATGAAATATTCATCATTAGACTAACTTAATTGAGTTGGTATTTAGCCCAATTTTGAGCTAGTCTAATTAAATAGGATTGATTGGTCTAATTTAGAGTTATATACAAAATTTTAAAGAAAATATATATATATATTAATACCAACGCTTATAACTTATGTTATCGATAATAGAGATTTATTTAAAAATTAAAATAAAAAAGTATGAAATATTCATCATTATAGGAATTCATCTTAAAGCGATAATAATTAGTACTTATCGCTTGGGAGATGATTCATCTAATATTATGTTCTTATAATTCTAAAAGGGGTTAATGTCGATTTTAGTCCTATAGTTTTGGTCATATACCTCTTAAGCCCTTATAGTTTAAAATTTTATGTGATAAATAAAAAATCTAATTATTATTCTTGAATATTTGTTTGGTTATTCACATGTATATGTTTAAAATTATAAAATTATAATTTTTTTTTACATAAAGGAATTTATGGTATATCATGATTATAATTATCATATGAGTTTTTCTTAAAAGGGGTTAAGGTCGATTTTAGTCCTGTGGTTTTGGTCATATATCTCTTAAGCCCTTATGGTTTACTTGTGACTAAAATAACTCTTGTATTTTTAAAAATATAACATATAAGCTCCTCCCATCAAGTGGGTTAAGGTCGATTTTAGCCCTATGGTTTGGTCATATACCTCTTAAACCCTTATAGTTTACTTGTGTGTAAAATAACTCCTATATTTTAAAAAAAATAATATATAAGCCCCTCCCATCAAGTCTGAGCAAATAATATTTAATAATAACAATTATTATTATTATTAAACTATTTCGACATAAGTGAGATTGAAGAAATTTGATAAATATTATATGTAACTCATATCCCTAAGTTTTAGTTGACTGATAGCTACTAAAGTGGCTTGGGATGGTATGCTTATGAGATATGAATTATAATAAAAAATTTATCATTTATAAGATATTTTAAATTATATTTTATATTATTATATTGGTCTTATAATTGCTAAAGTAGTCAGACCAATAACTTATATAATTATATTAAAGAATTAGTTTTAAATGATATTTAAAAAAATAATATTCATAATGACACATATAATTAAAAAGTTTAGATAATCTCAAAAGAGAATCTATTTTGAATAATTATGTGATGAGATAGAATGATATTGTTTAGATAAAATCGTTATATTTTATGGTTGTCTACCAATACTATTCTATAGGGATAATATCAATCATTCATAAATAATTTTGCATGAATACTAGATATATTAATATTTCACCCATATGTGAAATAGTGATAATATCAATAGTTTAATATTTATTAAAAAAAATCAAAATATTAATATTATATTATGTCATTGTATTCTTGTAAATATCCCTATATTTTTTATTAAATTATTATAAATGGCTTGAGCATATGTAATTTATATCCGGTGTGTTAAACCTTGATTAGACTAGTTGAAATGATCATATATATAACTATTAAAAGTTTTATGGAACAAATAATTGAGATAAATGATTGAAAAAGGTATAAAAAAACTAAGTTTTATTATAATTACTAATAATATTTAAATTTTATTACAGTCTAAATATTCAAAGACTAATTTAAATTTATTGATAAGTCATTGGCTGACTTATTAAATGAAAGAACTGATTGAAATTCAATATAATAGTATTTGATAAATTCAAGATTATATCTCGTATAGATTAATAAAATTGGAACTTTAAGAACTTTAGACATAAATGT
>LVTN01000375.1:245828-266357 GCA_001649415.1 Musa itinerans
CCTCCCATCAAGTCTGAGTTAACAGACATTGGAGTCTGCTTACATGACATGTTAACTCATAATAAATAATTAATATAATGATACGTGTAATTTAGTGTTAAGTTCTATTTTAGCCATTGTGGTTTTAGTTATGGACCACTTAAGCCTTTATGGTTTACTCGTGTCTAAAATAACTCATATATTTTAAAAAACGTAGCATATAAGCCTCTCTCGTCAAGTCTGAATTAACATACATTAGAGTTTGCTTACGTGACATGCTAAATCACAGTAAACCATTAATATAATAACACATATAATTTAATTTTAAAAAAACTAAGAGCTGTTGTCATACACATGCAACATGCATTAAAAAAAAACTAAGAACTACATGAATGGCAAGAGGAGGTGTTGTCATAGAAGTGACCACCAAAAGCAATATCGAGTTATTGCTGCCTAGTAGGATATCATACACATGCAGCCTCTCCCACGTTGACAGCGAGCTCAGGAGCTTTAGATCTTGCCTCAAGTGGATGTGCGTCGATCAATCGAATACTAGGCACGTAGTAGTCTCCTGATCCTTTTTCCTCCTCCTAGGCATCTTCGTCCTCACCGCCTCCCACTTTGTCCTCTCTTGCACCCCCCACTCGCCGCGGCTATGACGTGGTGGTCCAGCTCTTCCTTACCTATGCCTCTATCCTCTCCCACCTTTGCCTCTCCACCTTCGTCCATTGCTATGACCTCCACCGCTTCTTCTTCCTCAATAAGCTGGTCAAGGAGAGCAAGCAAGTGCGGGAGGACTATATGGGCCAGTTCAATCGTTCCTTTTGCCTACTCTTTCGTGATGTCGTGCTTCACAAGGAAGGTGGCTTATAAGGTATTGTGGTACTCGTCGGGATCGAAGCGGGTGTCATTCGTAATAGCGAGCAGCATCGTGGTGGGTGACATGGTGGCATGCGCCTTGACATTCGATAGATCTATCATTTATAGTAGTCGTGTGAAGGATAAAAAAAGAGGAAAAGAACAGTCAAATTCTTCTTATAGATTAACGTCATTGTAGCTTTCGAATCCATACACATTAGATAAAAACATAAAGACGTTCTAAATGACATCGAAAGTTACGTATCGTAAACTTGATTTATCGTTATTTGATTTTAATTTTTGATATTAATTTTTTTTATATAGTAATAATATAATCATAATTTTTATGTTTAAAATTACACGTCAATAAAAAACCATTTGAAATCGATCCATTTAAGTCATTGCATTGATCGGTTTATATGAACAAGCATTCGGAGATCACAATGGGCGAATGGCTTGAGATCAGTACACCCAATCGGCACTTCTTCTTCTCAGCCTCCCTCCACGACGACGACTGTTACCGATAACAACGGTGCGGAGGAGGTGACGACCTCGCAACAACAATCGTCTTCCGAATCACGTCCTTCTTGTCTCGTCTTGCCTGCCTAGCAGCCGCCAACGACAAGCTCGGAGAAGAAGAACAATGGCACCCACTGCAGGAAGCCAAGAAGGAGGCGGCCCCGCCGACACTGTGCAATCCATGACGCGGTGGTGTGCAACTCTGGATTTGGTCACAAACAGCATTGACCCCAAAACAAACGACAAAAATCTCATGTCCCGATCTAAACGTGCAGAAGAAAAGTAACGTACTCGACCGATTCATGCATCCATACAATTCTTCTTTCGGTGTGTTTGAAGATTGCAGGGACGCAAACTCGTGAGATTTTTACTTTTTACTGCCGGTCGTTGAGATGGGAGTAAAGATGGGCGTTCAAAAGGAAAACAAACACAGGAGGTAAATTCCCATCTTCCTCCCAAAATCTCATGTTACTGTGTTGGTATAGACAGACATCCAATTCCGAACGATGCTAAAAAATATCAGGATTTTATAATATTTAATTGATCGAAATCGATTTATTCTCGAATATCTCTACCAATTTTCCAGATTAATACTACAGGAACATATAATTCTTCTTCAAGAAAATGATATCTTGAAGAACATATTATATTTTGATAAATAATTTAATATTCTGATATGTAAATTAAAATAAGATCGATGTGTTGTTGCTAATGAAAATAGTTTTAAAAGACATCTCTCTCGTCCGTCATCTAATGTACATAATTTTATCTTTAAATATTTTATTAAAAAGAAAATTGATCATAAACGAAATTTATTTTCGTAACTCCGATCCTGATCTCTAATATCACAAAAGAATAACATTAAGTCACAAAGTAATAACATTAAGAAATGAGTATCAAACCTATGTTAGTGGTTGGAAGATAGATTTTTTATCACAGGCATGATTACCAGCATTCAGAAATCATCATATCCACATCCTGTTCTCTACAGGAGATGCACAGGTGAAGAACTCAACCACCTTCTTGCTTTGGGGGCCAAACCAGAGGAACAAATCATCCAACTCTGATAGTCAATACAGACGAAATGATGTGTGAAGTAAAGTAAAACTGGTGATTTTAGAGAAATGGAGAAGAGATGATGAGAAAATATTCTCAAGACACAACAGATTCATCAATTAATACAGAAACCTACTTGCAACTTTCACAGATTCAGGACCACACAAGCACATCTACTAGGAGAATAATCCTCTACACTTTGGCACAGCCACCATAAGAACCAGAAAAATTCGATTTCTCTAAAGCAAAAGGTTTTCCATAAAGTTCAGATCGTCCACAGGTTTCTCCATTGAGAAAAGAAGATGTAACTAAAAACATGATGGGGACAACATATTCGGTGCCCGATTCACAAAGTTATGCTGTTCAACACAAATCTTTTGTAAAGAGTATGGATGCTAGATACCAATCTTTGTACTGATGTGCAGTGAAATCAATTGATGGTCCATTGCCGACAGGCAACTATTTCGATGTAGGTTTACAAACTTATGGAGACAGAAAAAAGGGAAAATATACAGAAATATGATAGTGCAATGTCATAAAATCAACATGATAGTGTTGAAAGAAAAGCTTATGTACACCAAAAGAAGTTTTGAAGAGTGGGACACATAAAGATAGAAAAAGACAGGCACCTACATAGAAAAAGACAGGCTGTATCCCCACAGGAATAATTCGATCTTTATCTCCATGACTAATCTACCCAAGCATATGTTTAACATGGACACGTTTTACACAGAAGAACAATGTAATCTGTAAAACCGGTGCATCGTGAAGCAATACCAGAATACTAAACAGACAGCACACAAACTCTATATCGAATTTTTCAGAAAGTGATGTTTTTGTGTTCCCTTGTGGAAAAGAAATTTAGTATATATCGACAGGGCTGACCCGTTCAACAGTGATTGTTTTCAGAAAAGTTTTCATGTCCATGATTAGTCAATACAAACAGTAGGGACACCCGAGTTAAACGGCTTTACTGAAAGAGGCAGTCAACTGAGAAGCAATGATTGACAAGCAACCTTTTTATTAATATCAGGTCACACTGTTCGATAACTATACATTCTTGCAGCTAATGTCCTAATTCTATTTGAAGAAATAAAGCTGCATGAACTATAAAAGCAGAAAAAAACAAAGGCTAAATGATAATGCAGAGTCCTACAATTGATAATGACAGAAAGCATAACTAAATCACAAGAAAGTTTGGTAACGAATGTTGAGGATGGTTTTTAACCAAGGTTGCTTGCCCACAGTAATATAATTTTTGTTTCACTTGCGAAGCTATTGAGTGTTGAGACGAAATGTTTAACGGGTAACAGTGATCCACAGAGGTCACAGAAAGATGGATCAGATTCAACCTTAGGCAATAAACTAGAATTGAAGGACTTGTTTTCTCAGTACAGCCACATCGAGCATGTACACCACTGTTGTTGACAACTTAACCAAGAAAGTGTACTGGGTGGAAGCAAACAAAAGACAGGAGAAAAAACTGGTATATAGTCAATATGTTCTCACTCTAGTCGGATGAGGAAAATAAGCAATTATATAGAAGTCATAGATGGACATCACAAATGTCAAAGCAATTCTGACCCGAACTATAGTAAACTGAAATTTTCTCGCATAAGAACAGATCTAATTGCTCAAATACCCAATCTATAAGTTATCATAATCAAAACCTGTTAAACATGGCATCAACCTTCAAAAATAATTCATGACACTTGACATGATGGCTACATGAAAAGAGGAATTTGACTCCGAATGTGATAGTGCAAACCTATTATACAGTGGATCCATATATTTCGGAGACTTAGTAGCTAGGTAAGCAGATAGGTGAGATCATAGGCAATACCACAATGTTAAAACATGTTTGGATATGCTCAATAAGGATTAAAAGTTGACGGTACTTTAACAGTAATAGTCATCCGGAGACTCAAGTTATTTATACGCTACATTCATTTAGACATAGGTGATGACAGTGTACATTCCCAAGTCTGGTTCTTCCAATTGTGGATGCACCCAGAAGTATCACAACATAATCCAACATCAGTGGTACATAGGGGCTTAGTATGTGTTCCTTCTGCAATAGATGAAAAGAAACATAAGAAAGCTATATACAAAACTTAATTTCCTACTGATAGGCTTGAAACTACTTGCAAAACCTACCAGCACCGACTTCGGTAAATCCAAGTTGATTCTTGTGCCAAGAAATAAAGTGTATATCTCTTATAGCTGCAGAAACTGTACACATGTAACTTGTCATGTTCAACAGCTGAGGTGTCACTAAATCTTGTGTCTAATACAAATGATCTAACATTTCACTCTGTTGACATATTTTGATGTATGATCATTCTGAGGAACACCTGTCAAAATTATGAGATAGAATCCATAGTTTGCAAGACGATCAAGTTTTTGGAGTGCTGAAGTTTTTCACGAACAATTTTACTTCATCGAAAATGACAATAACCCAAAGGAGATGCAAAGAGACACCATAACATTACCATTTATGTCCATAATCATAAGGTAACTAGAAACATTAAACTGTACCAGACACTAAGTTAGTTAAATGCCTTTGGACACAGAAACTATCCAACAAAATACCATGGCAAATGGACGACTTTGCTTACATAGAATTACCATGAACCAAAAGTAAATAGAGTTGGACCTTGGTGGGTAAGAAAGAACAGTAATGACATGCCTGTAAGAAAAGAAGCTCCTTCAGCACTTCCATGCTGACACCGAAACGAGCTCCCCACGCTGCCAACAGAGGGAAAGGGAAGATTGGCGCTTCTCCACATGGAAGCCCCTAACCAGCACCCTCTTCAGAAGACACTCTGCTTGCGTCTCCGTGAAGTTGCTGAATTGGACGTGCATAAATCCAGCAGAAGCAAATAGAGTTCTCCAAGGTAGTGTCTTGTCTGACAAATGGTGCCGGCCCAGAACTGCACTTTCGATCCTTGGCCGCACTAGGAATCTTTCGATCTTATTAGCTGCATCCTGATTGGCACCGGCTGCATCAATTGAGTCGAGGAGCACTGTGCATGACTGGAATGCATGGAGAATGTGATGGGCAAAGGGCAGGTCAATGCGATCACATCCATAATCGACTGAGACTAAAATCTTGGGGGAGAGCTGCTTCACAAATCGTAGGAGAGTCGGGATGGGTGGACGAATTGCAGAGCCAATGGGGAGGTTTACTGCGACAGCCTCATCCATGGCAGAGCACATTCTGAAGAGCACTGTTGGGTCGAAGGGGTCGAGGCTCAGGACATTGAATTCGAAGGGGATGTTGAGGCTGCTGGCGAAATGAGACAGGTTCTGGTGGATGAGGTTGAGCTCCAAGGAATGGTGGGAGTAGGCGGAGGCAAAAGCCGTGATTTTGAGGAATGGGGCGGCAGCCATTGATGAGGACCATCGCTGCGCAAGCTCCTGCATGAAGGCTGACCACTGCATTCCGACCCCAATGTCGAAGTCGATGATGTGGATCCGACTCGCGCCGTCAAGCGCCTCCAAGAGGGGTTGGATGCAGGTGAAGCTGGCGAATTGGACGATGGGGGAGACGTCGGAGAAGGTCTTGTAAGCTCCAAGCTTGAGCATGACGTCCAGTGGCGTCGAGATGGGAAGCGACGGAGGCGGGTGCGGGTGGGGGGAGTGGCTGGCGAGGAGGTGGAGGGCCTCCTTGAAGTAGAAGGCGGACCGCAGGAGTGGCTTCCCTACGGGAGAGGGGAGCTGGTGATTGAGCCGCGCCAATATCCCACGGGCGCTGACGGTGTTCCCGGCCTCGAGCACCTCGGCCGCCTTGAAGAGCTGGTCAACCAATGCCTGCTGCAAGGACGCCTCATCTCCGTTTGCCAATTTGGGCTTTCCTGGCGCCGGTTGAAGCTGGAATGCAGCGGTATTGAACTGCTGAGGGAGTCCCAGCTGCTGCGGCTGGTTACGGCGGAGAAAGAGGTCATGGACGTGGGAACTAGGGAGCGGGTCGATGGCAGGGCGTTTTCGCGGAGGTGGGGCAAGATGCTCCAGTGGCTGGCCCTCATGGTAGCCGGCGAAATGATTCAAAGGGAGGAAGAAGGAAGAGCGTTGCGGGGGTTGGGCCTGCTGTTGGTGCGCAAAGAACAGGCTCGGACCGAAGAGGGGCTTTTCCTCCGTGGGTTCTTGGGAGATGACTCCCGGCGGCAGCGGAGGTAGAGACAGGGGAAGGCTATTCGCCGGCCGAGGAGCGAGGCTGGGAGTGCACCCAAAGGTGGCACCTTTGGATCCAAGTACACCGGCAGAGAGGACAGAGGAAGCCATCGGAGGAGGACTAGCGGTTTCCGCCGACGCCGAAGCACCTTCTAACACGAAAGCCGGATCGAAGAGCAATCCAGTGCCGTTGCTTCTAGCAGCAGAATTGTTGTCGGCTTCATCAATGATCCACCGGAGAAAGGTCTGGTCTTGGCCGATGGAGGCGGCCGGTTCCGAGAGTAAGGCCTCCCAGTCATCGACGCCGCCTAGCGAGCAGTCCTCTCCAGCGGCGAGGACGGTGGGGACGGGCGGGAGCTCTGCAGCCCCTTCATCCCTCCGGGCATCTTCCGCCGCCGCCGATGTGGTGGGGGTGTGGGTGGCGGTGGCGGTGGCGGAGCCGTCGGAGGAGGCCGGCCCTCCACCGCTAACGACGCGGGAGGAAGACACGGTGGAAGCGGAGGAGCTTGGCGGGCTGGGGCTTCGCAGGTTTTCCAGTACTGACCGCGGCTCCAGCGGCGATCCTTCCTCCCCCTCCCCCCTCTTCCTAAGACTGTTATTAGCGGCAGCGGTAGCAGAAGCACACCAAAAGAGGCCTTCTTCTCCTTCTAAGACCTGCAGAGGAGCTCTCTTCTCTTGGACAGCAAAGGGCATCCCTCCTCTCATCTAATAATCCGCAACACTACCACCTGCAATCCCACTGGATCTTGGGATGTCTAAAGAGAGAGAAAGAGATCTGCGGTTTGTTGCTTTAGGAGATTGGTTGATAGAGTGCTCCTTTCTCTTCTGCTGATGGTTGCAGACGCTAATGCAGCATTTCCAATCTCAAAAAGAAGAGGAAAAAAGGCCCCTTGTCTGTCTCCAAGATCATCTTTTTTCCTCCTCCTATATCAATTTTATCCACGCCTGGTTCCTCTCTATCCCTCAATCTCTCTCCAAATGGGATAGGTTGTGGTTGGAAGAAAAGATGATCAACCGTAGGAGAAAAGCCCTGTTGTACCCTCCTCCTCCTCCTCTTTGTCTATACCCCCATCTCTTGCTGCGAACGCATGCAACCGTAAGGAAAAAGGAGTCAAGTCGCTTCTCCTCTCTCTCTCTCTCTCCTCTATCTGCAGAAAGCAGTCACCTAATTGTTTATGTTCCCATCATGACACTGAGGCAAATGAGAGATAACAGAATAAAACTTATTATTAACAAATAACAATGAGAAATAGATTATAAATCCCATAATTAACAGATTAAAGAAAGAAAGCTCAAGGAAAAGGTTTCACCTATGCCCAAAAGATCACCATTATTACCTTCCCTTTCTGGCCAAACCACCCACCCTTTATTATTCCGAGGCGTTGGTTCGTATCGTTTCAGACGAACCGGCGTTCGCGACAAAAGAATCCGACATCTCGGCCGATATATCAACGACCGCATCGAGGGTACTCTCGCCATTTAAATTGAGAGAAGGGCCCCTCGCGATAAAGTTCCAGGGATCGGACGGTCGCGATCTGTGATCATCACGTGCCGGGACCGCGGGCTCGCCAATCGAGGCCGTTCCTCCCGCGGGGCCCGCGGTCCCTG
The DNA here is from genome assembly GCA_001649415.1 of Musa itinerans. Lineage (NCBI taxonomy): Eukaryota > Viridiplantae > Streptophyta > Magnoliopsida > Zingiberales > Musaceae > Musa > Musa itinerans. The sequence continues at coordinate 254,022 of LVTN01000375.1, forward strand.
GACGTCCCATCATCGGAGCCGTCGGATGGTGATGGCACCGAGAGATGGACGGCTCCGGACGCGGGATAGGGACAGGGGAACACCGCCAGTGCGACACTTGCCCGGTGGCCCCTCGGTGGCGATGGGAGTCGCTGGGGACGGCTCTATCTGCCCGCCGATGTGACCATTCTGCCCCTGCAATAAATCACCCACCTAAACGGGTACTTATAATGTCAACAAACAAAAACATTTCAAGGATAAATGAGAGCTTTTTGCATGAGGAAGGAAGCCAACGAAGAAGGCCTTCGTTGCTTTGCATGAGAGTAACAATACCTGTGTTGGGATTATTAATAATTGAACTGCCTTTCGGCGAAGAACAAAATCTTTCTTCCAGATACGAGAACTACAATAGATGCTATTCTTTCTACTTCTCTCTCATTATATTAAGTACATCAGATGCTGTTCAATTGGATATTGAAAGTAGTGTGATATGGACTTGCACATAGCAGTCTTGGAAGAGTGGTGCCCTTAACGTTGTTTGATGGACATAGTTGTATTTGAAGATGGTAAAGCTAAGGTTATATTCCGCGCCACAAAATGCTGATGAAACATATATATAGGAGCCAAAGTCTTAACCTGCAAGTAATGAAGTGAGATGCAACGTTACCTCCGGAGAAAGGTATCAGGACTCGATTGACGGGATGAGTATTGTCACAATCTTTGGATTGTCTCTTGTCCCAGCCTGTGGCCATGAATCTGATGGGTCTCATCTCTGGTTCACTGCCTGTGTCTGCTCAGCTTTAATGCAGCACCATATATGATATATATGGATGTCAGATAACAGAGACTGTGGTGGCTGATTCAATACTAGATGTTGAGCATTATCCATGTGATACTGGGTATTATGTTCCTTCATCTCATGCGGAGTGGGTCTCCTTCCTGCAAGTAAATAGCTGATGAGTTCTGTGTCCTGCTGTGATCAAAAGCTTTTGCTCGCTTCTGCTTCCCAAAAGAGGGAAAAAGAAAGCTTTGCCAGCTTCATGTGACGCAATGCTTTACATCTAATCAGATGTTTGCAAGACATCATCTTCCAAATTTTTGGTTGGGCAGCAAATGGGAGTAGCCTCAGCTTCAAGCATTTTAGCTTGCAGCTTTACATCTCACTAACTTTCTTCCAAGTTTCTTCATTCATACCTTCTGTATCTCTTTCTCATGAATGGTAGCTGCAGCCTCGCTCCTTTTTCTCAATTGATGTGGCCATCTTCAGCTATCTGCCCTGCAATCACCTCACCAGGAAAGGTCATGGTGGGGGGGACAAGGGTGGTGGCCCAGAAGTAATAAAGGGGCAGGGATAACATGGTACATATGGGGTGTTGCCCTGTCCATGCTTAAGAAAAAGGACAGGGAGAGTTTGTATGAGAAGGAACTGGGGACAAGCACAGGGCCAGTGGGTATTATTTTAATGGAAGCATGATGTGGACACCTGGACAACATGTAAAGATTAGCTTAGTTTAGATCAAACCCCATGTGATGTCTAACAAGCCTCTCTCACCTCCTAACTTTTTTCTTTTTTGAATTGGAAAGTGACACATACTACCTCCTTGTGTTTGTGATGAAAACTCTATCTGAAGGAGGTTGATGTTCCTGTGTTTTTTTTTTTTTTTGTATGGTCCAAGTCTTGGTGGCTGGGAAAAGGAGGATGGAGACATGTTCTTTCCTCTCCTCCAAGGACTTCCTTCGCTTCAAGCAATATCCTAAGAGAAATGCCAGTTCCTCATGCTTGCCTTTTGCCTGCGTCCTTCCACCCTGTGCTGCTGGGAGAAGAGAAAAGAACACATCAGGATATGTATCCCTGTCATGGCAATGGCATAAGATAGATCTTTGAGGAAGGAGTTAATGAAGGTTTAGATTACCTTCTTTAAGATCATGTTCCTGTATGTTGTATAGTTGTAGTTATTTAACTACATAAAAGTTGACAGGACAGCATTACTGCATTTCATTCAGCAACTTCTACATATATTTCTAAAAGGAACACATCATTGGATAAAAGCATGTTGGTTATGATGTACTGTACTAACTAATTACTAAGTTGTGATTATTAAAAGCATCCTCTCCTGGAACAAAGTTTCATCCCCCAATGATCATGGTCATATTTCTCAATGTTATGAACACTGTCAAGCAAAAACTCTTTTATCATTTATTAGGAAGGAATTCTTTTGCTAGTGAAACTTGCTCTATGACATTAGCACAACAGAATACAAGTTATGGATGTGATTACCTCACTGATTCAACCAATATAAGGCTAGGTTATAATAGCCACATACAATGGCAATTAAGTCTATTACAGTTTCAACCACAATTTGTCTAAATTACTGTCTTAAACATCAAAAAGCTTGCTAAATGTTTCTCAATATATAGCTACTGTTGACTGACCTGGATATGGTCGCAAATGGCCATCGAAGTAGCCAATGGCAGCACATCTGCTCTACTTGCTGTGATAATTTGATTGCTCTAGCTGCCTGCTTATGCCCTTGAGACTGATGATTGACCTATGCACCAAGTTAATTCTTGTTCTCAATGTGATGTAATCATCAGCATAGCAAGTGGTCATCTTCAAATATGGGTGAGTCATCTCAATGATCTTGCATTTGGTAGGTGATGAAATTAAACAATGGATTTATAATTAATAATGAAACTAAACAATTTTGAACCATGTGATCTATCACACTGACTGACTACATGTTGATAAAATGATTTTTAAGAATAAACATGGTCAGACCTTGAGATAGTACTTGTATTTTATTTCATTTGCAAACCTTAGCATCCAATGTATCCATCCACTGTATCTCTCTTCTAAAGGAAAATGGTATTTTGCATGTTCCATTTAAATTTCTAAAAAAAAAAAAAACTCACATACAACAGAAGGGAAAAACAACCTATTTAAAGAAGTTTGAGATCACATTCAAATTATCTTACAAGATCCACACCTTACTGAAATTTCAATCCAAAACACAATGAATCAACATAGTCTACATAATATTTCACCACAATTATGGAAGACAAACAATACCAATTATTAGGAAGAACACATTGTCCATTTTTGTTGAATGGTGGTGGTAGACCACAACAAGGTACCTTGCACATGCAGTATCCCCATGATTTTGTGCTCTCAGTAATATGACTTCTTGATGATATACCCAATTAGAGCAGCAAGAACAGCTCCAACCACCACAAAAAACATGTGGTGCCTGTTGACTTCACTATTTAGCAGATCCTGCAATAAAGATAGAATGAGGAGTCCAAGTCTCATGATAAAATCTAGGAGTCTTATGCAACTTGTTTGCATCAATCGAACAGGAGCTGCTAGTGAAAACTAAACATCCCGACTCTCTCAGCAATAATTGTGATCTGAGATAAATTAAACATCAACACTGACAAATCTCCAAATGGCTTGCGTTGTTCATTTCATGTGTCAGATCCCATTTCAAATGGTTTAGTTGAACCTTCTTTGTAAAACTAGCATATGGAGCTACACACACACAACCCAAACCATTTGTAGTAAATAGTTCTTCTGCTCTAACTTCATATCATGCTATCTATCAAATAATAATAATAATAATAATAATACTGATAATTGTTTCATCCAGCTTCCCTAAAATCAACTTTCCAGAATTCAACTAGCACATATTTAACAAATTCTCATCAACACCTTCATCTCAGTTTGCTAAGGTAAGAAAACAGATATGTAGACAATGTTCTTGTTATGAATATTTTTCTGTAGTTTTACCATATGGCAAAATTAGATAATACTCCAAGTATGTACGTTCATTTTTTGACCACCCTCCTTATAATGAGAAATGATCCCATCTAAATCATCTGTTCAGAACAAATGAGGGAGGAAGCTAAAAGATTTCAAAGTGAAATGGCAATGCTTGATCTCTGCTAGCTCCTTTGGACTCTTCTAGTGAAGTAATAAATAGAAATAAGTGTTTTAGCCAACAGTGAAGTTACAGTTTGATCTGTTTGGTCCCTTTAGCCACTTCTAAATGGAATAATGAAAAGTATGCATGTTTCAGCCCAAAAATGATAAATACCACCAAGACAAATCCCATGACAAATATTTGTATGATAAAAAACTATGGATGGTAAAATCAAGATAACTGAGACCTTGATTTACCAAAGAAAAATGCAAAAAAGGATCAGCAAGGCTTTTGAACAAACAGTTCCAATAGAGATAACCAATAGGTTTGCCTTGATCAAAGCCTACAATACCTGTTGCATAGCCCTCTTACATCTGAAGTTGCTTATTGATCACTGACATGGTTTTTCGTTATTTCAATACAAAATTGTGTAACTAAGGAGCACAAATCTAAATCTCATATAAATGATATATACACAATCATCTTTTAATTTTCTAACATATACAATTTTGCTATGTATCATGAAAACCCTTTAGATTTCTGTTTACACTCCTGAATATCTATGGCCTATAATGAATCATACACTAGGGAAGAAAGCAAACTTGGAACTCACAGGACAAAGTATATTAGTGTTAGATCAAAATGCTTAGGTGGTGCTTGTGCATTATTAATTATATTTTTAGAAGCTGGAGAAGAAGTGTTGCTCTCAATGATCTTAGCAAAGGCTAAATAAAACTGAAGGAATCATGATTTTGATGATGCTGGAGGCAACATAAATAAGCTCCATATTTGCTTGGCCTCCATGGTTCCTGTGTTGGAATTATTCTTCGTCTTTCGAAATGTTCTCTACAATATATTCCCCGGTTGTTGAAACAAAAGCAGCTAAAGGAATATATTAAATCCATCAAAAGACAGTTACTAATTATGCATGAATTATCCACTTCAAACTTCAGCAACTCATCTTTCATATCCAATTTAATAAAAATATCATATTCTGTATCTCAGAATTATATATACGCCTAAATGGATACATGCAAGGAACTGACTATTTTCATACTTTGACAGATGTATTGATTATCCTTATTACAAAAGCTATTGAGAATGTAATAAATCAAAAGGCAAAGAAGAAAAAGGGAAGTCCATTTGTATTCAAGACTCAAAGATGCAATCATTAGCACGACAACATATATTTCATTCCAATCCATTTACCAGTTTGTAAAAGCTACAAGCACAAAAATGCTAGCCTTTAGGTATCACATATCGTATGTCATTTAAATTGCATACCACTTCCTGCTGAAGCTTCTGGTTTTCCGCAATGGCATTGTTTTTCTCTTCAGTCAACTTTAAAATCATAGCAAATGCCTGCATATTGTAAAAGGTAACAAAAATTCACTAAATAGCTAGTGGTGCCTACAATCAAATCAAAGCTCATTCTAAGGTTTCATAATGATGGTGCTGTGGTGAAATAGCCGTCATGGTGGTACGATCTCAATTGCAGTAGCTAATCAATAAGGTTTTAGTGAAGCAGGATAGTGAAACAATTCATCCGTAATATAAGACACCATAGATTATACGGGCAGCGGATAGTGGCCTTTAGTAAACGAGTATCAAATGGATGATTGTCATGTAAATATTAGTTCTCCTACTGCTAACAATCTCCATATGTAAGCAAAAATCAAGAGGATGATCTCCACAGAAGGAGAACAAAATCTGAAATCAAGGAGACTTCTATGACAAAAGCAACCAATCAACATGCATACACGACCATCAAGTTCAACCTAATGGCATCATAACATAGAAGGTATTTTGAACAAGGATACTAAAGTCAAACCCCCTTGCTTTCTCTGGCAATTGTTTATCATAGGCACAGGACAAAGCTAAATAAAAGATCTAGGTTATCAACAAGTCATCAGTTGTTTGTTAAAGCATTCAGCATTTGCTTCGTGTATGATTGTGTACAAATTAAGTCTATAAAGCTTTGGATGCCAAATCCATATTGCAAATGAATCACAGAAGTTTGCCATCAATAGGAATTTCAAGAAACTATTAGACCAAAAACAGAAAGATTAAGCATGGAAGAAGTAACCTCTGAGGAGTTCTCCTTTGAAGGTTCCTTCAATAGTGATGCCTGAAATTTTATTAGTCATGTGAACTAAGCATATGATGCAAGATAACTCCACGTGAGCATATGAGACACAAGATGAACATAGCATATTAAGGCCCTCAGCCCTCAACAGTCAACAACCACTTACAGAATCTTGTGTCTGCAAACTTTGGGCCCCATCTTCAAATGTCGATGACCTAGGCGAGGATCCTTCTTGTTGTTCCTCAGAAACAGGTGAAGGAGGACTAGCCATAACGTAAGTGACCCGCAGCTTGAATTCTTCAACAAGCTTACCAGGTTCTCTATTGAACTGACAATTTAGTGCTATTATCACTTTTAAGTCACAGTGGTACAAAACAGATTCAACAGAAGATACATCAAGATTAAATCCTAACGAATTGCAAATAGGTAGCAACCATTTCGGCAGTTATGTCTGTGGTCGCCGCACCATGCTCTGTGATCACACTCTGAAGTAAAAACTTGTCTTTGCATTGCATGTCGTGTGGGGCCTCCTTTTGTGCTTGCATTGTAACTAATGCATCAAAGACAGGGTAACAAAATGTGGTAAGACCGAGTATTTGAAGTTCGATAACCAAATCCAACTAAAACAGGGTTTACCAGTGACATCACACGACGACTTCGGTGAAATGATCCCTGCATTGGGTCGGACACAGTATTTCTTTGGGTTGGTTGTTTTAACCTGGAATGCAGCCAGAAATATACACATCACTACAGATAAATTATTCTAATTGCCACTTTACATGAAGAAATGCAGCGACAAAGAAAGAAAAGAGACATATAGAGGCAACAACCTGACAAACAAGAGTAAAGAGATACCTTGAAGGCAACATATTGATCTGTCTTATTGGTCAGCTGGAAAGAACATAAGCTCTGCTTCTTCAACTCGACTTCTCGGGGCATAACCAGTGGACAGATCACACGCATAATCAGCAAAAAAGAAATATGGAGTCCAATATAACCACCAATACATGTTGCAATTCCTCATTCCAGATAAGCAAACACCTATCGATCAAAGAGGAAAAAAAGGGGCAAAAATTAGGGAAGTGACGGTCGCTTACAAGCGAATCGGAGCTCCGACGGCTGGATGTCGAGAAGCCCTCCGTCGTTCAAGTCTCCTTGTGCCATCGGATCTAGGGTACCAAGAACTAATTACCAGAAAACGACGGATTGATTCGGGATTTCCTTCCTTCTCTTACTTCTTTGCTTTCCCTCCTCCACCTCTAGGAATTGGATCAGTAGATCTCTGTCACTTGCTTTCAAGGTTTAAGGAAAGAAACACCAAGGAGGAGAACAGATCACTCCCCTCACGTAAGAGAAGGCATAGGTTTCTAAGGGAGTTGAGTAGTCGACATCGGCACTCGTCTCTCTCTCCCCCTACTCGTCTGTGGTGTGTAATAAACAACACTTTGTGGACATCACGTGTGTCATGAACAACACTTCGTGGACGTCACTCACCACCACATCCGCGAACGGAAAAAATCCCATGTGCGGGTGCGGATGCTACCTGATCGAATCGGATCAGAATGCCACCGAACTCCGGATCCGCAATTTGCATGGCTAAACATCAGGACCCAACCGCGGGAAGAAGATCCAATAAATTTCTAAGGTTGGTCGATTCAATTTAAAGGTTATGTGGGGAATATGATACGTGTATGGTGGTTGATACATTATCTCCCTTTTATTGATATATCATGTGGGACTAGGACTAATTAGATCAACAGGGTGGCACCGATCACTCACTCCACGAGGTCAGGTCAATCATATGGCACCACTAAAAAGATGAGTCCATAAGTTATATGCCCCAATATAATTCTTGTTGAATCTCAATTTAGATCATCCAAATTTTGAACATCTCAACCTTTGACTCTCGATTAATTTCGAATCCCTTGTTACGTCGGATAACCTGTTGTGTCAACAGAAGTAGAGAAATGAGTCGGGCAAAGAAGATTTGGATATAAAGGACATCAACATCATGAGCTTTGCTTTCCTTGGAGAGTAAACATTAATCATTGGTGAGAGATACTTGTCTCCTTGGTGGCTTCTCTTTAATCTTAGCTGTTCTAACACTGTCCCCCAGTGCATGAAGCAAGATCAATATTGATGTTTAGGTGTATCAATGTTGGTGCAGACAGATAAAGCAGCAATGGACCTTCATCCTGAGCAGACACCATAAATTTGATTTCACCTTCATCCTTCATCCTCAGCATACACCAACATCATGAGCTTTGCTTTTACCTCCAACCAATGTATATAGCATAAAGAAAAGAAGGAAAACATGGATGAAAGGAAGTATTCAGTGATTTTTTCACCCTTGAACAAGCAGGAGGGTCACAAGGGATTTGAAATGAATTGGAGCGTTCTGTTTATTGGGAGAGTAAGTCCCAGAAAGCTTACTACAACAGAAGACAAGGAAATGCTCCAAGATTAATACAGAATCCTTCAGGCATGCTGTTGAGCTTGTGAAACACATGACCAGTGTCATATTGATTCTTCCATTTGCTAAAGATCCAAACATATTCTTGCTGACCTATTTACAAGAAACTGGTACCCATAGAAAAATTGAAATCCAAAGGCAGAATCAAGAACACAAGTGTAGAGATTTTATACCTGAGGAGTGGACAGATTGGATCCTGCACCCTCGTTCAGCAATGCCGGTGAGTTTGATTGATGAAAAACCATCATCGATCAGGCATTCATGAATTTTATTTAGTCCAGGTGTAAAATTGAGAGAAGAATAAATCAGCAACCAAGAGAGACACAAAAGAGACTCAAAAATCTTGGCTTCAAACGACAATCTCTGACTGCCAGGAGCTGAACTCAATACTTGTTCCCCCAGGCATGCCACTTTAGCTTCAACTGATACCATAGTGGTGATACGCCCTGGACACCACCTAAAACCCTTGAATCGAACACATTAAAGTTCCTCCGCCTTAAAGTGTCCAAAAGAACCTGAGCAGGCACTGCCGGGAGCAGCACGGGAAGAGCCTCAGTGGGAACCGCTGGAGCCAACTCCCGAGCTTTTTGCAAATGAAGACTGGCAACAGATGCCACCTCAAAAACAGCATCTGAAAGTGCCTCACCTGACTCCATCTTAATCTCGGACCTTCCGTGGGCTGTTATTAGCAAACCATGCCTAGAAGCCACATCAGCTGGAATATATGATATCCTCCCTTGGCGACTCGCATGGTAAGGCAGGGATTTGAGCAGCAAAAGCAGTCCACTTGCTTTGCCAATATGTGAAGCTGCATGGTCAGCCGCAGTTGAGCAAATTCCACCAGCTTGTAGGGTCATGTATAGCATGGTTGACGTAGTGTCCTCTGCATACTGCTCCAAATCTGCTATAGTTTCAGGAAGGACACCCCCTTCTTTGCTTGCATCATTTATTCTGGCATCTACCGAGCGTTTCAACCAGTGCTTGCTGATCTTATGCTCTGATATAACCGACGAGAGAGCTTGAGCCGTTGGGTGTTCAACATTCTTTTTCGCAAATATTTTGTCAATTGCGTCTTGCCACCAAAGGAGGCGCATGAGGCCAATTTTGGGATCAGATGCAACATCCATAGCCCTTGCAGTTTCAACATTAAAGGCACGGAGAGCAAAGGCAGTCTTGCGTATGGCTGGGGGAAGGTGAAGCAGGCAAAGGTAATGGTGGTAATCATAACTACGTACTTGTTGCACACAGTAAGAGAAGGCTGCTCGAATGCTATTGCTATAAGTGTTGGCACTATTCATCAATTCCTTGGAGTGATTATTTCCACGGAACTGGAGTTCCTAAATGAACAATATGCCTACATCAGTTAGCTCACAAACAGAAAAATAAGGATAGCAACCCGATAAAAAAGCATTATACAACTATGTTGATTGTATCTCCACCAACCGCTAGTAACCATAAGTTAAACGGATACTGGTTGCCTATTAGAAATGGATTATAGAATTTGGAAAGGGAGGGATAGGAAGCTCCTTCAAACTGTTTATCAGAATACCATTATCCCTCTATGACTTCTTTCTTTTTGTTGAAAAATATATATATGAGGCCAAAACCAGTACATCTAAAAAAAAACTCTATGACTCCTTATATCTAATCAATTGAGTTTTTTTTTTCTTTAAAAGAAAATATGAGACCAAAAGTGGCATTGTCAAAGACTTTAGGAGCTAAAGGGCACCGAGATTATGCCCAACAAACTAAGCGCTCACCCGAACGAAGTCAGGCACTCATCAATATAAAAATTATAAATATATACATATAATTAAGAAGAAAATTCTATTGAAAAAAAAAATAAACAATACGTAAGTTTCATACTATTTCATATTCAAAATATTACCATCAAAACATCGAATTACATTCATTTAATCATCTACAAAGAAGTGACAATTGAAAATGCCAGCAATGACATATTCAGTCATAGTATTAACAATTTAACTATTATTAACAATAATATACATTACCATTAAATTCAAAAGAGGTCGGATGGGGGCTGTTGGGAAGAGAAAGAAGCTGAGAAGGGGGTTCTGTCCGGAGAGGAAGCAAGGTCGTCGGTGGAAGAAGCAGAGAGCGACCACGGGGAGAGGGGCCGTCCGGGAGGTTCCGTAAGAGGCGGCGAAGGAGGAGGAGGACGACGACGAGAAACAGGGAGAGGGAGAGCAACAGCGGCAGGGGAGGAGAGGGGATAGAAGGAACAAATGTGGAAGCAGAAGCGGGAGGGAGGCTCGGCTGGGGGCCACGGCGGAGGAGAGGAAAGAAGCAAAGAGGCGCAGGAGAAGAGGGGGCGCGACAAAGGAGGGAAGGAGTAGACGGAGGAGGAGAGAGAGACACGTACCAACGAAAGGCCGGTAGGGGGAGAGGCGCACCGCCGGCGGCCTTCGCACGCGGAGGGAGAGGAAAGGGGATCGCCGATTTAGGGCTGCAGAGAATGGATCTCTGTAATCCGACTTTATTAGAGACACGGAATGTTATTCACCGTCACAACCTTTTACCGGACATCTGCACATTTGCCTGTTCGATAGATTGAGTTGCAATTAATAGATTGATCAGAAAGCATGTGAAATCAAAATGATCATTAAATAGTTTGCATGGGTGTTTTGGGCCATCGAGTCCAATTGGGTCGAGTGGCTCGAGCCCAATCCAACTTAATTCAGCTCAAGTGAGACTACACCTGCACGACACTCCTTCGATGCTCATCGTAGGTGTAGTCGGAGGCGACACTACGGATATTTACGTCTATTTATAAAAAAAATATTTTAAAATTTTAAAATAAAATTATAAATAGTAAAAATAATGTTATAATTTTAACAATGGAATACACGTAAGCTTTTTATTCCGAATTTTAGCCATCACTTGATTGCGTGATGCATTTATTTGCTACAATCTCTCGAGTTTTATATTTTTTTCTTTTTTGACCTTTGATTTTGCGTAAAATATTTCTTATTAATATACCATGGAAGATAAATGGAAGGAATCCTAGAAAACAGCAAATCGTCTTGATAGTGCTCACCTTGTGAGTATAATTTGGTAACTAATTTTACGTTTGATGTTTTTTTTTTATGGCAATCACATGAATTCGTATATTTTTTATTTTTGTAAAATGTTCCTACAAATATATTTTTTTTTAGTGTGATCTTTATCTAAAGAAAGCCTATTTTGATGATAATATCATATTTTTATTTTATTATATGTTAAGATAATTGATTTATCAATTATATTCAATTCAAATCAATTCTTAAGTTGAAAGCCAAATATTCTCGTCAAAAGCTTATAAACTAATCTTAGTCTACTTCCAATGTGAGATTAATTAGGATATTATTAATTCTTCTACTCGAGAGTTTAACATAGACCAGAATCAAATCCTAATATAATGTACGTAAAACTTAACTCGATCATGACTCCACATCGTCACACATCCTCTAGCTCCATCATCGGATTATCTTTTTCTACTCGAGTTATTCATCATAACTTAATACTAAGTCTAAGTATAATAACAATTATCATAATCTAGTATAATGGGATAATTGGTATATCAATTTCGTTCAGCTTAAATCACTGGCTCAATATGAGACAATGATACTAAGCTATTTAGTTGGGGGATTATAACATTTCGATTAGTAAGTGAGTTAAAACTAAGATTGACTTATAAGAATTTGATGAGTGTATTATTATTAATTTTAACTTAGATATTTTAAGCTAGCAATTGAGGCTCAATAAAATTAATAAATCAGTTATCCCATCTTGGATTATGATATTGTATGTATATATATATGTATGTATATATATATATGTATGTAAATATATATATATATATGTATATATATATATAT
>LVTN01000376.1:0-56034 GCA_001649415.1 Musa itinerans
CAACACCATTCAACTCGGTATCACTCAGCCTCCGATCTTCCATATCAAGTGTCTAATTTTGAAACCATGACGAGACAGGAAAGCGGATGCTTGCTTCAACTCCAAAATGTGTGGGCCAAATCATCCATCGATGCTGGGGTTTCGAGTATCGATGATTCCAAGCACTAGATTTACATTACAGAATCAAGTGTTTGATTTTGTATTCTCTATTTCCCACTCAAATCATTTGATACCAACCAAGTGCTTTTACACCGATCTAAAGATGAATTGTGATTTTTTTTCTTATCTTAATAAACATATCCAGTAGGCTACTCATAATGCCATGGACATCTATTTGCAAATCTGATGCTATCGAGTCCGCTTTGTTTAAGCGATAGAAGCAACAACCTATGCCTGTGGTTCTGGCCATTGTGGGCACAAATCCATATTTCCTATATGCTAGTGGTTGTGACCATCAAAGCTATGAAAGCAATTTTAACAGTTTTTGCATGTGATTAGTAATTGATATATAGATGAGGGTTAGTTGTCTTTCATGGACTACAGCGCATGATTTGTATTTTTCTACTTTTGTATCTTGTTTCAGAAATTTTATTCATGATATTGATTTGTTATATTTTGGTTTTTATAGATATTCTTACTATAACAATTCTAAATTATTCATGATATATTGATTTTCTTCTAAGGGATTACGATGGATTTAAGGGAGCATAATGAGATTTTGTATAACAATTATAAATTATTGAATTTAATATTTCTTTTTACTTTGTTGTGGTCAATCTGACATGACCAAACTTGATTAGAAGGATCCTCGGTAACTTTGATTGTCTCCTTCTCTTGTGCTAAGTTCAATTGAATCCTAATTATTCAAAGGGGGAGGGGATCATAGGGGAAATGTTGGTTTTCTTCGACGTAATAAGGGTGTTAATTGTATTTTTGTTGGATGCAAATTTTTAGAGGAGGAGGATATGTTATACTAATAAGCTATGACAATCCTAGTGGGGCGTCAAATTCCCTCTGAGATTTTTTTCATAGTGTTCTATATTTTTTTAATCTCATAAATATTTCTTGTCATTATCTGTCGCTTCCACCCTGCTATCGTTCATCACGTCAGTCATCGAACCCTCCTCACTTATCATTATCGACGACCTTGGCAAAGGGAAAGGAGGCGACAACGATAAGACTTCCCCTCCATCCTCCCCCACATGGCCCAACGTGTTTGGCATCAATCGCATGAACCCACCCGTCACTTTGCCTCATTGAGCACCACTACCACCTCTATCATGGAAGGCCTCTATCACACGATCATCACTAAGTTCCTCTCCATTGTCGTCAATTAAACCCTCATCTTTAATTGATCTCACCCTCATTGTCGCCTTAATGACCCATAAGATTCGTTTGACTCTACTCTTCATCAACCTGAACAGAAACTTCTCCACAATCCTATGACACCCCTCTAGTCGAACTGTTGTCCCATAATTTCTCACATGAATACAACATTAGATAGAAGAGTTATATGGATCCTATAATAGACTTGAAAGAGTGATTTAATGACGCAAAACGATCTTTGGAGCGGAGATAATTGAATAATAATTTCTCCTATTCCATTGAATTTTAAAATTTATATCAATATAAAATTATCATCCCTAATTAAAAATGTGTTAAAGTAAATGGAAAAGGCTATTGCGACGCACTCATGCATATGAACTTGGAAAAAGAAATAACAAAGTATAAGCATAAAAGTCAAAAGTTATAGAGAAAAAAAGACACGATGTTACAGATCATCTGAAGAAAACGTATCCAGCAACAGCGCATCATTCGTCCTTTCCGTCGTCACAACTGTCCAAGGTCTTGTCATCGGAGAATTGTTGCATGTTGAATGCTGATTGAATACAGCAGCAACACACGGTTCGAGGTCACTGTTTCCTAGGGATGATTGCCACCGTATCATTGGAATTATAAGTCAGTATAAGTCGTTCATCACCATTCCAACAATCAAACAAGAGGCAGAAATTTTGTGGCTGAATTAGTTGATGTTGAGAAGAAATCTGATAGACCGATAAGAAAAAGACCAATCAACCATCTGCAATCAATCATACTCTTTAAGAACTTTGCTTTTGGAAATAATAAATTAAAATTTGAACACTTCATTGTAAATTGGGAATTAATATTTAGACCATATCTTATAGTTCAATGCCTCTCTCGATATTTCTTCTCTACACATCATTGAATTCTGTAATATTATTAAAATTTCGTAAGATAGTAAAAATATTGTAACTGTCCTAATTATAGGAAAAGAAAGAAAAGAGGCAAGTATAGATGAGGATATTATAGTTATTAGAAAAACAAAAAGATGTTGTTAGCTAATTATGAATATGAGAGTATTTTCTTAAAAAACCTAAAAAGAGATTTTTTTTTTCTTTTTGAGAATTCGCTCATTTTATAATCTCAATCCTCATTTTATTACCCAGTCAAACAGTTTTGTCTTTCCTGAGTTTTGGAACGTCCGAAAGGAGCATTAGTTTTATTTTTCTCAAATGATATCGAATATTTTTTTATCTCATAAAAGCCTTTGGTTGTTTCTTTTGTCCTATGACATTTCTTTTTGTCAATCGTCGAACCCTCCTCACATATCATGATTATTGATTTTAGCAATGACAAGACTTCTCCTTCATCCCTGCTTTGTCACCTTCACCGTTGTCACCACCTCCGTCATAAAAGGTCTTTATCCATTATCTTTCAATACCTTCATGCTATATAGATCCAGCCTCCACCACTACATCAATGACCCATGAGGTTCGCTTGGCCCCACTTTTCGTCGACGTGAATGAAGATCCTTTCACTATGTTGTGACACCCCGCTAGCCGACGCCTTGTACCGTGATTTCTCACTCAACCCTCACGCCCTCGCTTGCCACTTTCATGCTTCCCTCACCCTCACCCTCACCCACATGATGGGGATATAAACAGGAATAACCTTTGTAGATGAACAAATACTAGAAGACCATAATATGTAGCGGAATTAAATGGAAGCACAATCAAACAAAACACCAAGATATACGTGGAAAACCCATTCAATGTGAAGGGTAAAAACCACGGGGCAAACTAGAGATAATCCACTATGAAAATAATGAATATACAAATCTCTCAATCTCTTACCCAAAACCCTAGCAACAACCACAAGAGAATAACTGGGATACAAGGATCACGTCACTGCACACAATATCTAAAACCTCCCCAAGTAATCACAGCAAGAATCTACTGTAGATTGATCTAACCTGAGATGAGAATACTGCTAGATGATTGAGAACAGTCTCTCTGCGTTGTCCTTGTCTTCTTCCCTTTCTTTCTCTTCATTTCCAGCCTTGTTTTCTTCCTTTTCTTTGGAATCCCGTGGCTCTAATCTTCTCCCAGGTTGCTGCCCTATTTATGCCTTTTTCTACCTCCAAAACGCAGCCACCCACACCTCCCCTAATGTTAATTAGGGTTAGGTTAAGATAGGGTGAGATGTGGGCTATGGGCTGATAAAGCCCACATGGGCTGAATATGGGCTATCAGCCCAACAACCCCCCCCTTTAGCCCATAAGGGAGGCTGTCTTAACATTTGAAGATATACACCCTAATTGATATGAACTTATACATGGACCTGTAGATGCTTGAAACTTAATTGACTAGATCGATGTTTTGCAGAACAAGAATATTGATGTAATTCTAACTGACTATTGTATGCCACAAATGACTGGCTACGACCTTCTCAAGGCTGTCAAGGTACGTAGCATCTTCTCTTTGCTCTTTGTAGTGATCGACTATCACATTATAATCATGGTATAACTTTGTCTACTGATGATGCAAGGTCAAGTTCTAACACTTATCCTAACTATCAGGAGCACAGCAGCTACCCATCCATACCGGTAGTCATGATGTCATCTGAAAATGATCCTCAGAGAATCAGCAGGTACTCTCTCTTGTTACCTTCATGAACTACTTTAAATCCTCCGGATGCAAATTTTAGCTTGCCATACACAACTGTTACGTGTATTAGCATCTCAAGTTCAAGTGATGGTGCAAATAAATGAAATAACCAAACTGAATAAGCATGTTTGATGTAGTCGGGCAACCGCTGTTTGTCAAATGAGATCTGTTTTATGTTATCAAGATTGGAGGATCTTGGCTATTGCAAACGAGCTTCTTACCTACACTGGAGATGCATCTTTAACAAGATTCTTTACATATGCATTTATATCAAACGCATAAAAAGTGGGTGAAGTGTATATATGTGTATGCATGTTGCGCACATACATCTTTAGACGAAGGAAAACAGATATAGAGCCAGCCAGGTCTCTCTTTTTATTTTGTCCACTAAAATGAAGTTTGTGTCTGATTGTGCAGGTGTCAAGGCGATGGAGCTATAGATTTCATCCTTAAGCCACTGAAAGTAAAAGACGTACAGAGATTAAGAAGTTATGCTTTGGGGAGGACTCCGATATCCAAATCAAGTACCAAGAGGAAGTTGCCAGTAGATTGGATAGCTGAAAGTGATGGGGATATAAACAGGAATAACCTTTGTAGATGAACAAATACTAGAAGACCATAATACGCAGCGGAATTAAATTGAAGCACAATCAAACAAAACACCAAGATATACGTGGAAAACCCCTTCAATGTGAAGGGTAAAAACCACGGGGCAAACTAGAGATAATCCACTATGAAAATAATGAATATACAAATCTCTCAATCTCTTGCCCAAAACCCTAGCAACAACCACAAGAGAATAACTGGGATACAAGGATCATGTCACTGCCCACAATATCTAAAACCTCCCCAAGTAATCACAGCAAGAGTCTACTGTAGATTGATCTAACCTGAGATGAGAACACTGCTAGATGATTGAGAACAGTCTCTCTGCGTTGTCCTTGTCTTCTTCCCTTTCTTTCTCTTCCTTTCCTGCCTTGTTTTCTTCCTCTTCTTTGGAATCCCGTGACTCTGTAGATCTGCCTCGTTGCTGCCTTTTTATAGCCTTAATCTGCCTCTAAAACGCAGCCACCACACCCCCTTAATCTTAATTAGGGTTAGGTTAAGAGGGGGTGTGGGCTGTGGGCTGCCCTAGCCCACTATGGGCTGAATATGTGGGCTGCCAGCCCAACACCACAAACCTACCACCAACTTCCCTAGCGAGGCTAGCATTGGGCAACTCCTCCTCTACCGTGGCATATATGGCTGAGCACGTTGAGGCTGAGAGCAAGTGAGCAGGTGATAGGCGGAGGCAGAAGCGACAAGTGATCGATGATAGTGAGGGAGGATTTATAAAATTATAAAAAATAAAAATATAATTTGAAAATATAAAAATAGTGTATCTTTCAGAAAAAGTTCAGAAAAAAAGAACTTTACAGGAAATCGCCCAAATTAATTAAAAAAAAAAACATGGAATCGTCACCTATAGGTGCACACATGCATTAAAACCCGTGAGAGACCACTTGTATGTGTCTTGCATTGTCCCTCAGACATGATAAAGTACACACGCCGTCACTAATGTTGCCACCCAAAATGTCAGTGAAAGAGTAGCGGTTGCGGTGGTACTACTTCTAGAGATCAATAGTGCATTTCACAAGGAACTAAGCACATAACTCAATTAGCAAGGAAACAGAAAGATTCAAGTAGAAAAAGAGAGGGGGAGATCGTGACGTCAAATATACGTCAAAACAAGGTTATGGATCGATTTTATGGGACCTATGTTTTTCTTGTCGACACCATATGATGGACGGATCATTTTCGATGACCAACGCAAAAGTTGTGTTTGTCTATATATTTCCATGTCCACTCCACAATGCAAGCAACCGCGTTGCTTTAAGTTGGAAAAACTCGCTACATGACAAGACTGATGATGGCGAATTGCATTAAACACCTAGCAGACCGATTACTGGGAAGCAGATTGTTAGCTAGATGTCGTTTTCTTCGATAGAGAGAGAACTTGTCGATCAAACGCGATCGGTGATAGATGTATCCCAATGTTAAGCTTCAGAAGTCTCGCACCGAGAGAAATTTTAACAAACCACTGAGAAACAATTAATGCTATCATGTAATCTGTGTCACCAACGATTCCAATTATCACGACGGCTTTCTATTAAAATTATTGCGAGGAAGATTAATTAATGACATAACGTTTATAGTAATATACCTGAAACTATTATTTTTTTAATCTTGAATCAAACATAATATTTTTAGGAACATCTAAGAATACCAAATAATGTTATAACATGTAAGAGGAAGAGAAGGATAGCAATAGAACGTAAAATTTCCTTGTATAGAGTCAATTCATATCGTCTTGGATGCGGTACGCGATAACAATCAACCCTGATAGCGAAGATCAACGGTTAATTTCGCTGACTTGAGTTTGATCACAAATTGATCCCTATTGTTTTATTCGTACTGTGATATTTGAACAAGCGGATCGTGTGGAGCTACACACTGACCAGATAAGAAGTGGGCGTGCGGAAGGCGCAACGCGGCTGGCCCCAAGTTTCTGGGTTGCCTTGATGGTATATACCAACTAAACATACTGAAGGGAGAAGGGTACAAAGAACAAGAATGAGCGGAGGTATCGTTTCTTCCATCATCAAGTGGACGGTGGAGAATCTGCCTACCTTCGCCGCAACGCAAGCTTCGTCACCGGACGAGCCCCGAAACGATGTCGAAGAAGAGCTAAGGAATCTGCAGAGGACGATGTTGAGGATCCAAGCCAAACTTGATGACTCGGAGGAGGAGGATATAAGAGACGAGTCTGTAAGGCTATGGTTGAGTGAGCTCAAGGATGTCGCTTATGACGCTCAAGACGCGGTGGAGGAGTACGAATACCAAGTGCTGCGCGCCGAAGCAGAAAGCAGATCGAGAGGTGGCGGCCGCCACAAAGGCAAGCATGTGGAGGTATGCGACTACTCCATCTCTGCTCCTTCAAGGATTTCATTTCCGGAGGATTTAGCAAGTAAACTCAAGAAGATAAGGGAGAGGTTTGATGAGATCACCGGAGAATGGAAAGCCCTCCGATTGGGAAAGAAACATGGAAAGAGACGAAGAGATGAGTCGGGTAACTGTAGACAGACGAGTTCTTGCTTCGATGAATCAATTGTTTTCGGAAGAGAAGACGAAAAGGAGAAGTTAATCGGGTTGCTGCTTTCGGAGGCTGATGATATTGATGGCAGAGGAGGTACGGTGTCATTAATTCCCATAATTGGCATGGGTGGAGTCGGTAAAACGACGCTAGCTCAGCTCGTATATAATGATCCCAGGGTGTCCAACTACTTCGATACGAGGGGATGGGTCTGTGTCTCTGAAGAATTTGATGTTGTGGGTTTAACACGAAAGATCTTAGTGTCCTTCTTCAAAACCACAGTTGATTACACAGAATTAAATGAGCTTCAACAAGAACTAAAAGAAAATTTGCAAGGAAAGAAGTTTTTGCTTGTTTTGGATGATGTTTGGAATGAGAAACCTAGTCTTTGGGAGTTGCTGAAAGTCCCTTTACTGGACGCTGGAGTGGGTAAAGTCATAGTGACTACTCGGAATGAATGTGTTGCCAGAATCATGCAGACGATGGAGCCTCTGAACTTGAACATCTTACCATTCGACAAATGCTGGATGTTGTTCGAGAAACTTGCCTTATTGGAAGGCTTAGAATCCAGCAGCAGGCATAACAATTTGGTGGACATCGGTCGGAAGATCGTCGAGAAGTGCAAAGGCTTGCCGTTGGCGGTGAAGGTAATTGCACGTGCTCTGAGTTACGAAGATGATGAAGGGAAATGGATGGATATCTTGGAAAGCGAGCTGTGGGAATCAGTCGATGCAAACTTGGAGATCTTACCGGCTCTTAAAATAAGCTATGATTGCTTGCCAATAGAATTAAAAAGGTGCTTCCGGTACCTGTCCTTATTTCCCAAAGACACGGTTTTCTACGAGAGATACATTGTCCATTTATGGATGTCACAAGGTCTTCTTCGGCCTCCAAGAAGCAAGCGAGCAGAGGATATAGGCAGTGATTACGTCAGAAACTTGTTGGAAAGGTCAATTTTGCAGATTAAGGGAATACGTATAGGACATGCCTTGGACCCCGAGGAAGAGAAAGAGTTAGTGATGCATGATCTTGTTCACGATCTAGCACAGTCTGTTGCGCAGGGGGAATGCCTAAGCATAGCGGCTAACAAACTCGCAAGCATATTTCAGCGGGATGGCGACAAACTTCACAAGGTTCGCCACTTACATCTGGTTCACGACCAGATGACATCCAGAGACTTGGAGGCTTTGCTTGAACTAAAACGTCTCCGGACACTGATAACCGCCGGACCACATTTTATGGAAGCGTATACTTGTGAATTCATCGATGAATTGTTCCACAACTTGAAGTACCTACGAGCTTTGGACTTCAGCCACTCCAACATCGCAGGGCTGCCTGATTCAATCGGCGAACTCAAACTACTACGCTACCTCTCCATCGAAGGTAATGAGACCGACAGTCTTCCAGAATCCATATGCAGCCTCTACAATTTGCAGATTCTGAATGTGACTGCTACATTTGATCTCAAGGAACTACCAAGCGGCATAGTAAACTTGCCAAATATAAGGCATCTCATGCTAAATGAAAGTGGCGTCGCTATCCCTCGTGGCCTTGGAAAGTTGACGAACTTGCAAACACTCGACTGCATCGCATTGAGCCCGACTAGTTGGCGTTACGAGATAGAGGAATTGAAGGGTTTAGTGAATCATAGAGGAAAACTCATCATTTACAATCTTAGGTATGTGGATAAGTATGTTGCTCAAACAGAAACACCTCTGAAGACAAAAGATCGTATCGAGTTTTTGACACTGGAGTGGTATGAAGACGCCCCTTACGAACACGAAGGCATGGACGACGACACGACAAAGCAGGTTCTCGAATGCTTCCGCCCACATCCTAACCTAAAACAGCTTATAATATACGCTTACGGTGGTGCCAGATTTGCAACATGGTTGGGGGATTCATCCTTCTCCAAACTAGTGAATATAGAGATGGCTATATGCTGGAAATGCAATCTGCTTCCACCGTTGGGTCAACTGCCTTCTCTTAGAGTTCTTTCTATGTATGATTTCCCCGGTCTCCAACGTATTGGGCGTGAGTTTTGTGGTATTGGTAGTGCGATAAAGGGGTTCCCCTCTCTGGAGACCTTGACGTTCTCATGTATATCCAATTGTGAAGAGTGGGATGGAGTGGAGGTTGATGACTTTCCTCGTCTTCTCCAACTTACAATCGATCGTTGTCCTAAATTGAGGATTTTTCCTCAGCACCCATTTTCCTCGCTGAGGAAATTAGAATTAAGTCAGTTTGGTGACATCTCCGACGATGCTCCCTTCGTTTCATTTGACGACGACACACGTGTTTCTTCCTACCCCCCACCCCTATTGCCTCGGTATTTATCATTTCGAGGCTTTCACAGCTTTCTTATAGATATGGATCTGCCTTCACTCGAGGAATTGAAGATATCACAGTGCTCAAAGTTAACGTCTGTCACGGGACTCACCAACCTCACCTCCCTGCATTCTTTGATCATAGATACTTGTCCATATCTACAGTTTTGTCCGACAGAGAGGTTGTCATCCACTCTCCAACATCTGAAAATTCGGAACAGTCCTTGGGTTCAACAGTGGGAGGAAACAAATCAAGATACCTCAAATTTTCCAAACACCAGATGATCCAATGACGGAATTGGTGCTCTTTCCGCACCCATCACAAGTCTTCATTCTTGGGTGGCCAAATTGAAAATGATCAACTGAGATCACCTGACTACAATCGCACGATTGAGCCCCTGGCTCAAGCTCCAACAGGTATGACCTCAGTGCTGGATGTTTTTTCTTACTGTTTGTCATTTTTCCTTGCGTCATTGTTTATAATTGCACTGATGCTGAGGATACACATTAGAATTAATCACTAATTAGCCAACGGCATAGACTTTTTTTTTTTTGGTACATCATTACAATGCTTATGAAGCTGTAGTTTCTGGCTGGCGTTTGGGCATATTTCTCAAATGTTAGTATAAAGAAATGTTGCAGGTTTTTTTGTGACTAGTTATACTCGTGTCCTTCTCTTTGGTTTGGTTAACTAAATTGCTCGTGGTGGTCATTGCAGCTCATTCCTCAACTTCAAACTGTAGAAGAGAATTCCAGCTCTCGACAGAACTACAATTGTTTGTTGGTGGCAAACGAGTTTATCTGCTTCGACCCATCCCCAACAACACCATTCAACTCGGTATCACTCGGCCTCGGATGTTGCATATCAAGTGTCTAATTCTGAATCAATGACGAGACAGGAAAGCGGATGCTTGCTTCAACTCCAAAATGTGTGGGCCAAATCATCCATCGATGCTGGGGTTTCGAGTATCGATGATTCCGGGTTTACATGACTGAATCAAGTGTTTGATTTTGTATTCTCCATGTCCCTCTCAAATCATTTGATACCAACCAAATGATTACCATTTGATATACCGATTGAGTCTAAAATTAAATTATGAATTTCTTTTTTGATCTTGATAAACATTTGCAGTGGGATACTCTTAATGCCATAGACATTTTTCTGCAAATTTCATGCTATCGAGTCCACTTTGTTAAAGCAATAGATAGAAGTAACCTATGCTTGTGGTTATAGCCATTGAAGCTACAAATCCGCGTTTCCTATATGCTAGCGGTTGTGACCATCAATGCTTTGACGGCAATTTTAGTAATTTTTGCATGTGGTTCGTAATTGATATATAGATGAGGGTTACCTATCTTTCATGGATGACAATGCACTATTTGTATTTTTCTACTTGTGTGTCTTGTTTCAGAAATTTTATTCATGATATTGATTTGTTATATATCGGTTTTAATAGGAGTCCTTACTACAACAATTCTAAATTATTCATGATATATTGGTTTCCTTCTAAGGGATTACGATAGATTTAAGGAGCATAATAAGATTTTGTATAACAATTCTAAATTATTGATTTTAATAGTTTTTACTTTATTGTGGTCAATATGATAGCACCAAATAACGTGATGACAATATGCAAGAGAAGGGTCGTCGATAATTTCGATTGTCTCCTTCTCTTGTGGGAATTAAATTAAATCCTAATGATTCAGGGGGAGGGAACTATAGAGGAGATGTTGACTTTATTGTACATAACGAGGGTGCTAATTGTATTTTTGTTGGGTGTAGATATTTGGAGGAAGATGTGTTATACTACGAGGCAATGACAATCCTATCGAGGGTTCAAAGTCCCTTCGAGATTTTTTTTTTATATATAGTGTTCTATATTTTTTTAATCTCGTAAATATTTTTTATCACTATCAGTCACCTCTATCATGCCATCTTTCATCATGTCAGTCATCGAACTCTCTCTACTTATTATGATTGACGACCTCGATGAAGAAAAAAAGGCGACAATGGTGGGACTTCTCCTCCATCCTCCCCCACATGGCCCGTTGTG
Source organism: Musa itinerans (assembly GCA_001649415.1). Taxonomy (NCBI): domain Eukaryota; kingdom Viridiplantae; phylum Streptophyta; class Magnoliopsida; order Zingiberales; family Musaceae; genus Musa; species Musa itinerans. The sequence goes on from LVTN01000376.1 coordinate 11,483, forward strand.
TTTTGCGTCAATCCCATGAACCCACTCGTCACCTTGCCTCCTAGAGCACCACTACCATCTCTGTCATGGAAGGCCTCTACACCGAAGTCTCTACTAAGTATCTCCCTATTATCACAAACTAAACCCTCATCTTTGATGGATCTCGCCCCCACTATTGCCTCAATGACCTATGAGGTATGTTTGACCCTACTCTTCATCGATCTGAACAGAAGGCTCTCCACTACCCTATGACACCCCTCTAGTCGATCCCTTATCCTATGATTTCTCACTTGAACCTATGTCATTGCTTGTCGCTTTCAAGCATCCCTCACCCTCAGTCGTGGATATGTCATCAACTTCTCTAACGAGGCTAGTATCGAGCAACTCCTCTCCTATTGTATCTATAATTGAGCTTGTTGAGAATGAGAGGAACCGAGCTAACGGACGAGCATATGGGTGGTAGACAATGACGATATGGCAAGAGCAACAAGCGATTAACGATGACAAAGGACATTTATGAATTATAGAAAATATGACCATTAAAAAAAAAACATGCATGCACGTTAATAATTTAATAAGAAAAAAAAAACTTGCATGCGTGCCTCTACGAGATTTCAGATGCATGCATACCATCTGAAAAAACTTTTTCCGAAAATCGCCAAAAAACTAATAAGAAAAAAAAATGATGGAATCGTCACGTACCGGTGCATGCATGCAATAAGACCCGTGACAGACGGCATGTATGTGTTTTCCATTGTCCCCCAAGTCATGATACAGCATACACGTCGTCACTAACCTTGCCGGTGAAAGAGTTCTGATTGCAGTAGTACTACTCCTAGAGATCAATAGTGCATTTCACAAGGAACTATTGATGGATCATCTTCGATAACATGTCCACCCCGCAATACCAGCAGCCGCCCTGTTTGAGCAAAGGATATATTTATAGAGTTGGAAAGATCCCACACCCCTAAATAGCAGCGGCCATGCAAAAGCTCTTTACATGACAAGACTGATGATGGCGAATTGCATCAAACACCTTGCAGACCAATTACCCGGAAGCGGATCGTTAGCTAAATGTCGTTTCCAGAGAGAGAGAGAATGTGTCGATCGAATTCTCGATCGCTGATAGATTTACCCTAACGCTAAGCTCAACGGTAGATTTACCCTTTTTCTTTTTAATAAATCAGATATACAGAGTCAATTCATATTGTCTTGCATTTGGTCACAGTAACAATTAACCCTGAGAGCGAAGGTCAACGGTTGATTTCGGTGACTGAGTTGGATCACAAATTGATCGTTATTGTTTTATTCGTAGTATGACATTTGAACAAGCGGATCGAGTGGAGCTACACACAGACCCGATAAGAAGATTCTCGTGCATTGCTGATAAGGCGTGGGCGTGCGGCAGGCGTAACGCGGCTGGCCCCAAGTTTCTGGGTTGCCTAGATAGTATGTACCAACTAAACATACTGAACAGAGAAGCTGCGTTTCTTGGCAACAACAGCAGCTTCGTCTATCGGCGGAGCCTCGGAAGGATGTTCTGACGACGTATTTTACAAGGTTCGCCACTTATGTCTGGTTTCTGACGATAGGATGACAACCATAGACGTGAAGCCTTTGCAGCAACTAAAACGTCTCCGGACATAGAGCTGCCTGATTCAGTCGGCGACCTCAAGCTAATGCACCGGACTATCTATCCGAGGTACTCAGGTCCGGAGTCCTCCAGAATCCACATGCAGCCTCCAGTATTTGCAAACTCTGAATGTGGTTCTTCCAAAGGAATCAGATAGCTGTATGGTAAACGTGACAGACATACGGTATGGAAGATTTGCAAGATGGTTGGGTGATTCATCCTTCTCCAAACTGACTCATGTATGGCTAGATGGTTGTCAGAACTGTAATTTGCTTCCACCGTTGGGTCAACTGTCTTCTCTTAAAGTTCTTGATATATATATAGATTCGATGGTCTCCGACGTATTGAGTGTGAGTTTCGTGGCATCGATGGTGCGATAAAGGGGATGCTGTCTCTAGAGACCTTGACATTCTCAAATATGGATAATTGGGAAGAGTGGGATGGAGGGAAGGCTGATCACTTTCCCGATGAGGATTTTTCCTCAGCACCTGATTTCCTCGTTGAGGAAACTGAAATCAAGTCATTTTGGTGATATCTCGGACGATGCTCCCTTCCCTTCATCTGACGGTATCAGTCACCTTCCAATCTCGGATCTCAAACATCTAATTCTGCAACTTGAGAACAAAATGCGACAGAAAGCAGGAAGGCTTGCTGCAACTCGACCGGATCATCCATCATGTAAGAGGAGGAGGAGGAGCTTCTCGGATTGAGGCCTCTACCAGTTCCAACCGCTCCCCTCCTCTTTCTCAGCCCATATGGTCTTGCCTCAATGCTGTCGATGATTTCCTGTTCCGCATGTCCATTACAGAATGAAGTGTTCTAATTACGTTTGCAATCTATTTTACTATTGATCTTCTTTAAAATTTGTCCTAACATATGCACTAAGATAAAGCAATTGGGTAGATTAGTTTAATGACATCATGGATTCTATATAAAGACGAGTCTGGGAGGCGTCTAATTTTTTATCAACGTGCTGCGTTGTGACGCCAATGTGTCTGCCACTTCTGATATGGAACCTTAGCAGCATAATTGCATAAATTAAATAAGCAAAGTGCTGTTGTTAGCTGTGCATAATTTATCACCTCCGATCTTGACCTTGGAATGTGATAAGATCACGCATAGACTGGAAACTCACCAGAAAGAGTGAATAGGCAGAGTGAGGTGCAAGGAAGAAGAATGGCCGGAGGTACCGTTTCTTCCATCATCAAGTGGACGGTGGACGAGCTGCATGCCTTGACAACAACAGCAGCTTCGTCATCGGCGGAGCCTCGGAAGGATGTCGAAGAAGAGCTAAAGAAGCTGCGGAGGACGATGTTGAGGATCTAAGCCAAACTTGATGACTCGGAGGAGGAGGATATAAGAGATGAGTCCATAAGGCTATGGTTGAGCGAGCTCAAGGATGTCGCTTATGACGCTCAAGACGCGGTGGAGGAGTACGAATACCAAGTGCTGCGCGCCGAAGCAGAAAGCAGATCGAGAGGTGGCGGCCGCCACAAAGGCAAGCATGTGGAGGTATGCGACTACTCCATCTCTGCTCCTTCGAGGATTTCATTTCCGGATGATTTAGCAAGTGAAGTCAAGAATATAAGGGAGAGGTTTCATAACACTTACAATAATTTGATGTTATTTATAAATAGATTTCAGTTCTAATTCGATTCTGAAATAACTAAAAAAATAAAAATTAAAACAGATTTTATAGTATAATGGTTAACACTTTAAACTCAAAGTTTAATGACCTGAGTTTGAATCTTGATTTTTTTTATTAATTAAAATCGATGATTCAAATCGGAACTCATGATTACAAAATTAAAACTGATGTTTCGAAATCGTTTAGAATCGATCCGATTATAGTTTTATTTTTCATAAAATCGAAACTCACAATTCAGAAACTGTCGATATCAGAATCACGATCAAGTCTATTAGTTTCTAAGTGCAAAGAAAATAACAAGGAGATAAAACCTGTCTGACTGTACCATGTTCTTCACCTCACCTCATGGTGGTTGAACATACTTTTTAAATTGAATTGATTTTGTATATCATGTACGTAGACTCTTATCATCGTTATTGATCCCATGTTAACTTTTAATGGTTTTATCTAATCCAAACTCTGACTAATATGCCAACTCTTATCATCATTATTGAGGTGGTCGAACGTCCAACCTCACTGTGGTTGAAGCTTTCACGTGAACAGTGGTAATTAATTGATGCAGTCGCTAATTTCATTCAAACTCAGCTTCAAATTTATAGCACTCGGTAGGATGATGATGTACTGCCTCCTTCGATTCCCCATCGATTCATCTACTTTTGCTTTCTCCGATTCGATGAACAATTATGCACTCATATCCAGTAACTTTTCGATAGCAAAATTCCAACATAAATGCAATCTGAATTCAAGCTTTTTTAACAATTGAATCCTCTTACTAACCTACATTTAATCCCCACACCCCGTTTAATACACGTTTAATCCCCCACCATCATTTTTATCTGCTTACATCAAATAAAGAATTGGAACGAAGGGAAGTCAACGGGAACGGATCCGAACAGCTCGACTCGGTCAAACTTGCCGTGCGAGGGATCGGTTGGTGGCCGACTGCTCGCCGACCCCTTCGAGGCACTACAGAGGCGCGCGCTATCACGGTCGCGATTCTCCTCCTCGCCGAGGCCTCCCCTTCCCCTTTCTTTATCGAGCCCTCGCTATCCCCTCTCCTTCCTGCGGCCCACGCCGGGACCTTCAGCGAGAGCGTCCGGAGGAAGAACGAGGGCCACCGGTCCGACTTCCTTTGTTTTTCTACTCCGTGTAGACTTGGGTATCGGTATTAATTTTGCTGTCTTTTAAGTGGTGGCAAATTTCAACATATCTCCCAAATGATTTTGATGCGCATACTTCACCGCCTCCGATCTTGACCTCGGAATGTGATAAGATCACGCATAGACTAGAAACCCATCAGAAAGAGTGAATAGGCAGAGTAAGGTGCGAGGAAGAAGAATGGCCGGAGGTATCGCTTCTTCTATCATCATGTGGACGGTGGACAAGCTACGTGCCTTGGCAACAACAGCAGCTTCGTCATCGGCGGAGCCTCGGAAGGATGTTGAAGAAGAGCTACGGAAGCTGCAGAGGACGATGTTGAGGATCCAAGCCAAACTTGATGACTCGGAGGAGCAGGATATAAGAGATAAATCTGTAAGTATATGGTTGAGTGAGCTCAAGGATGTCGCTTATGACGCTCAAGACGCGGTGGAGGAGTACGAATACCAAGTGCTGCGCGCCGAAGCGGAGAGCAGATCGAGAGATGACAGCTGCCTCAAAGGCAAGCATGTGGAGGAGGTATGTGACTGCTCCATCTCTGCTCCTTTAAGGATTTCATTTCCAGATGATTTAGCAAGTAAAGTCAAGGAGATAAGGGACAGGTTTGATGAGATCACCAGTGACCGGAAAGCCCTCCAATTGGGAAAGAAACATGGAAAGAGACGAAGAGATGAGTCGGGTAACTGTCGACAGACGAGTTCTTGCTTCGATGAATCAATTGTTTTCGGAAGAGACGACGAAAAGGAGAAGTTAATCGGGTTGCTGCTATCGGAGGTTGATGATATTGGTGGCAGTGGCGGTACGGTGTCATTAATTCCCATAATTGGCATGGGTGGAGTCGGTAAAACGACGCTAGCTCAGCTCGTATATAATGATCCCAGGGTGTCCAACTACTTCGATACGAGGGGATGGGTTTGTGTCTCTGAAGAATTTGATGTCGTAGGTTTAACACGAAAGATCTTGGTGTCCTTTTTCAAACAGAAAGTTGATTACACAGAATTAAACGAGCTTCAACAAGAACTAAAAGAAAATTTGCAGGGAAAGAAGTTTTTGCTTGTTTTGGATGATGTTTGGAATGAGAAACCTAGTCTTTGGGAGTCGCTGAAAGTCCCTTTACTGGACGCTGGAGTGGGTAAAGTCATAGTGACTACTCGGAATGAATGTGTTGCCAGAATCATGCAGACTATGGAGCCTTTGAAGTTGAACATCTTACCATTCGACAAATGCTGGATGTTGTTCGAGAAGCTTGCCTTATTAGAAGGCTTAGATTCCAGCAGCAGGCATAACAATTTGGTGGACATCGGTCGGAAGATCGTCGAGAAGTGCAAAGGCTTGCCGTTGGCAGTGAAGGTAATTGCACGTGCCCTCAGTTACGAAGATGATGAAGGGAAATGGACGGATATCTTGGAAAGTGAGCTGTGGGAATCAGTCGATGCAAACTTTGAGATCTTTCCGGCTCTTAAAGTAAGCTACGATTGCTTGCCAGTAGAACTAAAAAGGTGCTTCCGGCACCTGTCCTTGTTTCCCAAAGACACGGTTTTATACGAGAGAAAAATTGTCCAATTATGGATGTCGCAAGATCTTCTTCGGCCTTCAAGAAGCAAGCAAGCAGAGGATATAGGCAGCGATTACGTCAGAAACTTGGTGGATAGGTCAATTTTGCAGACGAAGGTGATACCTGGACCAATTTACCTTGACCCCGAGGAAGAGAAAGGGTTAGTGCTGCATGATCTTGTTCACGACCTAGCACAGTCTGTCGCGCAGGGGGAATGCCTAAGCATAGCAGCTAACAAACTCGCAAGCATATTTCAGCGGGACGGCGACAAATTTCACAAGGTTCGCCACTTGTATCTGGTGTTTGACGACCGGATGGCACCCAGAGACGTCAAGGCTTTGCTGAAGCTAAAACGTCTCCGGACTCTGATAACTAACGGATCACGTTTTAATGGAAAGTATTGTAGTGAATTCATCGATGAATTGTTCCACAACTTGAAATACCTACGAGCTTTGGACTTTAGCCGCACCGACATCGCAGGGCTGCCTGATTCAATCGGCGACCTCAAACTACTACGCTACCTCTCCATCGAAGGTATCGAGATCCACAGTCTTCCGGAATCCATATGCAGCCTCTACAATTTGCAGATTCTGAGTTTGACTGGTACGTTGGGTCTTCGGGAACTACCAAGCGGCATAGTAAACTTGCCAAATATAAGGCATCTCATGCTGAGTCATACTCGTATCGCTGTCCCTCGTGGCCTTGGAAAGTTGACTTACTTGCAAAGACTCGACTGCTTTGCATTGGGCCCGACGAGTTGGCGTATCGAGATAGAGGAATTGAAGGGTTTAGTGAATCTGAGAGGAAAACTCACCGTTGAAAATCTTAGGTATGTGGATGAGTCTGTTCCTCAAACAGAAACACCTCTGAAGACAAAAGATCGTATCGAGTTTTTGACACTGGACTGGTACGAAGGCGGCACCTGTAAAGACGAAGACATGGACGAAGACACGTCAAGGCAGGTTCTCGAATGCTTCCGCCCACATCCTAACCTACAACGGTTTCTGATACACGCTTACGGTGGTGCCAGATTTGCAACATGGTTGGGGGATTCATCCTTCTCCAAGCTAGTGAATATAGAGATAGTCGTATGCTTGAAATGCAATCTGCTTCCACCCTTGGGTCAGCTGCCTTCTCTTAGAGTTCTTGCTATAAAATATTTCTCTGATCTCCAACGTATTGGGCGTGAGTTTTGTGGTATTGGTAGTGCGATAAAGGGGTTCCCGTCTTTGGAGACCTTGACGTTCTTAGATATGGAAAATTGGGAACAGTGGGATGGAGTGGAGGCTGGCGACTTTCCTCGTCTTCTCCGGCTTAGAATCGATGGTTGTCCTAAACTGAGGATTTTTCCTCAGCACCTATTTTTCTCGCTGAGGAAATTAGAATTAACTCATTTTGGTGATATCTCCGACGATGCTCCCTTCTTCATTTCATTTGACGACGACACGAGTGTTTCTTCCTACCCCACCCCATCCCTTGTGCCACAGTATTTATCATTTCGAGGCTTTCACAGCTTTAGTATCGATATGAATCTACCTTCGCTCGAGGAGTTGGAGATATCACGGTGCTCAAAGTTAACGTCTGTGATGGGACTTACCAACCTCACCTCCCTGCATTCTTTGACCATAGATGATTGTCCATATCTACGGTTTGCTCCGACAGAGAGATCGTCATCTACTCTCCGGCATCTGAAAATTCGGGGCAGTCCTTGGGTTACGCAGTGGGAGGAGGCAAATCAAGATACCTCAGTTTTTCCAAACACCAGATGATCCAATGACGGAATTGGCGCTCTTTCCGCGCCCATCACAGTCTTCATTCTTGGGTGACCAAATTGAAAATGATCAACCCAGGTCACCTGACTACAATCGCACGATTGAGCCTCTGGCTCAAGCTCCAACGGGTATGACGAACGAGTTTATCTGCTTCAACCCATCATCCCCAACAACACCATTCAACTCGGTATCACTCAGCCTTCCATATTGCATATCAAATGCCTAATTCTGAAACCGTGACGAAGCAGGAAAGCGGATGCTTGCTTCAAGGGGAGGAGGGAGGGGATGATAGGAGAGATGTTGGCTTTATTCTATGTAATGAGGGTGCTAATTTTACTTTTTGCTAAATGTAAATTTTTGAAGAATGATGTGATATACTACAAGGTTATGGCGATCCTAGTGGGTCTTTAAACTGTTTTGTTTGAAGTATTTCGATCTTTATTATTATTCTTTAGAAGAGAGTGAACCTTTTAGTTTAGCTTTTTGATTTGCTCCGATTGTTGAAGATATCTTTTATAATCCTTATTGATCCTATGTTAACTTTTAATGGTTGTATCTATCCAAACTCCGTCTGATATGCCAACTTATATTCAAGTTGCCAATTCATGATTCTAACATGTAAGACAACTAAGGCTGCCTAACTTTGATCGCGACGGATACCAGCCAGCCTCCGCCTCAGGGTGGTTGAAGCTTTAACGTGAAGAGTGGTAATTGATGCAGTCACTAGTTTCATTCAAACTCAGCTTCAAATTTATGGCACACGGTAGGATTATGATGTCCTGCAAAACCATTAATCTCTTTCAGCCTCCCCCATCGATTCATCTACTTTTAACTTTCTGTGATTCGATGAACAATTATGCACTCATATCCAATATCTTTTCGATAGCAAAACTCCAACATAAATGCAATCTGAAATAAAGCTTTTTAACAATTGAATACTCTTATTAACCTACAAATGAATGGGTCCAACCATGCAAACCACCGTTTCAATGCTCCACACACTACCCGAGGATATGTACATTTCCTTTTGAGTCTTACGGACCCCACACTCCGTTTAACACACGTTTAATCCCCCAACATCATTTTTTATATGTTTATATAAAATAAAGAATTGGAACGAAACGAAGTCAACGAGAACGGATGCGAACAGCTCGACTCGGTCAAACTTGCCGTGCGAGGTAACGGGTGGAGGACGACTGCTCGCCGCCCCCTTCGAGGCACTCCAGAGGCGCTATCACGGTCGCGATTCTCCCCCTCGCCGAGGCCTCCCCTTCCCCTTTCTTTATCGAGCCCTCGCCATCCCCTCTCTTTCCTGCGGCCCACGCCGGGACCTTCAGCGAGAGCGTCCGGAGGAAGAACGAGGGCCACCGGTCCGACTTCCGAAGACGAAAGCTCCGCCACCCGCGGCTGCTTCCCTCCCAGCCACCGCCGCGTGGCCCCCGCCTGGAGCTCCCCTCCCCGGCGGTCGGGAACGCGACGCAGCTTGCGGAACGGTGGAACTTCCGAGCGGCGAAGATCTCCTTCCGTATGTGCTCCGGCAAGCGGAGGGTGTACCGGTCGACGTCCTCCACAGGCCGGACCTCGGAATGTCCGGTTGAATGAGACCGCGGGAGCTTCGCCGGCCGGCGCCCGGATCGCGGCCGGGCCGCCCGCCTCTGGCTTCCGATCCGCAACAATTCCGCGGCTGCCTCCTTCCGCTCCTCCTCTTCCGCCGCCACTGCTGTGGGGTCCACGACGATGGCGACATGATCCTGTGGCGGGGCAGCGGTTTCGGGTTGTAGACCCGCCGCGTCTGTAGCAGGGGTGGCTACAGGTAGCAGGTCGAGGTTGTCGTCGGCGGCTTGCTCGGCGAGGTTGGCGCGGCAGACGGGGCAAGTGACGTGGGAGGCGAGCCAGGCGTCAATGCAGTCCGAGTGGAAGACGTGGCTGCAGCGAGGGAGGAGGCGGAGCTCCTCGTCGTCCTCGAACTCGCTGAGGCACACCGCACACTCGAGCGCCCCCTTCCCCGCCTTCAGCCCCTTAACCTCAGCGTACACCAGCGTGGGGAACGTCTCGAGGACCTCGGGGCTCAGCCCCTGCAGCCGCCGAGAGCGGGCTGCGCCGCCCGCGGTGCGGCGGCGGAAGGAACCGCTTGAGTCCTCGTCGTTGCCGCTACAGTTGCGGACGTAAAGGGAAAAGAACCCCAGGAGGAAGAAAAGACTTATCATCACGACGATGACGATGGCCATCGTGGGGTTAAACTTGCCGTAATAGCTGTAGTTGTTGGCGCTGTCGCTGATGCCGTCGGAGGGCGGTGAGGGCTGAGCGAGGGCGCACCGGGGAGGGAGGAGAAGCAGCGCGAGCAGGGAAACGAGGGCCGCCATTAGCGGCCCGACGATCGGACGACGGTGGAACTTCGTGGCCATCGAGGACGCAGCACGACGTGTGAGACAACGATGTCATCAGTGAAGCAGGAGGTGCTTATAAGGACGCAAGGAAGCATCGGAGAGGAAAGGGGGAAGAAGGCAGTGGCGGTCAGAGTAGACTGCTGTATCTCTACGACTCGAGACGGTTCAGTACTAAAGCTTTTCTTTTCCCACTATTTCGTACCCGCGTCACTACCTCCTTCGTATTTCCTCATACGAGGGACCCCAGAATTCGGTGTGAGAGAAAAGTTATACTGGGGTAGAACGCGTGTGTTTCTTTGGACTCGGGTGAGCCGCAAGGATTAGCGCACCTGGGCGTCGGAGATGACGCACGTGCATCGGCGTGTTTAATGGAATCTGTTTAGCTAATGGCAAATATAGTGGACTTGAAATTACAACTTATATTATTTTGGATGAATTATAAAAAAATCTTAAATTATAATTTATACTAATAAATTTTTTTAACAAAACATCTTTAGTTATATAAAAAGATCATCTTACTTTTATCTTCGTTAAACCCCAAAGATGGTCACTTCTGACCTATATCTTTGTTATACTTAATAATCTATTATTTTTATTATATCTCATCCTCCTATCCGATCATTTTCTCTTTGTCTGTATTATCTTTGTCACCCCCTTTTAGGTCTCTTATCGAACCCAAGAGGTATCACGATATGAGCACCTAAGTCAATCCTAATTATTCTCATTTACCTCGAAGGCAGTTAACGAGATTAGCTCACGGAGGTATAAGCATGACCAATGATGCTAGCCCACACACAGAGGACAATGATTGATCGAGCTAACTCATGTATGAAGGTACAAACAACTAAGAAAGAAATAACAAATGATAAGATTAGCCGATGTGTGTGCAAAGGGATAAGAGTGGTGACTGATAGGAGTAGGATAATTATTATTTTTTTAAATAATACTATCTTGAAAATTTTAAAAGTTACAATGTTCCACAGAAAATTTTTTAATTTATTTTTTTTTCAAAAGTTTATCCTATTATTATTATATTTGTTTCGAAAGAAGTAAGTGGCGGAAGTGATTATGAGTGTGAAACTAGGAATCGATTCTGATTCCTGAGAGAAACGTAGGCATCCGATTCGGAACGACGAGAATGAATGTAATCGTCTGGCTTCCGTCTTCAACTTGTCATGTAACCCAATGAACGGGTCCTAAAATGGCATCAGATTCCATCCGATGGACTCGATTCACATTGCGTGCTGATCGTTGGACGCCGCCTCAATCACGTTGGGTTGTGATGGAGGGAAACCAAGCTTTCAAATCAGGGGCGTGTGGTTGGAGATGATTTGGGTGGTCAATCTGGAATTTCGGCCAATTGGCTGGGTTGGCGTTCCGGTCCGGTCAAAGTCGCCGAGAACGAAGATGGGCTGTTCCAGAACACTGTCCTAAGAAAATAATGTTTCAATCCACCGAGACTTTGACCACCTCACAGTCCGGCCCACGTGTAGAATCCTGAACCGTCAATCATAACCGCTCATCTTAAGACGGACGGTATGAACTGCCGCATATGGGTACGCCGACCATTTGAACGGCCAAGATCAGGTCATTCCGTGAATAGAGAGGGAGCCGCCGTCTCGAAGACATTTTACTCTTTCGCCTCGGTCGCCGCAAGCGACTCGATCAAAACCGTTCATCTTAAGACGAACGGTGCAAATAGGTACTCCGACCATTTGAACGGCCAAGATCAGGTCATTCTACGAATAAAGGGAGCCGCTGTCTCGAAAACATCTCCCCCCTCGCCTCCGACGCCGCAACCATCTCCGAAGCCGTCCCGTGGATGGAGACGGCGAGGTAGCCGCTTGGGGCAGTTCGGCGTCTTACTCCCTCATAGTCGAGGAGGGCGGAGATCGCGCTTTAGGTTTCGATTCCCTTTCCCTCTCCATCCTCTCTAATTGTCGAAGTAGACGCTTCGTTCCTTGATGTTTCAAGAAAATGATTCAAAGATGTTTTTTCGTTATGACTTTAGGTTTTCTTCGCCATTTTGGTTCTTGATTGGTCCGTAATTAGCGTCCGTAGCTTCTGCGTGCTGTGAATTTACATTCTTGACCAAAGATGTAAAGAAGTAATCCAAAACCCTGTTTCTTTTGCTTCTTTGCGGCAATGGGGTGTTGTTATATTTGTATCCTCTAGTTCTCCCTTCGCAATGCCAACTAAAAGATATCTTAATCGCCTGTTCTTCTTGGTCGCTAAAACAAAGCGTCTTAATCCTGGCCGTGGTGACTTCTTTTAATGAAAAAGGTTGGTTCAAGATGTGAACAAATACGATGACATGTTGTTTCGTATTTGGTTTTTCTTGTTTTGTTTTTCTTTTATACTGCAACAATAAGCTGCTCCTCTGGATGCATCTATATGATTTAACTACATTGAGTTCTGTTTGCAGGGTGAAGCCTTTTGTGTGTATTTTCTGAAAATGGCGCTTAAATTCGAGGTGGGGAACCATCTATTTCTTATATTTGTTTATTTATGATCTTCTACCATTTTTTTTTTTTTTTTGTGTAATGAATAATGATGATGTGGGCGTAATGTTACACATTTGGGTGAAGGGAGGTTGTTTCATACAGCGTTCGAGTCCAACTTTTGATTGCACAGAGGTCAATCTACAGTTTCTTTTCTTTTCTTGAAAGGTCGAATCTCCTGTTAATCTTGTTGATGGTTATTTGACATTAGTGCCAAGCAATATTATTCTGCTTTGGTCCTTGGTCGGATCGATAAATACCAGTCTGACTGGTACATGTCGATCCTACCAATATTTGAAATCTTGGGCTGTATAATTGACATATGAGAAATAACTAGTCGTGTTTTCGATGGTAGGTTCTATAGGGTTGATCTGTATCTGTGCTAGCGGATATTTCTTAGTTAGAATGGTGGGAGCCCTTATATGTTGGCCTATCCTTTTAGTTATTTGAGGATTACAGGAAAAAACTTGAAGTGCCTAATATTGGAACTAACTATTAAAAAAAAAAAGTAGCAGTAGAACTGATGCATTTAAATTCTATGAACCTAGAGGATAGGACTATTTGAAAGCCTTGGTGCACTCTTTTTCCAGCATATTCTCTTTTGTTGATTTATTATTAAATATGGGTCTGCCTGCCAGTTTAGTCTCATTGCCTGTGTGTTCTCTTGATACTGGCCCTTCAATGAATATTCTGTATTCCAGGTGCTAGGAAAATTCAACAGAGCCCGTGCAGCACGATTAGCACTTCCTCACTTTGTTTGCCAAACACCACTTTTTATGCCTGTTGGAACTCAAGGTTCAAATTTCACTCTTTTCTACATTGTATTCTGCAGGAATTTTATAGTTCTTTTTCAGCTAACACGTGCCTAGATATAATCTAGAGTAAGATGCTTTAAGCATATATATTATATGTTGTGCTCCTGTCTAACTTTTAATTGGTCTGTCATACAAAATTGTTAAGTTGTAATATTATGATGGTAGGTTCATTTTCATTTTTCTATATTATGCTAGTATTATATGGTAGAGTCTTTGTGTGCTTTTTCATGCAAATGCATTATGATCTTTGTGTGCTTTTTCATGTAAGTTCGTTTTCATTTATAAGTTCATAGATTATGCTTAAAACCCGGAAGAGATTTTTTGTCTATGTAAATGTATGCATCAGAAGCTAGTTCAGTAATAGAGAGTATGGAACTGTTACCTGAAACCTCCCTGCAAATCTTTGGTGGTGGTGCTTGACAATTTTCTTTTTATTTTGTCCAGACCTTAGGAACACTCCTAGCATGGAAAATTATCTAACCACCCCATTATAGCAGATTGATTAAACTCTCCTAGAAATGTAGAATTGCCCAGTCACTGTTTGACAGAAAAATACTCAGAAATTTCAAACTATTGGACAACAAAACTTACATTGTGTTCCACATATTTGCAATGAAGATAATATTTATGCTTTAATTTTTTACTGTTATGTATATACTTGTGTGTTTTTTTTAAAGAAAGATTGGATAATTTATCCATCATCAGTCTTGAATTCTCAAGAATGATTATATCTGAATATACAACCGTTGTCTTACTTCAATTAGCATGGATGTTATGTGTAGTGACTGAATTTAAAAGTAAGTTGAATAAATTGGTTCAAATTCATTATTTAACTATACTATTTAGGATTAAAAACAAAATTTATTGTATTTGGATCCCAAAAAGTTCACTGAGATAAAAATTGATGCTACTTCTGCAACACATCACTTTAAAGTTTGGTGTGGTTTGATTTTGTACTAGGAAAGCTTAACAGTAGAAACTTCTGAATAACACAAGAAATTTGGTTTTGCCAACATGAGGTGTGCTGGTAATGACCGAACATCATATTTCATAGCTACCACCCACAAGCACTAAGCATAGAAAGTACATAATCCGTCTCTTGGTCAACTTTGATCTCCCCGACTGTGTCATTGTGCTGTAATATTATGAACCCTTTGTAATTGGAATCATATATTTAACTGACCTTTTGATTATTTATTTGGTAGGTACAATAAAAGGTTTGACTAATAATCAGTTAGAGGAGATTGGCTGCCAAATAATACTTGGTAATACCTATCATCTTGCTCTTCGACCTGGTGCTGAGTTGATTGATGACTTGGGTGGTCTTCATAAATTCATGAACTGGAAGAGGGCCCTTCTTACCGACTCAGGCGGCTTTCAAATGGTTGTTAAACTCTTGGTGACAATATTTGCATATTAAAATGCCCTATTCGGTTCCCCGAGTTCATTTTTGCATCACTTCTTTCATTTAGCCATGTTATATATATGATGTTGCACTTATATGCTTATTTTTATGTTATTGTTGTTGGAGGACATCTGATCTCAACCTTTTGTTATGTTATTATTGATAGTCATAGGTGCCCTGTAAGCCAATCACGTGAGCGATGACACGTGTGACTTGACATGCAGTCTTTTTACTTATTATTATTATTTGGTATTTTATCACTTTATATTGCCTGTTGCATGAATATATTGTGATGTTCATGGATCTGTGTAATGAGAATCAGATCGTGATGAGATCACGATAATGAAATTGATTTGCTTTTAAACATAGATCATAAATAATCCCGATCATATGTTACTCGAGAGGGACATCGAGATAATCAGACAGACTGGTGTATTGTATACTCATCCATATGATGGATGCAGCTGGTCTCATAGCTGCTCGTGTGAGGACACTAGGGATACAGTGCAGGTGGTCATTGGAGAATGAGTTCACTAATTGATCCGTTCACAGAATGCTCGATGGTTGATGATGCTTTATTGTCAGACAACGATTCTGTCGTTCCAGTAGTGTATCTGGTCATTAGACTTAAGATATTACGAATGTCCTATATGAGTACTCCACTCTTTGATACCAGAGTTATAGGTCTGGAGGTTTCAGATCTAGCACAATCGATTATTGGGAGTGGTAGCCAATCTTACAAGGGCTATTGAGTGTCAATAGAGGATCATCCGCTCTCGGTGTCATTAGAGAAATATCCCATGTGTTCTTGCTCAGACAAATCCCTGGTCAGGGTAATTCATATTGAAAGAAAAAGAGTTCTTTGGAAGAATTCGATTAGAGCGAGACTCGAGTAAAAACTGTACGAGCCTGATAGTATCATACCCGGTATACGGTCTCTAGGGTATTAGATGGATGAAAAACTATAGATACACGGTAACTGAGGACATATAGGTTTAAAGGATAGAATTTCCCTGTATCATCTGGGGATTACGGCGTAATGACCTAGTACGTCCGTAGTCAATGAGTCGAGTGAATTATTATGAAGATAATAATTCACTGAGCCAGAAGGAGTTCTGACAGGTATGACTTACGACCAACTCAATATTGGGCCTAGAAGGTCACACGCATATGGTAGGCGTTGTGACGAGTAGAGGTTCGAATATAAGATATCCAATAAAGCTTCTATCTTATTGGATATCTAATAAGCCCATGAATTATTGGATCCTATGGATGAGATCTAATAAAAGCTAATAAGAGATTATTAGATAGAGACCCACTGGGTAGTTGGATGGAGATCCAGTACCCAATATGACAAGATCCATTAGGGTTAAGTTGTCCCTCTATAAATAGGAGGGAACTAAAGACTCATAGGCTAGAGATTCTTTTTTACTGTCTCCTCCTATTCTTCTCTCTCTCTCTCCTCCTTATACTGCAACCCTTATTTAGGGTGTGTGGATAGTAAGAAGGGGCGGTCCCTTCTTGATTACATGGTGCGCGCGAGGAAGAGTTTTGGGCAGTGATTTGAGGAGCATCTTCGCAGCTCCTGTCGTGTGGATCATCGCTAGGGAGTTGGACAATTGACCTTCTTCATATTCTCCAACAGAACTGCAGGTTTTCAGGGATATACAATCTCCCTATGTAATTCTCTTACGCGCAGTTTTTTCGATTTCGCAGGTTTTTGTGCACCAACTTTTACACGACGATGAAACCTTCTTTCCTACGGGAATTCTGAGATTTAGTTTTTCTGTTCTTCCGTTGCGCATGTGATGTCGCCCCAAATTTCCCAACAATTATAACTACTAATCAGTCTAAATCTAGCTTGTTCTGGCCAACTGAAAAACTAGTTCTTTTTGTGAGTATTTTTTTAGGACTCACATACTTAATTCGAACATGATCAAGTAGTCAGTGCTGGTGAAGCTTAAGCCTGTTGTTCGTTTACTGTCAGATGTGTTTAGCATATTTAATATTAAATGTAGTGGCCTGAGATCTTAACAATATCCAGAATCACCTGAATTTAAATGAATTGATCTTAGAAGATTGGATGTAAATTAAAATAAATGTTCTTGTGGGATTGATGGAAAAGAAACTCATATAACATTTGCATTTTGCCTTGCAAGTGACCAGTGCAGCATGGTACCATAATGTCACAGTGTGGTGGTAGTGATTGCTGAACATACAGTTCATGAAGTCGGAAAGTTGTCTCAAGTTGCTTGGAGTTGTGGATGAGTCACTTCTATATGTATAAACTAATGGACCATTGATTAGAAGCTTAATATTCTCCTAGGTGCTAACTTGAATTTTTACCCTGTAGCCTTTAACATTGAGTACTTTAGTATTTGAGAATTTCATGGGAGTCTGTGCTGATCCCATGCTCTGTACAGTAACTAACCAAAGTTATTGTTACTTTCTGGACAGGAATTAAGCTTGTCCTGATTTTATCAGAGGTATAATTGCAAGTTGTTCTGTATCGAATTTTATCTCTATGTTTAAGACGTTACAAAATGTCATGCAGTTTTGCTTGATTAAACATTTTGCCTACCTGCCTCGGGTTGTAATTTTCTCCTGTAGAATTTCTATTGTATTTTATCAAAGTTGAATAACTAGTGCTTACTGTAAACCTCTACAATAAAAAGGAATTTTGGTTTACTTTTACTGCACAACATACTTTAGTTTGCTAAGTTTTGTTAGGTTTAATCTTTGACCACATGGCATACTGCTTTGCAGGTTTCTTTATTGCATTTGGCTGACATTACTGAGCAGGGTGTGACATTTCAGGTAAGGATTGAAAGTTATTTAGTAACCATATTATTGATTCTTGTGATGCAATGTCTATCTGGAGAGTGATTCTTAATCCAGCATAAAAATATTGTCATGATTAATGCAGTTCAGAACTTCTTATTAAGTATTGCTTGTAAGTTGATCATTGAAAAGACTTTGCAAAAAATGAACAGTTTGGTTGTGCTCTTGATCAAAGAGTTGAAGAGGCTTCTTATGTTGCTTCTGTTTTTACAGATACATTTAAATCTCTTCAGTATGTTTTTTAGCCAAACGTCTTTAAAGTCCCACCTAATGAATTTTGTTATTCAAATATTTCTCCCAAAGATCCAGGACTGAAAATGCCAAAACCCTGCATGCCATTGGGATTTAATAAATATTTGCACCACACACTAACAAAACCCACCTTCCAAATTCTAGTGTTTCATTCTGAAAGGTGACTATGGAACTTCTAAATCTTAGGATTTACAAATGTGTACATGTTCAATGCTTTGGAATTCCCAACCATACACAACTCAGTCCTTATCTGAAACATGGAAATTCCCACTCAAAACTTCCTGATGAATATCAGGATTTGAAATTCCTGAAGCAATTGAGATTTATAATTCACATTAATTGTTATATGTCTCTTTCAGAAACTTTGAATTTCTCTGTTTGAAATAGTGAGGTTTTCCCCATTGCTTCTCATGATAAAATCTCATATATCTTCAACTAAGGTGAACTTATGGTATGCATGTATAGTACTCTATATGTCGTTTCATCTTAGATTCCTCTTCACTTTACCTTTTTTTCTCTGTGTCAGTCTCCTGTTGATGCAAAGCCCATGCTTCTGACACCTGAAGAGTCAATACAAATACAAGTAGGTAAAACTATGCACGAAGCTTTTTCCTTGTTAAGTAATATTGGCCTTTGTAGCTGCATCAGTTTTGATATTCTTTTATGTTCCATTTGTTTTTCTTGATTGTTGGCACTGTATGCTTACATATAATCTGTATCTGTCATCTATTATTTTTGTTGAAATCCCAAGAAACTAATTTTGTCAATTCGGTTTAGAAAACCACTAAGTCTACCTTGGGTGAAGTATGGAACCTCAGATTTGATTAGGATCATATTAATTTTTTAAAATTTTATTTTTCTTTTTTTTTTAGGTTTGTTAGGATTTTAGGAAAAAAGCATTAAGGTTTTGTGTCTAGTGAAGGAGAGCAGGGAATTTTGTGTGCCCTCATTAGGCATGCTTGTGGCCATGATATATGGATATATATGTAGAGTGAGATGGTTCCTGGTGTAGTTATTCATACTTCATAGGTTTCTTCTGAATGGATAACTAATGAACAATTTGTTGACCAACGTAAAATGGAGCACATTTTACATTCAACTTGATCTTAGGTTAGACATTATTTGACCCAACCTTGTTATATTTTTTCACTAAAGTTGCTCTAGCCTGACATAATGCCTAAGTGGGTAAATAATATAGCTTCATAAAATGAAACTATTTTATTCTTAAAGGTTAGGAGTTAAGACTACAAGAAACCCAGTCAGTGTTTGTCTAGCCCCAGAAGAGTTGGTATAAGCCTATAAGGCATAGCACACCGTATCGTTACTAAGGAGAAGAACTGTTTTTGCCTGGATAAGTTCACCACTTACTATAAAAACAGTATGACTTTCTTGTATGATAACATGCATTGGATATTTATCAAGCATTCGCTCTCTATAGAATATTTGTTCTACTTGTCCGTAATTAGTGAAGGGGTAATCAGTCAACTCTAGAATATTTGGTACATCTACCTGACCCCAAATATTTTGTACATTACGGCTTGTTGTTGTGATTTTTGTTATTACAAGATGACGAACTGAGTGTATGCATGGCACACATATGTAAACCATTGGTTAGGCATTGTATTCTGAACATTTTTATTTCAAGCACTCCAGCATTCACTTGCATGTTCTTTTAATCTTGTTTGTGCATTTACAGTATCCAGTGTGTAGTTGTTAACTACATCCATGCTTCTGACACTCTCACCTAGAGGGAATGGCTTCATTTGTAACCACGTGTTATCACTACCAAGTGTTGCTAGTGGTTGAAATAAAATTGTGTTAAAATTGTGTTGCTAGTGGTTGAATTAACCAAGTATTGTCACCTTCATATCCTCTTTCATGCCTTCATGTCCACAAATACTTAGCACTTCCGACCTTATCATCTTAATGGTTTCTTTTAAGTTTATATCATATATTATGCATTGTGAAAAATATGTGCAGAATAAGATTGGAGCTGATATCATCATGGCGCTTGATGATGTTGTGAAGACAACCATTACTGGTCCACGCATTGAAGAAGCTATGTACCGTACTCTTCGTTGGATCGATAGATGTATAGCTGGTATGCTCAACTTACAAAGTGATTGCATAAGTTTCATGCATATATGTTATAATGTTTGATGAAATGCTTCTAATTAGTGTGCGGTTGTGTAATGTATTTAGCTCATTTGTTGTATTGCTAACAAGGTGTATACTCCTCGCCAAAGCACAGGTCACAAGCACCAAAGGAATGGAGAAGATTAGAATGCTATAATGCTATTTAATCTTAATTTGTATATGCAAACTGCAAGAGTAATTTTGGTGCTAACTTTAAATAAGATTGGTGTAGTTGGTAAGTGTATGGTCTGATAGTTCTATAATATTTGGTGAAATGGACTATTAAAATGAAAAAGAAATAAAGATAGCAGATAATGTAATTAAATATTTAGTCAAGTGCTGTGAAATACAGATAATACCTTCTCTCAAAGACGGTTGATCATAAAAAAAAATAGCAGAACCAAATATGAAAAGTATTAGTAAGAGTTAATTACCTATGTTCTGTTTATAGAACACATGAAAGATGATGAGTAATGGAGAGTTATAAAGTTGCAGAGTTAATTTCTAATGGAGAGTTAATCTATGATTGAATACGTCAACTTCATATAACATTTATTGAAAGAATTTCTTCACTGGAGCAAATCATCGGTTTGATTTTAGTTCAGCTAGTACTTACAAGTTCCATCAGGCCTTTTGTTTCTTACCTTTCATTGGACAATAATCTCCCAACATTTAATGAATCTCAGAAATTGTTAAACTATCATCACATTGTATGTACCTCTAGTTGACTTGTAATATATCTGTTGAGCATACCTTCAACACCCAGTCGGTGCCGTAGATGTTATCATGGTTGTTAAGCCATTTGTATGTAATAAAAAAAAACAACGTTTTTTTTTGTTGTTTTTTTTTTGTAACGTTGCTTAAGAAGTTCTCTTCCTTCTCATGTTTCATGGTTGTTAAGCCATTTCTATGTTGTAGAAAATAAACAATAGTTTTTCATAATATTCCTGAAGCAATCCCCATGTCTCTCATGTTTCAAAATGATATTATACACAAAATGTCTGTCACGTTAGTATAACATGTACTTAACTTTTTGATTGTTTCTTCTGGTTCTCCTTGATTCGTTAGAAATATGATAAACATTCATATAATCTTTATGTTATCTGATTGTGGTATGAACTTGTTGCCTTTATTAAAGAAAATAGTAAATAGCAGGAGTTACTTATTATTTCAGTAATCATGCAGATATATGCTTGCAATATATCATAAAAAACTTATACTATATATTAATTTGAGTTGTTCTTATTTTCTTTGTTAACAAATATTGGCATAGATGTCATACCTTGTGTCTTTCAATGGGAACAATAATAAATTAAATAGGTATTAATCTATCCTTGCATTTGGACATTTTCTAAAAGCATGACACATCTTTTCATGATATTCTCTTTGTAGTTACTATATTTTTTATTTTCCTTGTGATATCTTGGGTACATTCAAGGACAGCTCACAAGAGACCAGATGAACAAAACTTATTTGGAATTGTTCAAGGAGGACTAGATCCTGTTCTGAGGTGAGCCATATGTTTTGTGCCTTGACATGCAACAAAACTGAAGTAAAACAGTTTTTTCATCTGTCATGTAGAGGCAAAGCGATACTAATAAGCTATTATTTCCAGAGATATATGTGTCAGAGGTTTGGTGGATCGCAATTTACCAGGGTAGGCTGTCTATCGACCATTTTAAGTTCTTGTATATTATTATGTATTAAATCTTTATTTTTAAGATCCTTCAAGTTGCTGCTACATGATGTGGTACTGCTTTTCAATATCAATTATGTGACACACATTTCGTTCAAGTCTTTCCTTTCTAATTTAGATGGCAACAACTCCAGTAGGGTTGAAGTAATCCATGCAGTTGGTTTGAGTTAGTTCAAGACTTCAAGCCTGGCCCAGTATCTCTATCTAGACCTGTACCAATCTACTTGTTGGGTTCTGTTGCCCTGCCCGAAGTTACAAGATCAGTAGATGAAAGAATGGTTTGAAACAATGACAAGGGTTGTTGTGTGATTGTGTATAGGAAATTTATGATTGATGGATAAAGAGAATGGAGAATGGAGTAGGAAGCAGGGGATCTCCATCTGACGTCTGTTTGTGTAAGAAAGAGGGATTCTTGCAGAAGGTATAGTGGGGTTGGCAGGAGACTAGTTCAATTATTTAAGTGGTCCCACCCAAAAGAATTAAGATCAGTTTTAAGGTCTCTATATTCTAGAGCAATGATATATGTGGGTTTATGAAATGTGTTAGGAACATCTTGTATTTATTAGCTGATTTTGAGGAATGTAAGGTGTCCCATGTGTTTAGAGAATGTAATAGTTGTGCCAACTGGTTAGCTTATCAAACTAAGAATTTTGACGTTTCTCAGCTCTGGTGGGATACTTGGCCAACAGAGTTGAAATCTCTTTTGTGCTTTGATGAGCAGAGCAGAAGCCATAGTCACTTTTAAAATTAATATATTTTTTACCCTTTTTGGAAGAAAAAACATTATATGTGGTTCATAACCTAGTTTGGGTGTGGAGCAACAAATATTGCCTATTGAGACTGATATGACATGATACAAAATCCATTACTGTACAATGGAGGCACAACACAGCAGTCAAAGTAGGTTACAATTGAACTATAATCACTGAGCTAAGCTTATTCAAGGAGGGAACAAAGCTCTAGGAGAGTGAGGGGTGTTGTCACAAAGTTTCCTCGGATGTGATAATGTTGTAAAGAAATGGGAAAGGCAAGTGCATATATTTAATTTGACATACAGCCTGACACTTACACCTGAACTTGACTCTTGTTGAAATTTATCAACTCAGAATTCATCCAAATTCATAAAAATTCCATCCCAACCAGTTCAACTTCGAAAGGTATAAACTCTGTTCCATGTCATTTAATATTGTGTTGGAAGATATGGGCCTTTTGTTATAAATGGCTTGCATTTGTTCCATTTTTCTAATTTCACCCTCATAGTTAGTGATCTTTGTGTTGGTTTTTCGTTTTTATTTGAAATATTCCATAACTCTCTTCTTAAAATTATCGAAAGCAAAATTAGTAAATGCTTGCAGTGTAAAGTGGTAAGACTGTATACATTAAACCTTTTATGGACTCTGCATAAGCAAGAGCCTCATGCTCCTGGCCACCCTTTATGCCATGTAATTTGTCAACTAACTACATATTAAAAGCAAGGATTAATGTGTTGTGGTACTTGCTACTTTGACCATAAAACAAAAGAGAGAAAAAGTGAACAGAAGTTCATGTGTCATAGTAGTTCCATGAGCTTGGAGAAGCTATTGGTGCCAGATTTGTTTAAAGGGTGACCATAAGTGTAAGGTGGTCTACAAGAAAGCAGTTGGTTCATGACCATATCTACCATCTCCTTGTTACACACAAGCTTATGGGTCATAGCTAGCATGTTTGTGGTTCTTACTTTATGTTCAGATGAAATCTCCATTGTTCATATGCTACATGAGTTTCATGATTGTTGTTGATGAATATTTGTTCCCTCTTTGAAAAAGAAAATTCACTATTTATTTAGGATCAGAATATGGAATCACCACAACAACTACTCTGGCAACATTGTACCTGTCATTATGTTTTGTACACCTACATTCTAAAGTTGACAGTTTTGATTTCCTCATTCACAAATGGACACTTGATATTTTCTAAAAAGTAGCTAAACATTCACCCAATATCTTGAATTTCTTTCTAAGATGCAGTTTATACTTTGGAGTTAGTTATTAAGGATTTAACAGGTCTAAGTCTGCCCCTAATCAGTTGCAAAATTGACCATCTGCAGCCAGTCAGTGTGGTTGGATAAGTCTTGCTGGCCAATATGTAAATAATTCACCAACTTTGTGTTTCTTGCATGCTCTTGGGAAGGATAATATTTTCCTTTAGGTTTTATAGAATGCATTGGACTTGTTTCGACCATTTCCCTCTCAAGATTGATACATCTTGGCCAATAAGATGACTTCGAAGGATTGTCGTTGTTACAGGTGCGTAATTAGTTATCAATAGAGTATGGCTGCATTTCCCTCTTAAGGTGGGATTTACGCATGCGTCTTGTCCAATAGGATGATCGTCGAGGATAATCCACTATAGGTGTGTAATTAGTTATTGGTTCAATTAGTGGATCCCTGCATTTGTCATATAAGAATTGCTTTCACTGTTTGCTGATCATATAGAAACGTTCTACTAGTTTGCAAACTAGTAATGACTTAAAAAGTGTACAGTAATTATCTAGTTTTCTCTAGCTTCGTAGATGAATTATCATCTGATGTTGGATAGTTGAACTCACTTTCTACTGTGACAGCTATGCTATTGGTGGTCTTTCAGGCGGTGAAGATAAAGACTCCTTTTGGCGTGTTGTTGCACAGTGTACTGCTGCATTACCAGAAGATAAACCCCGATATGTGATGGTACAGCTTTTATATCATGTGCTATTATTTTTTCCGAGTAATATTTATCCCAGTTCCGTTTATATCCAATACAACTCTATTCGATTGAGTTTGGTGTTCATTCTCAAGGATCCATGGATGAGTTCTTATGTGCTTTACTGAAATCGGGATATTGACTGTTGATCTGATATGTTTGAAGATCTTTAACCTCAAAACGGAACTGTGCTTCATGTTTATGCAAGATGCTTATATCATAATCAGTATTCTGGATATTCAATTATATCTTTTGAGATGTGTTTTGGGGCACCACATATTTTTTGCAACAAGTTGATTCTTCAGTAGTTTCAATTGTGACTTTGAGATCTAGAAGGATATAGATTAGTTGAATGGTTGGTCACCAATTTAGATTTCCATATATTGGATCTCTTTTTTGATGATATGTGATAGAATCCCTTCCCACACATGCACGAAGATAGATTATGTGCATGGGTATTTAAAGATCTGTTTCTTGATAGAAATACTTTGTATGCTAAGTATATTAAGATAAGTAATTTTTTTATTTACATATATTTGATGTGTCTGTAGATTTCTAAATTTATTTGTTGTCTTGTACATTCCTAATATTGCTACCTGATATATTTATTTTGACATGCAAATACTTTGTAGGGTGTTGGATATCCACTTGATCTTGTAGTTTGCAGTGCTTTAGGTGCAGACATGTATGATTGTGTGTATCCTACACGAACTGGTCGTTTCGGCACAGCTCTTATTCCTGAGGTTAGCATACTAATATTCATAAAATTAATGTTAAAGCTGATTATTGTATTCTGTCTCTGTAGTATTCTAAAATCTCATAAACATGATTTTTTTTATTTCTTTTAAGGATTACATTTATATTTGCTTTAAGATCCAGAAACTAGAAGATTATAGTAGATGTTTAAGGCCATATTATGTATGGACTAGGAAATTAGGAAATTTTATTCAAGCCTAAAAATCACTCATTTTTTGGGACATAAAACAACAAAAACACAAAATCCACCCAACACATGAACCTGAAAAGCTGGAGACGGTTAAAGGGCCGGCCTTGGTGCCACTATAAGATCGTTTCTTAGCAATTTGAGTGACAAAGGTTCAGGTTATGAAAATAGCATCTCTACTTGCGAAGTAAAAGTTGTATATATTGACCATTTGCAAATCCTTCAGTGGCAGAAGCCTCATGCAATGGGTACACTACATTGGGATTGTGCTTTGACTCCTGAATTTGAAACTGTTGTGTTAAAATTCATGGTCTCTTAGAAGCTAAATGTATGGGTTAGTTCGAAAAGATGATCCAATCATCATGGTCATTAAGAGTCATTTAACTAGTCTTTTTTCCTATCCAGGGTCTCTTGAAGTTGAAAAATCAGGCCATGGCCAATGATGAACGTCCTATTGATCCGACATGTTTGTGTATGGTAAGACTTTACCTCACCTTGACATTTGAAGGCAAAAATGTTTACACAACAGAATTGACTGCTGAAAGTCGTACTGTTCTTTGCAGGTTTGTAGAAATTATACACGAGCCTACTTACACTGCATTGTGACAAAAGATCCAATGGGTTCCCAGCTAGTGTCTTATCATATAATTTGTCATATATGATGAGGGTAAAATCTCTAGCTTGTCTCGAAGCTGAGATATGCTTGTGATCATATATGAATATTTATTGCATTAAAAGAATTATCAGGTTTATCTGCATTTATCCTTTCTGAAGTTAGTTGCCAGCGATTATTATCTTGTAACCAATCTTTCTGCAGCTAAGCAAGGACCTTCACACATCAATAGTCGAGGGGCGATTTCCAGAGTATGGTGATTTTATATTTTTAATAATATGTCTAATTTATTCTTAATTAACCTAGAAATAAGTTTTTTTGCACCAAAAAAACCATATCGATATTTAATGATTTTTTATATTCTCCTCTACAGGTTTGTACAGGGTTTTCTACGTGTGCAGGTTTGTGTTTTGCAAAACACAAACCAAATAGTTTTTAAATTATGACCAATCTTAATGGTATTAGCGTCTGTTATTTAGAGGGTTTTAGATTAATTGTCACTCAATTTCTTACAGTTCCCTAAGGGTGATATCCCAGAGTGGGTTTGCAATGCGATGGAGGTTGCTGGTATTGACATGTCGACCTGCTGTGCTCCGTAATAACAGAGGATTAGCTAAAAGGATTATGATAGATGAGAGAGGCTTAACAAAAACAAATTAGCCTCGTATACACCTTAGACATTCATCATTATTTAGGTTGCAGCATAACAAGTATGCTGCTCGAGTATAAAATTAGCATCCTTGAAGTTTTGTACCATTGGTAATCCTGTTGTTCCAGAGTTGCTTGCACACCCTCTTTTGAATTATATGAATCCAATTCAATATATCAGTTTATATTTTGCGATTTCTCACCTAATTGTGGTTGAACAAGCTAACTTGTTTCATAAGACAAATGGAGCAAATGAAAATGGAAAAACTGCATGTGGAATTTCTCGAGGGCTGTTGCAGGGATTTCTCATATGAATAACAACGACTGCTAGCAATATTTTGGAGGGGCAAAATTTTCATTAAAAAGTTGGTATATTGATAAATCAAAACATTTTCTGATTTGGTACGATCATCAATTTTTGGTTGAATCAAGCATAAAATATTTTATTACATGAGAGCCCAATGCCTGCACCTCGGTCGAGCAAATTGTCTCTTATTAAATTAACGCTAGAAGGAGGGCTCGATGCTTACATCTCGATCGAGCAAACTCATTCTCGAGTCATGCATTTTGGTTACGAGCCCTTGGCTCCCCTATAAAAGGGAGCACTGATAAGATTATTTAGTCGCACATTGGGATCTTTTCGCCTCTACCTGATTTCAACGTCAGCACCATCCATCCAATCACTGTCTTAAACATCTGGGGATCCATCCGCAGTATAATTAAGTTGGAAGACGTTGAAAGGGCAAGTGGCGTGTGGTAGCAGCTTCATCAAACCAGAATATTAGGAGACATGGAGACAGCGTCGAGTTGATCTCTTCATCCTCCCAGCGTAATGAAAGGAAGGGGCTGCTCTGTCCATCTAGTTAACCTTTTTATTGACACTGAAATCTCTCTCTATCTCAGTCAGTCTGCATGAGATCAGAGGTAGTAGAGGAGACCGATCGCCGGAAGCCAAACACCTGAGGTCTTTTTCATAACTAGTCCAGTAACTAAACGGATTAGAGTGCTCTTCTCTCTGTCGCCGACCAAAGAAGTTACGGAGTCAAAAAGATAATCGGTGGAAAAATTGGATAACAACAAAAAATATAAATAATTTAACCTGATTCGGATTATGATATAAACATCATTCCTATGTCTATGAGGAGAAGAAAATCCCAATACAAAAATAAGCATGTCACAATATATTCTCTCTTACAGAAAACATGAAAATTTTGTACGACACATGAAACTTCATCTTCTCTTGTCCCCTTAATGGAGTGTCAAACTGAAACTCGTTGCAGGTTGACCAAATTCATATGGTGCTCAATTTTAGCCAAAGGGGAGCATCTTCGTCAGTATGTTCGTCCGGTTTATGAACTATTACCAATTTTGTAAAGACCTTTACTTTTAGCGATTACTACAAACACCTAACATCTCTTTCATGGTGCATATTGATGCTTGGACTGAAAAATCACATTCTAATTGTCATACTAATAGATATCATCTTGTCAAGATCCTCAACAAGTTTCCCCAAATACTAAACAAGTCTTTTGGGTTCCCAAAAGATACCGATGAACCCATTTGACAACTTTCCAATGAGTTTTTCCTGGGTCTGGGTTTGCCATATATTGGCTCACTATGCTAACTACATGAACAAGATCAAAACGGATACATTATAACCCTATTTATAGACTAATTATAGGGTGAAAGAAAATTCTCTATTATTTGATAAGATAAAAAAATGATTACATCAAAGGCTTTTATATAGTTTCTTTAATCCTTTGAATGATCCTAGTTGGATGACCATTGAATTCAGATCCATAAATGTGCCCCATCTTTGCTCTTTTTGTCTCCAAGTATCTTCTATTCTCCTCGTTGATTGGTGTAAGTAGAGGAACTCTGTCGGTGATGTTAAATCCGTAGCCTTTGAGTCCATCACACTTGGCAGGATTGTTCGTCATCAGTCTTATTGATCGAACGCCTAAGTCTCTTAATATCTACAAAAACAGCTGAATGAGATTTTGAAACACGAGTTGAAAACCACGTAACATGAAATCAGTATAATGAAACACAATTGCCGTTTAAGCGAATTAAAGATCATAGATGGGTACATGTAATATTTTAGAAACAAAGAAAAGACATGACAAATAATAGAAGTTAAAAGTTGGAACCCAGAAATATGCTCCTTTTACGATGTAAGAACAATGCAAGGAATGCACACGCTATAATTATGAGTATTATATTTGTCACAAATGAAGGAGTAATATGAACTTCAGAGGCATTTATAGATCTCAACTTAGGTAGTAGTAATTTTGAGGCGATCAATATGGTGGTATGCTAACTCAACTAAACCACTACTACTGTCTTTCCCAGATTGTAATGATCCATGTTACCATCAAAAGTTACTTTCACATCTCACCTGCGCACCGACGTCGTATTCCCGTGAATCTACAGGCAATCCGAGTTCCTCGTTAGCTTCCACAGTGTCCCGTCCATCATCTTGCAGGTTGTAAGCACGAAGCTTGTTGCCAAGGCCGATACCCCTCCCTTCGTGCCCACGAAGGTAAACCACCACACCCCTGCCAGCCTTTTCGATCATTTCCATAGCCAGCGCGAGCTGATCGCCACAGTCGCATTTAGCTGATCCAAATATGTCGCCGGTGAGGCACTCAGAGTGCACCCTCACGAGGATGTCTCGGCCGTCCCCGATATCCCCCTGTTTAAATTGGAATAGTAAGTATCCGAATGCCGAAACTGAAGTCGGAAACTTTGTGTTTTACAAGCAGCTACACAGTCCATTTTGATGATCAAAAAGTATGGTGCTAAGGTTCTTTCACGAAGAATGCTTACTTTAACCATGGCATAAAATATTTTATTACATGAGAGCCCAATGCCTGCACCTCGGTCGAGCAAATTGTCTCTTATTAAATTAACGCTAGAAGGAGGGCTCGATGCTTACATCTCGATCGAGCAAACTCATTCTCGAGTCATGCATTTTGGTTACGAGCCCTTGGCTCCCCTATAAAAGGGAGCACTGATAAGATTATTTAGTCGCACATTGGGATCTTTTCGCCTCTACCTGATTTCAACGTCAGCACCATCCATCCAATCACTGTCTTAAACATCTGGGGATCCATCCGCAGTATAATTAAGTTGGAAGACGTTGAAAGGGCAAGTGGCGTGTGGTAGCAGCTTCATCAAACCAGAATATTAGGAGACATGGAGACAGCGTCGAGTTGATCTCTTCATCCTCCCAGCGTAATGAAAGGAAGGGGCTGCTCTGTCCATCTAGTTAACCTTTTTATTGACACTGAAATCTCTCTCTATCTCAGTCAGTCTGCATGAGATCAGAGGTAGTAGAGGAGACCGATCGCCGGAAGCCAAACACCTGAGGTCTTTTTCATAACTAGTCCAGTAACTAAACGGATTAGAGTGCTCTTCTCTCTGTCGCCGACCAAAGAAGTTACGGAGTCAAAAAGATAATCGGTGGAAAAATTGGATAACAACAAAAAATATAAATAATTTAACCTGATTCGGATTATGATATAAACATCATTCCTATGTCTATGAGGAGAAGAAAATCCCAATACAAAAATAAGCATGTCACAATATATTCTCTCTTACAGAAAACATGAAAATTTTGTACGACACATGAAACTTCATCTTCTCTTGTCCCCTTAATGGAGTGTCAAACTGAAACTCGTTGCAGGTTGACCAAATTCATATGGTGCTCAATTTTAGCCAAAGGGGAGCATCTTCGTCAGTATGTTCGTCCGGTTTATGAACTATTACCAATTTTGTAAAGACCTTTACTTTTAGCGATTACTACAAACACCTAACATCTCTTTCATGGTGCATATTGATGCTTGGACTGAAAAATCACATTCTAATTGTCATACTAATAGATATCATCTTGTCAAGATCCTCAACAAGTTTCCCCAAATACTAAACAAGTCTTTTGGGTTCCCAAAAGATACCGATGAACCCATTTGACAACTTTCCAATGAGTTTTTCCTGGGTCTGGGTTTGCCATATATTGGCTCACTATGCTAACTACATGAACAAGATCAAAACGGATACATTATAACCCTATTTATAGACTAATTATAGGGTGAAAGAAAATTCTCTATTATTTGATAAGATAAAAAAATGATTACATCAAAGGCTTTTATATAGTTTCTTTAATCCTTTGAATGATCCTAGTTGGATGACCATTGAATTCAGATCCATAAATGTGCCCCATCTTTGCTCTTTTTGTCTCCAAGTATCTTCTATTCTCCTCGTTGATTGGTGTAAGTAGAGGAACTCTGTCGGTGATGTTAAATCCGTAGCCTTTGAGTCCATCACACTTGGCAGGATTGTTCGTCATCAGTCTTATTGATCGAACGCCTAAGTCTCTTAATATCTACAAAAACAGCTGAATGAGATTTTGAAACACGAGTTGAAAACCACGTAACATGAAATCAGTATAATGAAACACAATTGCCGTTTAAGCGAATTAAAGATCATAGATGGGTACATGTAATATTTTAGAAACAAAGAAAAGACATGACAAATAATAGAAGTTAAAAGTTGGAACCCAGAAATATGCTCCTTTTACGATGTAAGAACAATGCAAGGAATGCACACGCTATAATTATGAGTATTATATTTGTCACAAATGAAGGAGTAATATGAACTTCAGAGGCATTTATAGATCTCAACTTAGGTAGTAGTAATTTTGAGGCGATCAATATGGTGGTATGCTAACTCAACTAAACCACTACTACTGTCTTTCCCAGATTGTAATGATCCATGTTACCATCAAAAGTTACTTTCACATCTCACCTGCGCACCGACGTCGTATTCCCGTGAATCTACAGGCAATCCGAGTTCCTCGTTAGCTTCCACAGTGTCCCGTCCATCATCTTGCAGGTTGTAAGCACGAAGCTTGTTGCCAAGGCCGATACCCCTCCCTTCGTGCCCACGAAGGTAAACCACCACACCCCTGCCAGCCTTTTCGATCATTTCCATAGCCAGCGCGAGCTGATCGCCACAGTCGCATTTAGCTGATCCAAATATGTCGCCGGTGAGGCACTCAGAGTGCACCCTCACGAGGATGTCTCGGCCGTCCCCGATATCCCCCTGTTTAAATTGGAATAGTAAGTATCCGAATGCCGAAACTGAAGTCGGAAACTTTGTGTTTTACAAGCAGCTACACAGTCCATTTTGATGATCAAAAAGTATGGTGCTAAGGTTCTTTCACGAAGAATGCTTACTTTAACCATGGCGATATGCTCTATTCCATCACGCAGTGACCGATAGCAGTGCCCCTGAACGGAGCCCCACTTCAAAGGCAAGCGTGCGACAGAAGCACGCTCGACCAGCTTGTCTCTTTTTCTCCTGTATCTGTGAGACAATCTCACTGTCAAATAATGATGATATCTTGCAAGAGACGAGCAGATACATACCGGATCAAATCTGCGATCGTGATCATCTTTAAATCCTCTTTCTTGGCGAATTCACGTAGCTTCGGTAGACGAGCCATGGAACCATCATCTTCGTCGACGATCTCGCTTAGAACTCCGACGGGGGGTAATCCAGCCAGCACAGCCAGATCAACCGATGCTTCTGCATGCCCAGCTCTTTTCAGAACACCACCCTCTCGGTATTTCAATGGGAAAATATGACCAGGGCGATTGAAGTCTTCAGGCTTTGAATCTGGTGATGCAAGCTTCAGAACTGTCTTTGCTCTATCTCTAGCAGATGCACCAGTTGTCGTACCTTCTCTGGCGTCCTGAAAATAACGAGTTCCATCGGACTTCAAACTTCTAATAATCACAGCATGAGAACAGATAATTGGAACTTATAATTAGAGTCAACCAGTAAAAGCAAGTCAGAATAGTTGAACTGCAGGCATTAGCATGTTTAAAGTATGAACAGAACTTCAGAGGCATTTATAGATATCATGAGTATGGCAGAACTTAGGTAGTAGTAATTTTGAGGTGATCAATATGGTGGTATGCTAACTCAACTAAACCACTACTACTGTCTTTCCCAGATTGTAATGATCCATGTTACCATCAAAAGTTACTTTCACATCTCACCTGCGCACCGACGTCGTATTCCCGTGAATCTACAGGCAATCCGAGTTCCTCGTTAGCTTCCACAGTGTCCCGTCCATCATCTTGCAGGTTGTAAGCACGAAGCTTGTTGCCAAGGCCGATACCCCTCCCTTCGTGCCCACGAAGGTAAACCACCACACCCCTGCCAGCCTTTTCGATCATTTCCATAGCCAGCGCGAGCTGATCGCCACAGTCGCATTTAGCTGATCCAAATATGTCGCCGGTGAGGCACTCAGAGTGCACCCTCACGAGGATGTCTCGGCCGTCCCCGATATCCCCCTGTTTAAATTGGAATAGTAAGTATCCGAATGCCGAAACTGAAGTCGGAAACTTTGTGTTTTACAAGCAGCTACACAGTCCATTTTGATGATCAAAAAGTATGGTGCTAAGGTTCTTTCACGAAGAATGCTTACTTTAACCATGGCGATATGCTCTATTCCATCACGCAGTGACCGATAGCAGTGCCCCTGAACGGAGCCCCACTTCAAAGGCAAGCGTGCGACAGAAGCACGCTCGACCAGCTTGTCTCTTTTTCTCCTGTATCTGTGAGACAATCTCACTGTCAAATAATGATGATATCTTGCAAGAGACGAGCAGATACATACCGGATCAAATCTGCGATCGTGATCATCTTTAAATCCTCTTTCTTGGCGAATTCACGTAGCTTCGGTAGACGAGCCATGGAACCATCATCTTCGTCGACGATCTCGCTTAGAACTCCGACGGGGGGTAATCCAGCCAGCACAGCCAGATCAACCGATGCTTCTGCATGCCCAGCTCTTTTCAGAACACCACCCTCTCGGTATTTCAATGGGAAAATATGACCAGGGCGATTGAAGTCTTCAGGCTTTGAATCTGGTGATGCAAGCTTCAGAACTGTCTTTGCTCTATCTCTAGCAGATGCACCAGTTGTCGTACCTTCTCTGGCGTCCTGAAAATAACGAGTTCCATCGGACTTCAAACTTCTAATAATCACAGCATGAGAACAGATAATTGGAACTTATAATTAGAGTCAACCAGTAAAAGTAAGTCAGAATAGTTGAACTGCAGGCATTAGCATGTTTAAAGTATGAACAGTCCACACCCAAATCAGACAAGTTATACAGAACCTTGGCCGATCAATTGATTTCAAGATAAGATGAACAGAAGATGAACTTTAAAGATCTTAGACTTCAAACCATAAGATAATAATGCAAGTAAGTTCTATGCTATGGACCAAGATCGGTAGCATACCACCGAGACAGTGAAAGCTGTGCGCAGCTTCTCCTCATTTTCTTTGTTTGATACCATGAGAGGAAGCTCTAATCTTTCGAGGTCTTCTGCTTTCATGCTCACACAGACAATTCCTGTCCCGTGCTTGACTATAAAAGCCATGGCCTCTGGATTTACCAAAGGCGCAGCCATCATAAGATCTCCCTCACTTTCACCGTCTTCATCATCGACAACAATCACAAACTGCAAATTGATTTCAAGATAAGATGAACAGAAGATGAACTTTAAAGATCTTAGACTTCAAACCATAAGATAATAATGCAAGTAAGTTCTATGCTATGGACCAAGATCGGTAGCATACCACCGAGACAGTGAAAGCTGTGCGCAGCTTCTCCTCCGATAAACAGAAGATGAACTTTAAAGATCTTAATAATACAAGTAGTTCTATGCTATGGACCAAGATCGATAGCATACCACTGAGACAGTGAAAGCTGTGCGCAGCTTCTCCTCATTTTCTTTGTTTGATACCATGAGAGGAAGCTCTAATCTTTCGAGGTCTTCTGCCTTCATGCTCACACAGACAATTCCTGTCCCGTGCTTGACTATAAAAGCCATGGCCTCTGGATTTACCAAAGGCGCAGCCATCATAAGATCTCCCTCACTTTCACCGTCTTCATCATCGACAACAATCACAAACTGCAACAAGTAACCAGCACCGAGCATGAAGCGCAATGAACAGAAAAAAGCTGTGGCCAAATGGCAAAAAGAAGATCGATCTGATCTGACAAGAAGACTGACCTTGCCTCGGCGGATGTCCTCGATGGCCTCTGAAACAGAGGAGAACCCTTCGGTAGGGCAATCTAAATCGAGTTCACCATTGTCGATAGAAAAAGCATCAGGAACTGGAGCCGTATCAGCTGCAATTGTTCCGAGGGCTACAGCATCCGATCGAAGCGTGCAAGTAACAGTTGCATTATCCTGATCGATATCTGGCAACATTTCACCTTCTGAAGTCTTTGGTAGTGCTGGATCCTCTCGAAGAACAGTGCACACTGTTAATGGTGAAAAAAGTAAAGAATTAGTGAAGCACTATGAGAATTATCTCTCATCGTTTTAATTCATGAATTCTGTCATTCAAACTTTGAAATCATACAACCATAAAACAAGAGAATTCAGGTGACACATCGCTTCTAATACCATATCTAAATTGCTTTTGCGATTTGATTTCATGTACTATAATCTCGACGTTAACTTTTTTTCGTCGGATTCTGCTTCCTGTGACACCTTTTTGTTCGTATCAATAGCAAATTTCCTCAACGTTAGAGACACGTCTCGATTATACATTATAAATAGCAAATGGTGAGATATTTGGTAGGATAGATTTCTTTCAATAATAGATGGATAGAATTCATATTATACTCCTAACAACTAATGAAGTTGTGTCTCTTACCCATTCAAATGGTGACACATTTCCTCAAATAGTAGATAGATGAACCGTTTAGCCACCATATGTATCAGCTCACTAATTTATTCATAAGAGACCATTCTTCGTTTATGACCTACTAAACTATGCCAATTGTGACTTTGCATTATGACAGGCCTATAACTCCATTCATAGTGTGGTGGACCACTCATCATAGCTATATATACAACATGGTAACAATCAATATTGTCAACTTAATCCAAATAATAATAAAAAATCTCTAAATCCTTGTTGAATCACAAATTCAAATGAAATTTTTAATCTTATTAAATCATAAAAATATATGAAATATCAATCTCTTAGCATTCCTCAAAATATAATTGGAATAACTTAATTGATTTGAATTAGATTTCAAATTAATTAGGATCTAACCTTTATTAAATCAGTTTGAAATTACTCTAAACTAGTCTAATTTATATTTAATTAGTTTTAATTGCATCAAATGAGTTTTAATCAATCAAATTATTATGAAATCATCCTAAATCAACTTGAACTAATTAAATTGGTATGGTTCAATCAACTAACGAGCTCAAGTTAATAAGGAAAGTGGGAATTGAGTTAGGTGGCACAATGCTAGCTTAGATTAGATCAACCCACCTAAGCCTTGGACTAGTCATATATGTCACACATGCTTATCTCAGATAATAAACTAAGCCGAGGAGCAACGAGTTGGATAAAGGGGTTATAACGTAGGTTAGGTAAATAGCTCACGGGCTAAGTCGTGCATGACTAGCAGGCTAGATTGTTCTTGATCATACAGTCTAGATCATACATTGTCATACATGTTGAGTTGACTCAATTTGGTCAATCAACTTGACTTAGGTTAAATGGCTTTTTTTATTAGATTTTAATTCCTTTTTTTTCTTTTAAGAAAGATTATAAAATATTATAGAATAATAATAAAAGTTAAATAAATTATCAGAATAAATAGTTCATTAAAATTTTAGATTTCTAAATCTATTTTTCATGAATTAAATAATCCAATAAATTTATGATCTCAAATGTAAAACTAATCAAATCATAAAAATCACATAAATCTTGAAACAAAGACATATCTAATTAAATGAATTAAAACTATAAATTTAATTTTAAAATAAATAATTAAATAATTAAATCAATCTTAAAATTCATTTAAACTTAAAAGATAATTACAAGTCAAGATTATCAGTATGAAATTTCATGATAATTATTTTAAAAGTAAAATATGTATCATAACAATTATAATTATTTTAATATTAAAGATTTTAAAATATAAATTAAAATTATAAAGAAAAGAATAGAAAAACTTACCTTTCCTGTAAGGATCCTTTGCTTAATCTGCTGCCAGCATAAGTGACTAACAAGGGAGAGGGTGCCATCTTTATATAGGAAAAGATAAGCCTCCTCAAAAGGTAAGTAATAAATTAATTTTTATATTTAATTTTTTTTACATATAAAAATAGAATTATAATATTTATTTTTTACTATTCACACATAAAAATGAAATTCAAAATAATTATTTCTTAAAAGTCACATCACTCATTAAAAAATAAATCAGTTACTAATTTAAATTATTTAATTGATTTATTAAATTCTTAACTTATTTACATGATTAAGAAAATCTATTTTAATTATTTTCCTAATAATGTTACACTATATCTTTATAATTCGTTTTGAGGACCCTAAAATCAGTGGTATCTTATTGTAATCTATAAGTTCTTTTCTAAAATTAACAGAATGTGGTGGATGTGAATGACATGTGGATAAGTTCGATTTGATTACCGAGCATGTTTGTAAGAGATCTAGTGGAATGTTCGATTAGATTCCTATAAGGTTGAAGTTAGAACTAAGATGAAAAGTAGAGTCATGGATAAGTAGTAATTAATTGTGATAATAATAAATTAATAAATTTTATAGTAGGTTAGGCTCAGAATAATATTTTACAGCATAAACAAAGTAATATTTCAATCCACCGAGGCTTTGACCACCCGACGGTCCGGCCCATGCGTAGAGTTCTGAATCGTCAATCATAACCGCTCATCTTAAGACGGACGGTATCAACTGCCGTATATAGGTCCGCTGATCTTTTGAACGGCTAAGATCGCATCATTCCATGAATACAGTGGGAGCCACCGTCTCGTAGACATTGACTCCTTTTCCCCTTGGGCGCCGCAAGAGACTCCATCAAAACCGTTCATCTTAAGACGAATGGTGACAACTGCCAGATATAGGTACGCCGATCATTTGAACGGCCAAGATCAGGTCATTCTGTGAATAAACGGAGCCGCTGTACGTTCCTTCCTCGCCTTGCACGTCACAGGCGACTCCGGAAGTCCAAAGCCCTTCCGTGTACGGGGACGGGGAGGTAGCCGCCTGGGGCGTTTCGGCGTCTGACTCCCTCATCGTCGAGGAGGGCGGAGATCGCGCTCTAGGTTTTGGTTCCCTTTCTCTCTCCATCCTCTCTAATAGTCGAATTAGATGCTTCGTTCCTTGATGATGTTTCAAGAAACTGATTCAAAGAAAATGATTCTGTCGTTAGGACTTTATGTTTTCTTCGCTATTTTGATTCTTGATTGGTCCGTAATTGTGTCCGTAGCTGTGAATTGACATTCTTGATAAAAGAAGTAATTCAAAACCCTGTTTCTTTTGCTTCTTTTCGGCAGTGGGATGTTGGTATATTTGTATCCTTTTGTTCTACCTCCACAATGCCAACGAAAGTAAATCTTGATCTGCCTGTTCTTCTTGGTCGCTGAAACAAACCGCCTTAATCCTGGCCGTGGTGGCGACTTCTTTAAATGAAAAAGGTTGGTTCAAGATGTGAACAAATACGATGACATGTTGTTTCGTATTTGGTTTTTCTTGTTTTGCTTTTCTTTTATACTGTAACAATAAGCTGCTCCTCTGGATGCATCTATATGAGCTAACTACATCGAGTTCTATTTGCAGGGTGAAGCCCCTTTGTGTGTGTTTTCTGAAAATGGCACTTAAGTTCGAGATAGGGAATCATCTCTTTGTCATATTTGTTTCTTTATGATCTTCTTCCAATTTCTTCTGATATAATAAATGATGATGATATGGGCATAATGTTACTCTTTTGGGTGAAATTGGTTGTTTCATGCAGCGTTTGAGTTTAAATTATTGATTGCATAGAGGTTGAATCTCCTGTTTTTTTTTCTTTTTTAAAAGTACAAATCTCCTGTTAATCTTGTTCATGGTTATTTGGCATTGGTCCTTAGTCTGATCGATAAATACCAGTTTGACTGGTCCATGTCGATCCTACCAATATTCGATATCTTGGGCTGTATAATTGACATATGAGATATAACTAGTTGTGTTTATGATGGTAGGTTCGACAGGGTTGATCTCTATCCTTTATGTGCTAGTATGTATATTTTTTGGCTAGAATTGTGGGAGCCCTTATATGTTGGCCCATCCATTTAGTTGTTTGAGGATTACAGGGGAGAAAAAAAATGAAGTTCCTAATATTGGAACTGACTATTACAAAAAAAGGTAATGGTAGAACTGATGGATTTCAATTCTATGAACCTAGAGTACAGAAAACTGTTCGAAATCCTATATTGCACTCTTTTTTCCAGCATATTATCTTCTGTTGATTTATTATTATGTATGGAGTCTCATTGCCTGTGTGTTTTCTTGATACTGGCCCTTCAATGAATATTCTGTATGAAATTCAAAATAATTATTTCTTAAAAGTCACATCACTCATTAGAAAATAAATCAGTTACTAATTTAAATTATTTAATTGATTTATTATAGGAAAATTCAACAGAGCCCGTGCAGCATGATTAACGCTTACTCAGCTTTTATGCCTGTTGGAACTCAAGGTTCAATTTTCACTTTTTCTACATTGTATTCTGCAGGAATTTTATAATTTTTTTTCAGCTATTCCATTCCTAGATGTAATCTACAGTAAAATGCTTTAAACAAATACTTGTTCTGCTCCTCTATATGTAGCCACTCACCCACGGACTGCTCGTTTCATTGCAGCTCTTATTCCTGAGGTTAGCCTACTAAATATTCATAAAATTAATGTTAGTGCTGATTATTCTATATTGTGTCTCTGAAGCATTCAAAAAGTTCATAAACTTTGTTAATGCTGAGTATTCTTCATTTTGCCTGTATACATTTGTTAAAATTATCTATCATACCACTTGATCCTGACTACCACAACATGAGACAAAATAAAACAACAAAAACATAGAAAGTCCACCCAACGCATGCCACTACAAGATTGTTTCTTAACAATTTGGGCGACAGAGGTTCAGGTTATGAAAATAGCATCTCTACGTGCAAAGGTATAAGATGTATATGTTGACCCTTTGCAAATCCTTCATTGGCAGAAGCAGCCTCGTGCAATGGGCTGCCCAGATCTTATCAAAGGATATACTGGGTAAAAGCAAAATACATCGGGATTGTGCTTTGATTCCTGAATTTGAAGCTGTAGTGTTAAAATTCATGGTATCTTAGAAGCTAAATGTATGGGCTAGCTTCGAAAAGATGATCCAATTACCATGGTCTTTAAGAGTCTT
Organism: Musa itinerans; assembly: GCA_001649415.1. Lineage (NCBI taxonomy): Eukaryota > Viridiplantae > Streptophyta > Magnoliopsida > Zingiberales > Musaceae > Musa > Musa itinerans. The sequence goes on from LVTN01000376.1 coordinate 51,493, forward strand.
TAACTAGAAGCCTGTTCATATGGATCTTTTTAGTTTTTGCCTTTGATCTAATCAATTATTTTAAAAGTAAAATATGTATCATAACAATTATAATTATTTTAATATTAAAGATTTTAAAATATAAATTAAAATTGTAAAGAAAAGAATAGAAAAACTTACCTTTCCTGTAAGGATCCTTTGCTTAATCTGCTGCCAGCATAAGTGACTAATAAGGGAGAGGATGCCATCTTTATATAGGAAAAGATAAGCCTTCTAAAAGGTAAGTAATAAATTAATTTTTATATTTAATTTATTTTTACATATAAAAATAGAATTATAATATTTATTTTTGACGATTCACACATAAAAATGAAATTCAAAATAATTATTTCTTAAAAGTCACATCACTCATTAGAAAATAAATCAGTTACTAATTTAAATTATTTAATTGATTTATTAAATTCTTAACTTATTTACATGATTAAGAAAATCTATTTTAATTATTTTCCTAATAATGTTACACTATATCTTTATAATTCGTATTGAGGACCCTAAAATCAGTGGTATCTTATTGTAATCTATAAGTTCTTTTATAAAATTAATAGAATGTGGTGGATGTGAATGACATGTAGATAAGTTCGATTTGATTACCGAGCATGTTTGTAAGAGATCTAGTGGAATGTTCGATTAGATTCCTATAAGGTTGAAGTTAGAACTAAGATGAAAAGTAGAGTCATGGATAAGTAGTAATTAATTGTGATAATAATAAATTAATAAATTTTATAGTAGGTTAGGCTCAGAATAATATTTTACAGCATAAACAAAGTAATATTTCAATCCACCGAGGCTTTGACCACCCGACGGTCCGGCCCATGCGTAGAGTTCTGAATCGTCAATCATAACCGCTCATCTTAAGACGGACGGTATCAACTGCCGTATATAGGTCCGCTGATCTTTTGAACGGCTAAGATCGCATCATTCCATGAATACAGTGGGAGCCACCGTCTCGTAGACATTGACTCCTTTTCCCCTTGGGCGCCGCAAGAGACTCCATCAAAACCGTTCATCTTAAGACGAATGGTGACAACTGCCAGATATAGGTACGCCGATCATTTGAACGGCCAAGATCAGGTCATTCTGTGAATAAACGGAGCCGCTGTACGTTCCTTCCTCGCCTTGCACGTCACAGGCGACTCCGGAAGTCCAAAGCCCTTCCGTGTACGGGGACGGGGAGGTAGCCGCCTGGGGCGTTTCGGCGTCTGACTCCCTCATCGTCGAGGAGGGCGGAGATCGCGCTCTAGGTTTTGGTTCCCTTTCTCTCTCCATCCTCTCTAATAGTCGAATTAGATGCTTCGTTCCTTGATGATGTTTCAAGAAACTGATTCAAAGAAAATGATTCTGTCGTTAGGACTTTATGTTTTCTTCGCTATTTTGATTCTTGATTGGTCCGTAATTGTGTCCGTAGATGTGAATTGACATTCTTGATAAAAGAAGTAATTCAAAACCCTGTTTCTTTTGCTTCTTTTCGGCAGTGGGATGTTGGTATATTTGTATCCTTTTGTTCTACCTCCACAATGCCAACGAAAGTAAATCTTGATCTGCCTGTTCTTCTTGGTCGCTGAAACAAACCGCCTTAATCCTGGCCGTGGTGGCGACTTCTTTAAATGAAAAAGGTTGGTTCAAGATGTGAACAAATACGATGACATGTTGTTTCGTATTTGGTTTTTCTTGTTTTGCTTTTCTTTTATACTGTAACAATAAGCTGCTCCTCTGGATGCATCTATATGAGCTAACTACATCGAGTTCTAGTTGCAGGGTGAAGCCCCTTTGTGTGTGTTTTCTGAAAATGGCAATTAAGTTCGAGATAGGGAATCATCTCTTTGTCATATTTGTTTCTTTATGATCTTCTTCCAATTTCTTCTGATATAATAAATGATGATGATATGGGCATAATGTTACTCTTTTGGGTGAAATTGGTTGTTTCATGCAGCGTTTGAGTTTAAATTATTGATTGCATAGAGGTTGAATCTCCTGTTTTTTTTCTAAAAGTACAAATCTCCTGTTAATCTTGTTCATGGTTATTTGGCATTGGTCCTTAGTCTGATCGATAAATACCAGTTTGACTGGTCCATGTCGATCCTACCAATATTCGATATCTTGGGCTGTATAATTGACATATGAGATATAACTAGTTGTGTTTATGATGGTAGGTTCGACAGGGTTGATCTCTATCCTTTATGTGCTAGTTTATTATTAAATATGGGTCTGCCTGCCAGTTTAGTCTCATTGCCTGTGTGTTTTCTTGATACTGGCCCTTCAATGAATATTCTGTATTCCAGGTGATAGGAAAATTCAACAGAGCCCGTGCAGCACGATTAGCACTTCCTCACTTTGTTTGCCAAACACCACTTTTTATGCCTGTTGGAACTCAAGGTTCAATTTTCACTTTTTCTACATTGTATTCTGCAGGAATTTTATAATTTTTTTTCAGCTATTCCATTCCTAGATGTAATCTACAGTAAAATGCTTTAAACAAATACTTGTTCTGCTCCTCTATATGTAGCCACTCACCCACGGACTGCTCGTTTCATTGCAGCTCTTATTCCTGAGGTTAGCCTACTAAATATTCATAAAATTAATGTTAGTGCTGATTATTCTATATTGTGTCTCTGAAGCATTCAAAAAGTTCATAAACTTTGTTAATGCTGAGTATTCTTCATTTTGCCTGTATACATTTGTTAAAATTATCTATCATACCACTTGATCCTGACTACCACAACATGAGACAAAATAAAACAACAAAAACATAGAAAGTCCACCCAACGCATGCCACTACAAGATTGTTTCTTAACAATTTGGGCGACAGAGGTTCAGGTTATGAAAATAGCATCTCTACGTGCAAAAGTATAAGATGTATATGTTGACCCTTTGCAAATCCTTCATTGGCAGAAGCAGCCTCGTGCAATGGGCTGCCCAGATCTTATCAAAGGATATACTGGGTAAAAGCAAAATACATCGGGATTGTGCTTTGATTCCTGAATTTGAAGCTGTAGTGTTAAAATTCATGGTATCTTAGAAGCTAAATGTATGGGCTAGCTTCGAAAAGATGATCCAATTACCATGGTCTTTAAGAGTCTTTAACTAGAAGCCTGTTCATATGGATCTTTTTAGTTTTTGCCTTTGATCTAATCACACCATGAATTGCCTCACCTTGACAGATAACAACAAAAATGATTACACAAGCAACTGCCGTATATAGGTCCGCTGATCTTTTGAACGGCTAAGATCGCATCATTCCATGAATACAGTGGGAGCCACCGTCTCGTAGACATTGACTCCTTTTCCCCTTGGGCGCCGCAAGAGACTCCATCAAAACCGTTCATCTTAAGACGAATGGTGACAACTGCCAGATATAGGTACGCCGATCATTTGAACGGCCAAGATCAGGTCATTCTGTGAATAAACGGAGCCGCTGTACGTTCCTTCCTCGCCTTGCACGTCACAGGCGACTCCGGAAGTCCAAAGCCCTTCCGTGTACGGGGACGGGGAGGTAGCCGCCTGGGGCGTTTCGGCGTCTGACTCCCTCATCGTCGAGGAGGGCGGAGATCGCGCTCTAGGTTTTGGTTCCCTTTCTCTCTCCATCCTCTCTAATAGTCGAATTAGATGCTTCGTTCCTTGATGATGTTTCAAGAAACTGATTCAAAGAAAATGATTCTGTCGTTAGGACTTTATGTTTTCTTCGCTATTTTGATTCTTGATTGGTCCGTAATTGTGTCCGTAGCTGTGAATTGACATTCTTGATAAAAGAAGTAATTCAAAACCCTGTTTCTTTTGCTTCTTTTCGGCAGTGGGATGTTGGTATATTTGTATCCTTTTGTTCTACCTCCACAATGCCAACGAAAGTAAATCTTGATCTGCCTGTTCTTCTTGGTCGCTGAAACAAACCGCCTTAATCCTGGCCGTGGTGGCGACTTCTTTAAATGAAAAAGGTTGGTTCAAGATGTGAACAAATACGATGACATGTTGTTTCGTATTTGGTTTTTCTTGTTTTGCTTTTCTTTTATACTGTAACAATAAGCTGCTCCTCTGGATGCATCTATATGAGCTAACTACATCGAGTTCTATTTGCAGGGTGAAGCCCCTTTGTGTGTGTTTTCTGAAAATGGCACTTAAGTTCGAGATAGGGAATCATCTCTTTGTCATATTTGTTTCTTTATGATCTTCTTCCAATTTCTTCTGATATAATAAATGATGATGATATGGGCATAATGTTACTCTTTTGGGTGAAATTGGTTGTTTCATGCAGCGTTTGAGTTTAAATTATTGATTGCATAGAGGTTGAATCTCCTGTTTTTTTTCTAAAAGTACAAATCTCCTGTTAATCTTGTTCATGGTTATTTGGCATTGGTCCTTAGTCTGATCGATAAATACCAGTTTGACTGGTCCATGTCGATCCTACCAATATTCGATATCTTGGGCTGTATAATTGACATATGAGATATAACTAGTTGTGTTTATGATGGTAGGTTCGACAGGGTTGATCTCTATCCTTTATGTGCTAGT
>LVTN01000376.1:56644-74357 GCA_001649415.1 Musa itinerans
TTTGCCTGTATACATTTGTTAAAATTATCTATCATACCACTTGATCCTGACTACCACAACATGAGACAAAATAAAACAACAAAAACATAGAAAGTCCACCCAACGCATGCCACTACAAGATTGTTTCTTAACAATTTGGGCGACAGAGGTTCAGGTTATGAAAATAGCATCTCTACGTGCAAAAGTATAAGATGTATATGTTGACCCTTTGCAAATCCTTCATTGGCAGAAGCAGCCTCGTGCAATGGGCTGCCCAGATCTTATCAAAGGATATACTGGGTAAAAGCAAAATACATCGGGATTGTGCTTTGATTCCTGAATTTGAAGCTGTAGTGTTAAAATTCATGGTATCTTAGAAGCTAAATGTATGGGCTAGCTTCGAAAAGATGATCCAATTACCATGGTCTTTAAGAGTCTTTAACTAGAAGCCTGTTCATATGGATCTTTTTAGTTTTTGCCTTTGATCTAATCACACCATGAATTGCCTCACCTTGACAGATAACAACAAAAATGATTACACAACAGAATTGACTGCTGAAAGTCATGTACACGAGTGACAGCCTACTTATACTGCATTGTGACGAAAGATCCAATGGGTTCCCAGCTAGTGTCTTATCATAATTTGTCATATATGATGAAGGTAAAATCTCTAGCTTGTCTCGAAGCTGACATGTCCTTATAAAAAATTACCAGGTTTATCCGCATTGATCCTTTTTGAAGTTAGTTGCCAGCAATTATTATCTTGTAATCCATCTTTCTACAGTCGAGGGGTGATTTCCAGGGTATGGTGATTTTGTATTTTTAATAATATGTTTAATTTAATTCTTAATTTACCTAGAATTAAGTGTTTTTTAACACCAAAATAACTACATTGATATCTAATGATTTTTTTTATATTCCCCTCTACAGGTTTGTACAGGATTTTAGATTAATTTGCATTCAATTTCTTGCAGTTCCGTAAGAGTGGGTTTGCGATGGAGGTTGCTGGTATTGACATCTCCCTATTAACAGGATTAGCTAAAAGGAACAGGATAGGTGGGAGGCAGCATCTTTAGATTGCACCATAAGTTTTGTACCAGTATGCTGCTTCAGTAGAAAATTAGCATATAGTTCCAGTGTTGCTTTCACCTTCTTTTTGAATCACATGCTTAAAGAATCAGTTTATGTCACCTGCATGTGGAATTTCTTCTCTTGGGCCACAGTGGCAGGGGTTTCTCATCGGTTCACCTGCTTGCATTTAAAGAACGACGACTGCCGTACAGGAACATCCAGAAATGAGAAAACAAAATATTTTCTTATTAAGTACAAAACATTTTAGTACATCAGACAGCCAGAGAGAGGTTAAAAGAATAGCTCAGAAGCAGATGCCTCGGTGAGCTTCATCAATGACAGTTGCTGTTTGTCAAAATTCACTACCAACTCCTGCATCAAATGGCCTGATGCTGTTTGTCAGTTCCATTTCTTTCGATGAAACTAGTAGAACCATAAATGTGTCCCATTTTTGTTCTTTTTGTCTCCAAATATCTCTTATTCTCCTTGGTGATTGGTGTAAGCAAGGGAACTCTGCCTGCAATGCTCAATCCGTAACCTTTGAGTCCACCATACTTGGCAGGATTGTTCGTCATCAATTTCATTGATCGAACACCTAGATCTCTTAATATCTGCAGAAACAGAAACAGAAACGAATGTGAAAGTTGAAAACCAAAGAAATCGGTATATAATGAATAATAATTCATTTATTGAATGTACACCTAAACCTTAATGTTGAAAGATGTAAAAAACAAACAAGACATGACAAATAATAGAAGTTAAGAATATGAAGAAATATGCTCCTTTTACGCGATGATAGATCATTGGGAATCGTCCATATGTAAACCTTAATGTTGAAAGATGTAAAAACAAACAAGACATGACAAATAATAGAAGTTAAGAATAGGAAGAAATATGCTCCTTTTACGATGTAAGAATGCAACGAATGCACATGCTGCCCATGCAATCATAGCATATAATATGAACTATTGCCTTTTCCAGATTGTTATGATCGATGTTACCATCAAAAATACTTTCACAGCAAGAAGGCTTGGCCCAGTTTCCACATCTCACCTGTGCACCAATACCATATTCCCGTGAATCTACAGGCAATCCTAGTTCCTCATTAGCTTCCACGGTGTCCCGTCCATCATCTTGTAGGTTGTAAGCACGAAGCTTGTGGCCAAGGCCAATACCCCTTCCTTCATGTCCACGAAGGTAAACTAGCACACCCCTGCCAGCCTTTTCAATCGTTTCCATAGCCAATGCAAGCTGATCACCACAGTCACATCTAGCTGATCCAAATATGTCGCCAGTGAGGCACTCAGAATGCACCCTCACAAGGATATCTTGGCCATCCCCAATATCCCCCTGTTTAAATTGGAAAAGAAGTATTTGAATGCCAAAACTAATGTTGGAAACGTAATGTTTTACAAGCAAGCTAGACAGTTCAATATGATCTGAATACTCAAGAAGTTCATAACTAATCCATTTTAATGATCAAAAAGCAGCAAGAGGCATAATAGTGCTAAGGTTTTTTCACAAAGAATTCTTACTTTAACCATGGCAATATGCTCCATTCCATCAAGTAGTGACCGATAGCAGTACGCTTGAACAGAGCCCCACTTTAAAGGTAAGCGTGCAACAGAAGCACGTTCAACCAACTTGTCTCTTTTTCTCCTATATCTGTGATACTATCTCATGGTCAGAACTAAAAGTAAATCACAAGATCTAATATAAAAAACTAAAATGAGGATAACAAAGAATGTTGAAGCAACTGCAGTCACATTACAAACACAAATGGTTACAGTAATCAAACATGCCAATTCATCTCCAATCTGTTCTAAGAGCGTAAAGATTACAGAAATTTATGTTATTGGATGGGCAAACTTTCGGGGCACGTCATGGCCAGTAAACAATAGGCCATGTTGATACATAATAGGCAATATGGATCAGTATGGCATGTGCCTGCACAGCATGACAGCACAGTATGAATGCCGATTCATAACCAACATTGACCTAAAATGCAAACATAGTAATCTATGTAATTGAAATGTTCCAGCAAGTGCAATTCCCTTGGTAATAATGATGATATCTTGCATGAGACAAGCAGAGACATACCTGATCAAATCAGCAATTGTGATTATCTTTAAATTCTCTTTCTTGGCAAATTCACGTAGCTTTGGTAGACGAGCCATGGAACCATCATCTTCATCAACAATCTCACATAGAACACCAACAGGGGGTAATCCAGCCAGCATAGCCAGATCAACTGATGCTTCTGTATGTCCAGCTCTTTTTAAAACACCACCCTCCCTGTATTTTAATGGAAAAATATGACCAGGGCGATTGAAGTCTTCGGGCTTTGAATCTGGTGATGCAAGCATCATAACTGTCTTTGCCCTATCACTAGCAGATACACCAGTTGTTGTACCTTCTTTTGCATCCTGAAAATAACAAGTTCCATCAGACTTCAAACTTCTAATAATCACAGCATGAGAATAGATAACTGGAACTTATAATTAGAGTCAACCAATAAAAGCAAGTCAGAATAGTTGACTGCAGGCATTAGCATGTTTAAAGTATGAACACAATCTATAACTTGTCCAAACAGGTTATTTTAGAAACCTAAATCAGACAGTTATACAGAACCTTGGTTGATGGAGTAAGGCTAATCCATTGATTTTAAGATAAGATAAACAAATAAACTTTAAAGATCTTATAATTAAAACTATAAGATAATAATACATCATGTTTTATGCTATGAACAAGGAAGTGACGTATAGATTATGCAACCTTGCCAGCTAGACAGAGTGAGAGAAGAGAATAGTTCAAACTTCAAAGCCACTTAGTAATTTGTTTCTGTGAGATGTCGCTTCTTATCTATATTTCACTGTTATTGATGAAAAGCACCATTAACTATCAAAATCAAGATCAATAACATACCACTGAGACAGTGAAAGCTGTGCAGAGCTTCTCCTCATTTTCTTTATTTGATACCATGAGAGGAAGCTCTAATCTTTCAAGGTCTTCTGCTTTCATGCTCACACAAACGATTCCTGTCCCGTGCTTGACTATAAAAGCCATGGCCTCTGGATTTACCAAAGGTGCAGCCATTATAAGATCTCCCTCATTTTCTCTGTCTTCATCATCGACAACAATCACAAACTGCAAGAAGAAACCAACACTGAACATGAAGTGCAACAGAAAGAAGAAGCTGTAGCCAAATTGAAAAAAGACAATCAATCTGATCTAACTAGAAGACAGACCTTGCCTTGGCGGATGTCCTCAATGGCCTCTGAAACAGAAGAAAACCCTTCAGTAGGGCAATCTAAATCAAGTTCACCATTGTCAATAGAAAAATCATCAGTAACTGGAGCCATATCAGCAGCAATTGTTCCAAGGGCTACAGCATCTGATTGAAGCATGGAAGTAACAATTGCATTATCCAGGTCAATATCTGGCAGCATTTCACCCTCACTAGAAATTGGAACAGTTGCAAATTCACCATCTGTTTTCAAAGCATAGAATGCAGCTTTCCTAGAACCTGTTGATGTAAGATTTGAAGTCCTCTGATTTACTGCAAAGGAATTATGGTACAACCTTCTAAGATTTTTGAAACAGCTGGAACCTCTTGGAGAACAGTGCACCCTGTTAATAGTGAAAAAAATAAAGGTTTGTGAACTGCTATGAGAATTATCTCTCATTGTTTTAATTCATGAATTCTGTCATTCAAACTTTGAAATCATACGAGCATATAACAAGAGAATTTCAAGAAGAGAATTCAGGTGACCCATTGCTTCTAATACCATGTCAAATTGCTTTTGCAATTTGATCTCATATGCTATAATCTCCACGCTAACTTTTTGTCCTATTCTGGTTCCTGTTACACCTTTTTTTGTTGGTATCAATAGCAAATTTCCTCAACATTAACACACGCCTTGGATTTGCTGTACAACATTCTAAACCCTAAGTGCAAGTAATTTTGGATCAAAAAAAAAAAGAAATAGCTTTAAAAACCGATTAATGAGTCAAAAGATTCAGAAAGGTGTCCATAAGGTCTGTCTAAATTTTGAACATACTCACTTTTCTGGCATGACTTGTCCACAAGTTTTAGAAAAAACACAAAGTTACATGTAAGAAGCCAAGAAGACTATTAAGCGCAGAATCTCAAAAGTTAGAAATGCTTTCAAGTTTCAATAACCTGAATTAAAGTATCTTTATTATTCTGCCCACACGCCTTAATCGTTTTACAAAGAATCAAATTAAGGTTATTACATAAATACATAACCAACTAAGTGGACAGTCGTTTGTCAAAATTACTTTCTTCCATGATTACCCACAAGAATATTACAAAAGAATCCTCTTGTCTATGGAATTTCTTACGAAATCATGCAAGATTTGAGTTCAATGCAATAACAAACCAACAAGAAACAGAAATCGAGCAACAACAAAGGTAGAAGGGCCTCTTGTCCATGGAATTTCTTACGAAATCATGCAAGATTTGAGTTCAATGCAATAACAAACCAACAAGAAACAGAAATCGAGCAACAACAAAGGTAGAAGGGCCTCTTGCCCATGGAATTTCTGACGAAATCATGCAAGATTTGAGTTAAATGCAATAGCAAACCAAAAAAAACAGAAATCGAGAGACCACAAAGGTAGAGGGGCCTTTTGTCCATGGAATTTCTTACGAAATCACGCAAGATTTGAGTTAAATGAAATAACAAACCAAAAAAGAAACGGAAATCGAGAGACCACAAAGGTAGAGGGGCCTCTTGTCCATGGAATTTCCTACGAAATCACGCATGATTTGAATTACATGCAATAACAAACCAAAAAAGAAACAGAAATCGAGAGGGAACAATGGTAGAGGGGCTTTGTCCGTGGAATTTCTCGCCAAATCACGCAAGATTTGAGTTAAATGCAATAACAAATCAAAAATGAAACAGAAATCGAGATACAACAAAGGTCGAGAGGAGAAAGATCTTACTGAGAGCGACAAAGCTGGGTGACAGAAGAAGACGACGCGAGAGAAGCCATTTTCTACCGTACCTCGTCCAACCAATGGCCGGCTAAAGCGTTCGCTCCGATCTTCAGCCTGGAAACCAAATTCAAAGATTCACATTCGCAATCCGTTCAAAATCTTTACAAATTCCGATCAAATCAGAAGCAAACCCCCAAAGAATCAAAGACCTAAACATCTCTAACCCTACCAATACAATCTATACATAGATCGCACAAGAACCCGGCGAAACTATACCTAGTTTCCGACCGCAGGAAGCTGCCGGCGATCAAGAACCTAAGGCTTGCAAGACAGGGAGGCAAGTTATGACGGTGTTCAAATGGCACCAGCATTATATACACAATGGGGGAGGGTTGACGCTGAGGCGGAGGAAGAAGAGAAGAACCAAGATCGATACCATACGCCGGTCACGTGCCATCTCGTCATGTCCAGAGAAACCTACTTCGCTACCCGATGTATCATCGGTCACGAAATATACCTCTGTTTAGTGGTGAAAGAAACCCTAACGTTAGTGGCCCCGAGAGGTTTTCATGACTCTACCGAATCATAGGGCGGGTAGACCAGGCGAGTACGAAACAATGTGGTGAAAATTGCCGACATCGGTGGCTTTGACGGCTCACCAGCTGGTGGTGGAGAAGTTGGAGTTCTCCACGCGGTCAATATAGGGCGGCTGCTGGTGACCGCAACCGTGATTAATGGGTAATCCGTATCCAAGGATCCGATAAAACACATCCGACTCAAATCTGAGCACGATTTAGTAACGGATTAGGGACCCTTGAAAACGTATATTATCAGATCAGGTACGAACCGGTCATAATATTTTTATCTTCATTATAATTGTAAACGATAAATACGTAATGTCCATACAATTGTATGTACTCTGTTGCAGCATATTGGAGGCACACAGTAAAAAATAAATAGGTGACGTGCAAACATCTGCTTCGTATATTTCCTCAGCCCACCGATCCCTTCCGCTCAGCTCTGGCGTCAGTCCATTGCGCGCGATGGCCTATCCGAACGCACGCGATCAATAGAGCATTGCCACAATCAGCGTTTCCTCACGACTCCGGCACCCGCCATCAGCTGAGCTGTCCATCAACAATTGGTTGGCTATGTTCATTTTGTCTTCCTATGTGAGCAAGACGGATCGGGTGTGTGGATTGCCTGCAAGCAGAAGTTTAAAGATCCAATCATAGAACAACAGGTGTCGTGGTTGGTTGAGATTCTACCTACGGAATCGTGTGACGGCTCAGATGAGTCCTTTAATCTACATTTGTTCGTCATGCCAACGTGTGAACTGAATGCAATAACTGATTCTCATTCTACTCGACTACGCGGTGACCAGATCTCGCTGTGTATCTTTCCGTTTTTCCTCACCCCCTGTTTAGTATCTGCTTCGTTCTCGCTGAGCTCCCTCGCGCATGGAGAGCTCCGCCCTTTCCCGCCCCATCAGCTCCCCTCTCTCCATCCACTCCACTCCCATCCTTCGCCACCGCCCCGTCTCCGCTCTCCGATCCACCCCGCTTCCCTCCGCGGCCGCCCTCTCCTTCATCGTCCGTCCCCTCTCACCCAATCCCCTCCGCCTCCGCCCTGTAAAACGCTGCCATTCCCCCATTCGAACGTCCTCCTCGCCTTCTAGCGCTGCCCTAAATCCGGCAGCTTCTCCGTCGGCGTCGCCGCAGCCAACTCAGGGGGCGAAGCCCGTCCCCTTCGCGATCTCCGTTGCCATTGGTCTTGCCGTGCGGTTCCTCGTCCCGAGGCCCGTCGATGTTACGCCGCAGGCGTGGCAGCTCCTGGCCATCTTCCTGTCAACCATCGCCGGCCTGGTGCTCAGTCCTCTATCGGTTGGTGCCTGGGCCTTCATCGGTCTCACCGCCTCGATAATCACCAAGACCCTAACCTTCTCGGCGGCCTTCGGGGCGTTCACGAATGAAGTGATCTGGTTAATCGTGATCTCTTTCTTCTTCGCAAGGGGTTTTGTCAAGACCGGCCTCGGAGATCGGATTGCGACGTACTTTGTTAAATGGCTAGGGAGAAGTACACTGGGGCTGTCGTATGGGCTTACCATCAGCGAGGCTTTCATTGCCCCCGCAATGCCCAGCACCACTGCGAGAGCCGGCGGGGTTTTCTTGCCTATCATCAAGTCCTTGTCCCTCCAATCCGGGAGTAAACCCGGGGATCAATCGGCTGGAAAGCTGGGGTCCTACCTAATCATGTCACAGCTCCAGGTTTGGGTCTCTTCTTTGTTCGGTGTTTCCTCCCCATTTTCCCTCTTCATTGTGGAATACGAAAGTGGTGATTTATCTGTTTTTTAACGGAAAACTTAAACTGTGGTCAAATATTTGCTAATAACAACCTATTACGTGTTAAAGAAATCTTGCAGAAATATGTTATTAGTTCGTATATTTTTCTTGTTCTAGCGTCTAAAGAGATCAGAACGTCCGGATTATAGAAGGTCGACTTGAAAGTCAAACACCGAAGAAATTGACTGTTTTCACGCATTAGCTATTCAAATGTTTCTGATATTCTTAACAACAGTTAGTTCCGTAGTTTCTTAATTTTATTGGGTATGGGGAAACTTGTTGACAACAAAAAAAAAAAAATTTATTTTTATTATTTTGTCAATATTTTTCAGATAAATTCCTTGAAAATATAGTGCTTTCATGATTTTCTGGTCACTGAAGAACATTTTTTCCTCAATCTTTGATATACAGAGTTTAATAAACTGGAGCTTCGCTCTGCCCGAAATATTGGTTGATCTATTTAGTGATATTAATACTTCCTTGATCATGTTAAATCTATAAATAGGGCTGCATGCTTGATGCAGAAAAGCCTAAGTTTATTTTGGAACCAAGGAAATAAATATAACCAACCGTCGGAACTGAAGATTATGTTCTAAACAGCATATGCAAATTGAACCTTTTTCCATTGATCTGCTCCTTTCCCAGTCTCTATATCGGTGGGAGCTTCAAGCACAGGTCTGCTTTTTACCAGCACTAGGAGGATATATTCCATTTGATAAATGCATTTGATAATCACATTCTTTTATTCCATGTTAGCACCATATAAATTAATTATACTCATCTTAGCATCATCATTCTTCCTTATTGTTCTCTATCCTAGTTTTTAATACCCTAAACAACTAAAACATAGTCAACTCACTTTTTATCTTTCTTTCATCTTATCTTATAAGTATAATGACTCACCTTGCTTTTCTGGTGCATACAGTCAGCTGGTAACTCAAGTGCCCTCTTCCTAACTGCTGCAGCTCAAAATCTGTTGTGTCTTAAATTAGCTGAGGAACTTGGCGTTAGGATTTCTAGTCCATGGGTGTCATGGTTTAAAGCTGCAAGCTTACCTGCTATTGTTTCTCTTCTAGCTACTCCCTTTATCCTATATAAACTTTTTCCCCCACAAGTAAAGGATACACCAGATGCACCGGCTTTGGCCACTAAAATGCTGGAACAAATGGGACCTGTCACAACAAATGAATGGGTGATGGTCGTTACCATGGTTCTTGCAGTTTCATTGTGGGTCTTTGGGTAAGCAACTTATATCAGTGCTTTGCTTATGAAGTTTTCATTTTATTTCTACAAGAAATTTGCTCATCTCTGTTGGTGGGCTAATGTGTTGGTGACAATTTTTAAGCACATAATACATGCAGTTTGACTTTATATGAGCATAGAACTTGTCCAAATGCAACTGGGATTTGTCCATGTAATGCCTTTAAAATGTTGCCTAGAAATGTTCTTGATAAAAATTGTAATGTTGGAGACTCAAGTGCCGTAGCATTTGAATGATTTTGATTCCGCTGGGGCTATGCTTACATACAGGTAAACATAATCTGCAGACATTCAGTATTTTCAGTGTCCAAATTGTAGGTACAAGGGAAGCATGGACAGCTATAATGATGATATGATTAAAAAGAAAGAGATAGGAGAGGGAAAGGAGATTAAAAAAAATAGTGGATAAAGAGAACAGCAGGTAACTAAAATTCTATAGAAAACAAAATATAGACTTTAATTTTCCCTGCTATTGCCTCATTTAGGCTTATAAAATTGGAAAATTTTAGTTCGCTACAGTTCAGGGATCCAATCACTGCCATTCCCTAATATTTTTTTAGTTCACATAAAACTTATGCAGACATAAATAATGCAGACATAAATAATTAAGTTGTTAACTTATGCAGACATAAATAAGTAAGTTGTTCATCTGCCACAAAGAATGATTAGTTTACGAAGATGATTTGACTTGACATGTGCAGATTGTTTTTTATCTATTACTCAAAATTTTATGCTTTACCTTTAAAAAAAATTGCATGTCTTTCCTGCTTTATAAAAATCGTTGCCTCTTTGGATGAATAAGAAGTGTCCATTCTCTAGCTGCTGATGCTGAAATGAGTAATGTGGAAGCTGAGGATGTTCATTTTTAGGGTTGTCTTGCCAACTTCTTTTCTTTTGCTCTGTCTGAGATTTTAACATATCTGTGTCCAAGGTTTTGATGAGATGTTTATAGTCCCAAGCTTCTTTCTCTGTCCATGTTTCTCCCACTAAGATCAGATATAGGGACATACAGATCTAGGGCACTTACTATGTCACAAAAGTAGTGTTAGAAAAATGTGTGGATAAACACATAAATTACATGTATGCACTTTTATATGAAGACCTGGAGATACTTCATTGATTCTGAAATTGGAAAATGTATAATAATACAAACCAAATGGATAAGTGAAAATATTGAGGATTATCAGGAAAAATGGAACTGGAAATCTCAGTGATAATTTTCTCACTTGATGTCTTTTCATTCAGTTTATTTTAAATTTAAGCTTCCTCACAAATCCTGCGATCAAGTTTAGCGGCATGCAGTATCCTCCATGCATGTTCTAGCTTGTGGTCATTAGTTTTATGTTACTTTGCTTCATTACTCTACTATGATTCTCATTTTTAAGTAAATGGTTGGTGTGTAGAGATGCCCTCGGAATACCAAGTGTTGTTGCAGCAATGCTTGGACTATCCATCCTTTTGCTATTGGGTGTGCTGAATTGGGATGACTGCTTAAGTGAAAAGTCTGCATGGGACACCTTGGCTTGGTTTGCAGTTCTAGTTGGAATGGCAGGTCAGCTGACCAATCTGGGGATAGTGACATGGATGTCAAACTGTGTGGCCAAGTTACTTCAGTCTTTCTCACTGAGCTGGCCTGCAGCTCTCTGTGTTCTTCAAGCCTCCTACTTCTTGATCCATTACTTATTTGCAAGTCAGACCGGTCATGTAGGAGCCCTATACTCTGCATTTCTTGCCATGCATTTGGCAGCTGGTGTTCCTGGTGTGTTGGCAGCACTTGCTTTGGCATACAATACAAATCTTTTTGGTGCATTGACACATTATAGCAGTGGTCAGGCTGCTGTCTACTATGGAGGTACTTTCTTCTTGTATAAATCTCTGCAGTTATGTTATTTGACTTTTTTTTCTTTTTTAAAATAAATACTGAAATCCAAAGCTGCAACAGAATTGCCTAAACAGTAGAAAAACTATTTTGAAAAATGTAACAAAACTGGAATAGAAAATGAATGTACAAATAGTTTGGTTGGTAAATCTCATGAAAAGAATGTTTAACAAAGTATATATTTTGACTTAGCGGCAGAGAACAGGTACTCTAGCTTTTTCTTTTGTGTTTTTGTTTGAATCCCCTGATAATGATTAGGTACTGTCTGATTCAGTATGTAATAATATTCATACGAAAGTTCATTTCCATGTCCTATATGCCATAAGTTTTTTAAGTTAGTGCTTTCTTTTGCCTTTTCTCTACAGCGGGTTACGTTGAGCTTCCCGACGTATTCAGGCTGGGCTTCATTGTAGCTTTGATCAATGCCCTCGTGTGGGGAGTTGTTGGTACCTTCTGGTGGAAGTTTTTAAGACTTTACTGAGGCTGGTAGGCTGCAAGTCAAGAAAGTGTTTCCTGATGCACCAAGCATAGACATCTCTCCTTGTCTTAAATTGTTCTGGAGAATCTTTTTTCATTCTTTCTTATTGGCCTTTCTGGTCCCAAAATTTTGATAATTGAAAGGATCTCACAACTTCTTTGCACTTTTAGGCATTTTAATGTTTCTGTCATATCCCTATATCACAAACTATCCGTGAAGTTGTAAGTCAATGCTGAAATTGAAGTCAATGTCCAACTATGTCTTTATCGGTATGATGGAACATTTATTTTTCAGCAATGCAATTGGTCATGGAATGATCAGATCAGGGAGACATTTTTTTGTGATTGCAAATGCTGGTAATTTGAATCATAGCCTTTAAATTCATAAACTGTTGTTCTCCGTCTCGCCGTGATATATAACAAACTTCATCCTTCTCTTCTTTCCAATTGCCCTAAAGGTCACATATGATGAACTAATCATTACCATAGGTAAAAGTATCATGATTTTCACCATAAATGTTATCATCATGATTATTATTACCATTTTGTTGTTTCATTTGTTCCTGCTGCAAGTTTTCAATTACACTGTCAGAGGAAGTTGTCACATGTTTCAAACCAATCCTTGTATATCGAGTTTGCACAAACTGCTCAGAATGGCTGCAGGTTTTCTACAGTTTTCTGTGCCAAGAACTTTGTTACATAATTCATGATTCATCATAACATTTAGACATCGTTAAAGCCTGCTCATCCTTATGAAACGTCCAAAGATTCATCATGAACTGTATTGTGTAGATTTTCTGTAAACCAGTATTCAGAAATTTTCTCTTTATCCAGGTGAGTACTATGATTATTCTTGTCCCAGGCATTTAAAGGAGTTGGTGCTGAATCTCTGCAAACGATAACTAAGGTTAGTGGGTTTCATTTGGTATCTGCATAGTTACTTATCTATGATTGATCATCTGTACCATTCCCAAGGAGGGATTAAGATACTAAAAATATGCAGCTGTGACTCTATAGATGATATACCTTGAAGAGTCTGCTTAAGCCTGAAAGACACGATGGGATTCTACTTCCTAGCACACCTTATTATATTGCCTAAGCTTTTCCTAAAGTTCTCAGCACTCAGGAAACCTTTAGCATGCTACTTTATGTGAATCATGACATCTGCAAGTTTTGAAATGAAAGATAGCCCCAAATATCCACATCTTTCTTTGGGCTTTAAGGTCATGACTCAAAACAGCACACCACCTCCCTGCTTTATCTTTCCTTCTTTATCTAATTTGCCTGGCTTTTCCTTTTGTGCAGGAGCCGACTAGGTTGGGTGCTCCCATAGGCTCTACCAAAAGGTAAGCAAAAAAGACACATCGCTTTCCTACACTTGCTTTAGATATTGGGAAGAACTTGACTGCAATTGATTGCTTGCGAATCGTTTGTGCACGTCAACTTTGTTCCCTTTGGTCGCCATCTTGAAGAGTCGTATGAGAGAAATGTGCATTTTGTTATTCTCTTCCCTGAAATCTTCTTTTTTTTTTTTTCCCTTTGGTGACCATATTATTAATTGATGCGAGTTTAGCTTAGATTAATCTTAAATTTCAACAAGGGAGGCAAAATGTTAATGAGGGTTTTAGACTGATTGCATATAAATTCAGGATTACCCAAAAAGCAGGATTGAGAGTCAGTCTTTTGTCAAACATAAATAAATAAAAGTGAATATGTTAGATAGCTTGTATCTATTGTTCAGTAAAAATTAAGGAAGACATTATTCAAACATTGTATTCCCCTAAATAAAAGAAATAGAGAACATTTATACCCATAGGGTCAGTGCAATACAATTTGTTTACTCGACTAAGGATTGGATTGGCAGAAGAATCATATCTAAATATATTTCATGGGTGTGGAATGTTAGATGGTGAGGAAATTTAGACAGGAATTGATACTGTTGGAGAAAGGACATGGAAATAAATTTTCAGGTCTATGAGAAAAAAATCCATATTAATGACCAATTAATATATCCCGACAAAGATAGAAAAAGAAATATTCAAGATTACATGAAATGTTTAAAGGAAATTGACAAATGCATTAGATAAAATAAATATATTAGGATTAGTGGGACGAGAAGAAACAGAATACATAAGAATAAAAATAGAAAAACTAAAAAAGATTTGGCAGCTTTAATAATAATATTGCTTTGAACAAAACATAACCGTAGAAAAATATTCAAACCTAGAGACACTTAGTCTTGTTATTCCTGATGCCAAGCAAAGAACTAGACTTGTGTACATCTGACCAAAGCTGCTAAAACAAGACCTCCCCCCACCACTAAGAGGTCTTACTTATCCTCCGCGAATAATTTTTTCAAGTATCAATATTGGATGTCACTATTAGTTGTGGTCCATGAAATGAAGCATGTTACTTTCTAAATTGGAAGTCTTGTATCACATTAGATGATATAAACAAGTTTATCTCGATGCATTATGATATACATACAACAGATAGTTTTTTCCAGCCATATATGACTGTGGACTGTGCATGTAGTACTGCAATAAGTAATTATTCATAGTTCATCATTCTTGAGTTGGCGTTAAAAGATAGTATATGCTATAGCAGCTTTTTATACCTCTGATAAGAGCAGCCAAAGCAAGACCTGCACAGATAAGTTTTAGCAATGGATATTGGACATCACTATCAACTGTTGCCCAAGAAGTAAAGCATGATAGTCGATTATATAAACAAGTTTTATATTGATCCGTTTATGATGTAGAACATACAGTCCTTTTAGCCATATGATCGTCAGTAATGGATTCACTAAGGCAATAAGTATTAAGTATTTATGTCAACATTCATCATTATGTATTGGACCTTAAAGATAATTCACTATAAGGGCATGTGAAAATTGTCAACTTGATGTGGGTCTCCTGCAGGATAGGAATTGATTTGCTAGTAGCACTTGTTGGTTTGGGGTCCAACAACCCTATACCTGTGTCTAATGGAAGAAACTGGAGAAGGAGCTGATGGTAGCACTGATGGACACATTAAAATACTTAAGAGACAACGTTTTGATGGAACAATGTGTGGGGTCAGAGATCAAATAGTAAGTTGACTCAAACTTCACTTTGCCCAAGCAACGAAGAGCTACTATCAAAGAGAGAGGGGCTACCAGTAGTGGGCCCTTGAGATCATGTCGTCGTAGAGTCTTCCCCATTAGAAGCAGATGAAGATGCTTAGCATCTTAAACTATAGAATCCAGTAGTTGCAGGTCTTCTGTTTTGATGACAACTATAGCTGCAATAGAAGCGGCGGTTTGTATATTGTGTGGATGAATGTAGCAGTACAAGATGGTCGGTGGGAGTTGCAATTATAGCAGTGGTTTGTCTTGTTTGGTTTCAGAATAGATATATTCTGGATAGGAAAATAAATAACTTAAATTAAGATTCAATGTTTCAAAAATGATGTAATAATATATTGCATTTGGTTGAGTTAAACTAAAAGGGTGGAGATAGCAATACTAGTTTTATGTCCATGCTATGTTTTGTTAGAAAATATTATTAGTGTGCATTATAGTTTAATGTCATGTCACATATATTTAATGACATTATATGCTCACTTGTATAATAGGATATATATCATCATCTCTGTGATAACTCAAACATTGAAACTGCTAATTTTGTGGATGCCTTTTGGCAAAACTTAACCTACCCATAATCAATTTTCTTCCTAGGTAGAATAGCATTAATATCACTCCAGAGGACAAGAGTTTTAATTCAAACATGTGGCTCTCACTTTCATACCTTAAGATTGTCTGCATTAAAGAAAGAAAGAAAGCAAGAAAAGAAAAGAAATCCTGTGAGCAGATTAGAATTAGCCATCTAAAACCAAAAAGTCTGCATCTTTATGTTGATGACCTCTTCATGGCATATGTCATATTTATGGGGCTCTTCAATTAGACTTGGCTGATCCCTAATTCAACATATCATAGTAATAAAATTCAACCGATAAACTGGTTTTAGGCTTGGTAAAAATGGAGAACACATGGAAGGGCTAAATTAGTGTTCTCATGGGCAGAGATGGAGTTGCATGGTGGTGATGTCCCACCTACTTGCAGCTCCTTTTTCATCACCTTGGAATCCCTTCTCACTTTGAACATACAATGGAAAAGCATGTCCCAAAAGCTGGAATTATTCTCTTTAGGCAAACATCACAACCAATCCTTTCCTGTGAAAAAGGAACCACATATTTCCTTCTCATCCGACTTTCTTTTCTGGTTGCTGTTCCGAGCATTCATGTCGAATTCTATTCACCGAGTTATATTATTTTTCATCTTTTATCTTGAAATAATTATCAATTTTTTCTAAGCATAGATAGTAGAGTTGTTGGAGGAACCATAGAAATGTTCATGCACAGATCAAGGATGTGCATGCATGTCAAATTATAGACAACCCTCATAGATATAGATTACCACAGGATGGATAAATGTTCATACTCTCATATGAATCCAATCTTTAACCTTGAGCTAAGAAAGAAGGATGTGCTGCATAAACATGAGATCACGACAACATGATATCGTGGCTACACATACTAAAGGAAAAGTTCAAGACTTGGCTTATACGAGGTTATACACAGACAAATAAGCCACGTAAGATCATGTTTATTGTTCTAATCAAATGTGCATGGACCAATTCCCATGTGAAAACAAGAAGAAAATGTATGCATGTCAGCTTCTGAGCCACAGGTTCACATCCACAGGTGGCCAGTCATCTTCTAGAGTTTTACCAGTATAATTAAACTAATGGAAGCTATGGAAAGTATGCATCTGGTTAGTGCTAATCCCTTCTGATCAAACAATATGATGAGTCACTTAATTAATTGCAATTTTCTTTCTTCCTCTTCCTCTTCCTCTTGTCATCACTCTGATACGCTGACAACGTCCGAATCCTCGAGAGTAATTAATGTGTAGTTCAAGATTAACTTTTTGTTATGGTCTCCATCGTCTCAATATATACATATTGTTATTAGTATTAATATTGCCTCGTCTTTGTTGTTGTGACAAGTGGAGAGCAATACATTTCCATGCCCATGATGTGTTGTAGTGTCTCACATCGGCAGCGATCATTGCACTTGTGTGTTTCCTTTATGTTCTTTTTAGTAGCTCTTAGATGATTTGTCTACGTATGAAACCCTCTAAAGATGCCTCTATTTCTGTGTATTGGACTTGCACGTACGTATCTTAGACAGCGAGAGGGTATATGTAGACCTTCCACCTTTACTCAAAGAAAACGAAAAGAAATGGTCTCACAATATTTTTGTTCCTTTTTCTTTTCGCTTTTTAGATTCCAAGTCATGGGAAGCGGATAGGATCGAGGAGGTGTCACCACAACTGTGGCCAAAAGCCAGGGCAAAGATGGCCATCACCAGTTGTCTTCCCCAATAAACATCCAAAAATCTTCATGTCTCGAGGTGCGTGTGTTTGTCTCAGCGGTGATAGGTGTTTTGTTTCTCCATTCCAATGCAGCAGCACTCCCACTCATCTCGCTTCTTCCAAACCTATGTCGTCCATGAGGAGGGGAGGGGGGTGTTGGGACCTCGTGCATTGCATCAGGTTCTCGGTGGGGAACAGTACAAGAAGCTGCCGGAAAATGATTGACTTGGACTCTGCACAGGTAGTAGCCATGCGGCATGCCTCCTCCTCCTTCTTCCCCTTCCTTTTTCTGTGCAGGCCACGGGAGGTGGAGGTGGGGGTGG
>LVTN01000376.1:75391-150548 GCA_001649415.1 Musa itinerans
CACCCACCCGGGTCACCCTAAACTCAACCCCAGGGTTTCAACCCTCCACTTGACCTCTTCTATTTATGGAGGCCGGGAATCTATTGCTTTCTGTTCTGCCACCTTCCCCGCTATCCCTTTCAGCTCCATCACCTCTCTCTCTCTCTCTCTCTCTTCCCCCTCCCATTCCTTTCTCTCTCTCACTGGTCTATGAGAACTCCTATAGATTCAGACCACAGGGTGATGTCTCGCCATTGATGGGTTCTGAAGCAGAGGAGATGGGTCAGAAGGAGAAAGAAGAGGGGATAGGGAAGAGACTCTCCTCCTCTGCTCTTTCTCTATCCTCCACACAGCTGCTCCCACCGCTGCTGTGTGTAACCTTACTTCCCTACTTCCTTTAGAGTGTGACGGGTGTCGTATGCTTCTTGGACATCGCAACTTCTTCTGAAACCATCGAGCAGCTGTGAGAGCATGAAGAGGCCGATCGGTTACTCGGATCATCTGATCCCCACTGGTACTCGACATGCGTGTTGTGATCAGAATTCTTTGCGGTAGTTACAGAGTAATTACTTGGTCTCTGATTTGGAATTGGTGTAGGAGAAGAGAGAAGCATGTTCCGGCCCTTCGTGGATGGGGTGGAGGACGATGAGTTCATGGACGAGGAGATGTGCAGCGGCGGCCCCCGGGGGGCCAAGAAGCGCCGGCTGAGCGCCGACCAGGTGAGGGCGCTGGAGAAGAACTTCGAGGTGGACAACAAGTTGGAGCCGGAGCGGAAGGTGAGGCTGGCGCAGGAGCTCGGCCTCCAGCCCCGGCAGGTGGCCGTCTGGTTCCAGAACCGCCGGGCCCGGTGGAAGACCAAGCAGCTGGAGCACGACTACGCGGCCCTCAAGGCCAGCTACGACCAGCTCCGCCTCGACTGCGACGCCCTCCGCCGTGACAAGGAGTCCCTGCTCGCGGAGGTGAGCTACCGAGCTTGATCCAAGTTTAAGTCGAATTGCTCGTACATGGATCCGATTCTGCGGTGGTACAGATCAAGGAGCTGAGGGCCAAGTTGGCCGAGGACGGGAGTCTAAGCTTCTGCCTCGGCAAGGAGGATCCGGTGGCGTCCGATGCCGAGCAAAAAGCCACGGCCCCGCAGGAGCCACCGCCTCCGATCTGCAAGGACGGGTCTTCGGACAGCGACTCGAGCGCCGTCCTCAACGACGCCATCCTGAACGACGACGACAGCCCTCGAGGGCTGTCGTCGTCGGCGTCGGCCCCCAACATCCTGTCGGTGGCAGCGATCGGATACGGCACCTTCTCTTCCTTCCCGGCTTCTCCGCCGCCGTTGCTAAACTTGGATTTTAGGACACTGAAACCCATCGGAGGACTTAATCATCAGAACCATGCCATGAAGATGGAAGAGCTTCTTGGTGTGGTCGAGCCATGCAGTGGCTTCTTCTCTGACGACCAAACTCCATCACCCAACTGGTTCTACTAGAGCTAAAAGCCATGAAGAAGATGATGAATGTGTTGAAATGGAAGGAGGAGCTTTATGGAAATTTTGTTATGTAATCTTTCTCAATGTTCCACTGTGCATTATTGCAATAAGAATCGAAAAGGAAATGCTTTCGCTGTTGTAAGAGAAGGAGAAAGACTCTGATCTCTTTTCTATCTCATCAGTAGAAATTAAGTGAGCAGTAATTGTAATTGGAAGAAAAAAATCATGAGTTGCATATTTATTGTTCCAACAAGCTTTTGCTACGTATGTTCATATGAGCCCCTTTCTTTATTTGAGCTTCATTATAATTATTGTATTATCCAACACAACACCAATGTTGTCTTCCTTCTTCTGTGTTGTGTTTCGTCTCCTTAATAAACACACAATGCCTGCAGTCCTAATCAATTCCATGTTTACACCATCTTGATGATACTTGGAATAGAAGAAGATTCCCTCCACGAACAACTTCGAAGGTTCCCCCAAATAGGACATGTTGCAATCAAACTGATTTGGTTAGCACTACAAGAAAACTTCATTCTTCTATCAACTTTTAGTCAATTTGATCTAAGTTTGAACAGTGTAGTGTGGTGATGAGTTCTGAGTAATTCCTATTCGATGACTGGTTTTGAGCCATCAAGCGAGAGATATTAGTTTGCAGAGAGAGAGAGAGAGAGAGAGAGAGAGAGAGAGAGAGAGGGATTGGTTGAACATAAACATGTCATATTTCTTTATGTTGAGATCACAGACTCATCTTCTACCTAACAAATATCTTTATGTCGAGATGAAGAGTATGTTATTCTTGGAATTCATGTGTTTCTTACATGGATTAATTGGCACAAACATCTGAGAATAATTTAGTAGTTGATTAAAGAAAATTATCTCTTTTGAGACGATAGATGTATTGTTGCACAAGTAATGGCTGTCAGGTTCGAGTCCACGTCTTATACGTTATTTAATATAATAAATGGGAATTTTTTATGTAGTGCTCATTTTAGCTGCTGATTTCTGGCCAATTAATATAGTGTCAGAAGTCCATTTTGAGTGGCCAACCACAGAAGAGAACTTGGATTGGACCACAATGTTATGCCCTCAGATCACTCTCAGCTGCTGGATTTGATTCCCAATAAGTTCGATCTCTATGCCCACCTCTCTCTCTCTCTCTCTCTCTCTCACACACACACACACACAATTACCATACAGAAGAGTTGAAGGGATCAACTTGAAACAACATTTAGTGAGAATGTAAATTACTTATGCAGTCTTTCTAGATGGAATCTTTATCAGGCATCTGTGTCACATATTGCTGCAGGCAACAATAAGTGTGAATGAAATCTCAAAGTGCATTACATTAGGGTTTTCCACCTTGACCACAGGAGTCAATGGATACAACTTGCAATGTTTATTTCGACATATGTGTGAGGCTCCTCCTGTCGGTACAATCTCTCATCTCCTAGGAGAGAAGTCGGAAGGACAAAGACTCCGACGTGTGCATGCACGGTCGATCTCACGCATGTCAACACTAGCGAGCTTAGACACTGAGCCACGGATGAGGGATTCTTGTGTTTATGATCAGATGATCCACGCTTGGGAAAAAGAAGAGTGGTGGAAGAAATGGAGGGTCGAATTAACATCCTTCACCTCCCGCAACTCCAATTTTTATCTCCCATCCATGCAGCTGCCGTCTTATTGCTCGGCATGACCTCGAGCCATCTTTTTCTTTCTTCTCTCTCTCTTATCACCGGCCAGTGAAAAGCAAACCTTTTCTCTTTTTCTTCTTCGTCTTCTTTCTTTCTGCTACAACCCAATCCACTAGTAGTCTGCGGGGTTGATCCGACGCCCGAGAAAAAGTCAGCAACAGACAGACGGAGAGAGGGCGATGGGATGCTTGGACGAGAGAACCACCGCGTTACGCCCCGCCCCGCTCTAATCTAATCTTTCCGTCCCATCCTATGTGGTCCAGAGTGGGCCGTCCCCCACGCAACAAAAGCCAAGAAAGCAAGCGAGGACAGCGAAGGCTGGGAGGGGTGGGGGATCGCTGAAAGCCATATGAGCAGTTTGTAATGGGAGACAAAAGCTCTGTGGTCCGCGGCAGGTGGACTTTAGCAGCCCCTCGATGAGGCGGTCCGCTCTCTGAACCAATGAGGCGTCCTTATTGGTCCGATTCCCGACAGGCTCCGTGGTTTTGAGCACGCTCATTCGCTCGAGTGACGATGGTCCTGGCTGACCCGAGACAGGATGATCCTGGAAAAAAAGTGGGAAAGGGGGGGGGGGCTTGCAGGGACACAGAACGGTGGATCCCCCTTCCACGAACCCCCCGAACAGACGAAGAAAGCTGGCGGAAAGCAACGAGACACGCACCGCGAGGACGCGACAGGAGAGGGCTACCATCGTAGCACGGCTTCTCGGTTCCGCCAAACGCCTTCCCCCCTCCCCCCCCCCCCCCCCCGAGCCGCGCCCCGGGTCTCTTGCCGGTGGTCTTTTTCGTGTGGGATCGTAATGTTAATGTAAGGCATCGCCGTGAAAACTTCGCGACCGTCGTACCGACGCTGCCATGGCATTCAGATGATGTGAGACCTATGTGGGATCTTTATATATATATATATATACACATCGGCTTGGAGTTGCGAGCCAACTGTGGACGGAGTACGAGACGGGTTAGCTTTTATGGGGGGTGTGGTGGATCCCAGTGAGACCTCGTATTTTGCGCAAGATTTGATGAAAGAAGGGATGGTGCGCCTATCTATGAATGTGTCGTAGGGAATGCGCTGTCGTTGGGCCTATCGCCGCCATGGAGATAGATAGATACATCTAATCTTTTATACGTCCCCGAGGTAAAGTACCTCCCTCGTTTCTTTCAACTCAGCTTGGATGCGGTGGAAAGAGTCCGAAATAAATCGTGACAGCTGGAGTGAACAATGATGTGGAGTAATCTTTTAGGGATCCATTTTAACAGTTTGATGGCGAATCCAATCATCGTCGCCACAATGATGTGGCAACAAAATAAGGCCGTCCCGGCCCATCAACCACCGGTGTTCCTTCGTTAGTCTTGAACAAACGACGGTTGACATCACTTCGATTAGCATGCATCTCGGATGATGAGATTTAAGAGATCGTAAGAAGCAACCAAATTTTGTATCGAACCGTTTCCCCCACAGATGAAGCTTCTGAAGGTTGATAACAAACGACGGTTGTGGGTTATATACATACATACAGATATAAATATGCACCGAAAGACATACGGCCACAAGCTCTCCCTTTCGGGATGGTAAGAGGTCCACCAACGAGAGTTTTCCCAGTCTTTCCTCATGTAGTGTGGTTGTTGCAAGCTCTTTGCTCTTACCGGAACTCTTCAATCACTTGAAGCTCCTCGAGGATCAACTTTTCTTGCTTGGCATCTATGTATGGCATGTCAAGAATTTCAAACGATTGCAACGAAAAATGGATGTGCATATGCTCGACTCTATGCGCATAAAAGTGGCGCCATTAGCCCACCCATAGGTAATATTCAACAAACCTTGTTACTTGCCGTGTTAAACAACTAGGTAAACTACCATGTTATAAACAAAATGACGTAACCCTGATTTATGAAAAAGAAAATATGTTCAGAAATCTAAGAACTGAGACTCTTCTCATTAGCAATGGACCGAATTGCAAAACTAGGATACCTACATGCTTGTGATGTAAATTGATGAGTATGCGATGAAATTCAGTGATCTCACAGGATACATTCCTCATCAGGATTATCGGTAAAATTGGAGTGTAAAGCGTTCCCGACACTGTCCACGATGGCAGATGTTGTCATTGATGATTCGATGCATAAAATTGCAGCAATAGCATCAAGCTGTGTGACCTCATTCCTGAACATGAGTCTTGCATGTGCTGCAAGAGAAAGGCAGTTGAATTATATAATCAAGTAATGAGGAGCCTCGATGGCTGACTCTATGCTTCTACGGCATACCTTGCGCCAATCTTATCAAACTTTCAAGCATTCGCACAGTGGTTCTTGCTGCATAAATATATCTTCCTGAGACACGGCAAGCTTTATCTTATGATAGCATTTCCATACTAACCTGCATTATGTATTGCTGATCTTCGCTGGAGTTGATAATAACTTGAAATAACTCTTTCAGACTCCTTTGTCAGCACAGGTTTAAAATGTTGCTTTACATAGTGAATATACCTGCATATTGAACTTCAGAAGGTAAAAGGACGTCTCTCCACTCCAGCCAACAAACTAAATCAAATTCAAACATTATTTGGATGTTATTGAACATGCCCCTCTTCCAAAAAACTTACTCAAATTAAAATGTTTCATTATCCAACTAGCAACAGTAGTAATAAATACATGGATTGGCAAGTATTTGACAGAGCACTCCATAAATTTTGAGGTGCTGTCAGATGTGTTCCCCAAGTGCAGAAAGAAGATTTTCTTGTTAACTCAATCATTTATTTAATTGCTTCCAAGAAGATATCCAGAGGCTGAAAAAGCACTTTACATACTGAAAAGTATAATAGAATTGTACAGAACTACTTTCCGCAGATACAAAGTTCTAATAAGACCAATAAAAGGTTGTATCCTTTGTTTTATCTTTTGTGATCTGTCGATATTGTACCGAATCCATTCTTCAGCACTCATGATGTGATTTATGGACTCCACTAATCTCATGAACTTACCATGAACTTTGTATAGATCAAATAGATTATTTGGTACCTTTTTTGAATTTTCCTTTCCTTGGAAAGCACAGTTGTTTTGCATTTTATAAAATACATATTCACTGTATATGTGTGTGTTCGCATAACACATATGTTTTCTACCCTTATTTTTCTAAAACTTGCAGCCTCCTCGAATTTCAATCTGCACATGCTTCAAGTTAGCCTAAACATCTTCTTATTATTGCTTTTAGCATGACAAGTTGTGTGCCGTCAGCTCATTTTCACTACCACTTACAAGAATGCTTTAAATTTGATCCATTATGAGTCAAAGTCAAACTTTGAACAGAGATGGTATATGGCTAAATTTCATTGTGTTGCTGTAGAAAATAAATTAGTGCAATCTGAAGCATTAGTGTCCCCATTACGACAAGCACTTCTCTTTTTCATCATGTCTCCAAGTCAAAAGAAAAAATATTCTAAAAATTAACATCAACTAAACAGAGTGGTGCAAAAATATTTTTTGTGAAATATAAAGAAACATCTGAAGACAACAGAAGCACGAGGGAACTCTAAGGCTTACCTTCTAAGCATCACTACTGACCAGATATTATCTATGAACTCATCATTTTTGCTTCCCTGTTCTCCATTCTGGAAAGTCAAATGATAAATTCAACTAAAATTTCATTTAAAACTTTATATCAATCATATGGAAATTTCCATATAAGATGAATTGATTAGTAGCAATTGGTTAAGACATAAGAGAGTTATTTCACCATTATAATAGATAAGCATGGATATTTACCATTGCTAGAATATGAGATGAAACAATGGCATCCCATTCAGGATTTTTGGTATCCAAGAGAACAAGAACTATATCAAATCTGCTCAAAAGTGGCCCAGAAAGAGTTGTGTTCACAGATAAAGCTGAAAGTTGCAAAGAGAATTTGCGTCACAAGTTGGAAAAAATGTATAAAAAATCTTCTACTGAAGCATCAATTAGTCAAGTAACATTTATCTTGCATGTGTCCATATAACAAAAAAATACAACAATTTTGAGTTATATGCATGACATTTTTATTTTATGTTGAAGGTACATGAACATAATGAACAAGTCTGAACGGACAAGCAAAGATGAAATGTCAAGAGTTTGCCATAGTAGGATGTTGATGATTTTAATGCCAAGGAACAATGAGATAGGAACTTAAATGCAATTGTCTATGAAGAATTTCCAAATCATGAGATATGTAGCAATATGTAGCAAATACCATGAGCAAACATGAGGCTTTGTTACTGCTTATGCTCACTTATCCTCAGATAAAATTATAAGTTAAACTGCTAATCGAAGTACTAATTTCCTGATTTTATTTTCCAGGGATATTTTCGACAGCATTCATTTTTTATACTTGACACATCAAAAGAAACCAACAATTCATTTTAGATTTTAAGATTACAATAAGCATCTTGATGTCCATCAGATGTCAAAAAGCTCACTGATTTGTGGACAATAAAAAGTCAAATATTTACGTTTGGGCTTAACTTTACCAAATTTTTGTAATTCAACAGAAAAAGCGGTTCAATTTTCAAAAGAATGAAGTACCTTGATTAGGATCATATTGTCCCTTTGGATTAGTTGCACCAAACACGATTGTTCTGGTACTGAGAGTAGTTACCAGGCCAGCCTGAAATTT
Organism: Musa itinerans; assembly: GCA_001649415.1. Classification (NCBI taxonomy): domain Eukaryota; kingdom Viridiplantae; phylum Streptophyta; class Magnoliopsida; order Zingiberales; family Musaceae; genus Musa; species Musa itinerans. The sequence continues at coordinate 83,192 of LVTN01000376.1, forward strand.
AAAATAATAATTAACTTGAGTTCACAACACTTTCATCAAAGAATAATTAATGCACTAAATGGGGTAAATTGTCACTTTATCTAAATAAATATTGTTGATTATTGACAAAATATATGAAAAAAACATAATAATAACCGAGGACAAATCAAAGCAATAATTTTGTCTCCAAACTGTCTACCCAAGTAAAGAATGAACATCATGAAGTATCAGTAAGATCAACAACCTAATCAATAGTAGTATCAATGATTAACAATACGTATTTTGAATTGAAACCAAACTGAAAATTGTGCATGTCTTAGTAGTAATTTGGTTAATATAGAGAATTATTTACATAAATAGCTTGAATGGCTTCCTGGAAATATCGCTAAGATATCACTTAAATACTTTTCAAAGCAAAAAAAAATTCATATCCAAGAAATTGCATCAAACTAATATTGAAAAAGATAACTCCTAGTACTAAATAATAACTAACAAAAAAATAAACAAAAGACACCTTTGCAACACTGATAGTTTGTTGCTCCATTGCTTCATGTATGGTTGCTCTATCATGCTCTCGCATGCTATATATATATGCACAGAGGAATTGTCAGTCCAAGGTTTATCCTGAATCTCACAAAACAATAAGATAACTGATAAAATTTTAACGGCGGATGGGATGTAAGAAGTGTAACTAAGCATATTAAAACTCCACTATGTATTTTTTGCAGCATATACTAGAGTCCAGAACAAGTACATTTTAGTTTTCTCTGTCAAAACATTCACAATAATTGCTCAAAAGATAAAAAGAAAAAATAGCATAACATAAGAACTTAAGAACCAAGAGAAACTAGTATCACAGATTACTGGTCTACCATGTACATGCATGCCAAACTGATACACCAAAGGAAGTACATACAACTCCACAAAGTGCTGAAATATAGTCTTAAATGGGACCATATTTTACAACCCACCCAATATCAAATATTTTCTACTTAAAAAAAAATCACCAGCAAGGAAGGCAATGTTGTTCAATGTTTTCAAAGATATATTAACACATAAATAGAGTTCTTAAGAACTAGGTCACTAGGGATGAGCCAAAAGCTCTTATGGTTAGGGCTTAAGCAGTTGTGCAGCTATAGAAAATGACATCAATTTGAAATAAAATCTTTGATACTATATGTATTAAGTATGTTGTCTCCTTTACAACAAGTAACCATTTTTTTATTGGGCTTGGTCTCTGCTTGATTTGATTGGGATCAAATTAGGGTTCGATTAGAACTCTGATTAGACTGAATTGGAGTTTGGCTCGAACTTTACTTGATCATCCCTAATCAAAATAAACCTAACTTGATATCTCCTTAGTAGTGCATTATCACCATAAAGTACATGACATGGTAGAGTATGAAAGTAATTGATCCTTAAGTAGTGAAACTGCATTAAAATATAGCCAATATGAGAAACCCTTCATTAAAGAGAAGATTTTGGAAACAATAATATACCAAAAAGAGAAGCATTGAAATAAAAGAAACAACAAACCTGTCAAATTCATCTATGCAACAAAGTCCCCCATCAGCCAAAACAAGTGCCCCAGCCTCTAGCATCCATTCCCCTGTTGATAAGTATATATGAGAGATGGCACAGGAGGTACAAGTAAATAATCACATGAAAAAATAGCATAGTTTCAAAATTAAGATGAGAAGCATGCATCTTTCATTATTAGGTACCAATTTGAAACTCATAAACTTACAATAATCCCATTACTCAAATTTGTGTTCAAAAGGGCAGCCTAATGTACTAGGCTCTTGCACGTGTAAGGCATGCATTTAGCCTTATCCCTGAAACCAAAAAGGTTATATATGTGATTTAAACCCTGGTCATACCTAAATCACAAATGAGCAATCTTACCATGATATCAAGGCTCATGCTCCATTTGGTTCTGAAAATAGGAGTTATTATTCATCCATTTTCCAACACAATTAGGATCTAACTATTCATCTCAAAGCCACCATCCTTACTTTCTCAAGCATTACACTAGACATTAATAATATAATAAGAATCACAAAACAAAAAGCACCACTAGATCCCAAACAGCGCATTACCAGAAAAATTCATAGGAAGAAGATCAATGAGAAAATCACCTTCATGCAAATGGTGGCTGCAATCTCAAAACTATTATAAGCAACATTGATATTTTAAATTTCTTTGTGGAAGATGTGCTTTACTTGTTTGTATGAGCACAAAGAAACTAAAGAATATAGGTTATTACTTAAGACCTATTGGGACTAGACTGAAGAAAAGAAGAAAGAACTAATCTTCACAATACCTTAACGACAACAAAGAGGATCTCCAATGTCCAAAATCCCTTAAGACATAAGCCTTAAAACTTATTTAACTTGGGCATAAAAATTTTGTTGTTCAGTATTTCGGTCTCCCATGCAAAGCTCACAAAATAAGAAACTGATGAGTGAGACGATAATATGGACATACAAGAAAGAGAGACAAAGAAGTAAAAAGAAGTAAAACACAATACAAATTTATAAAGAAAATTATAAAGAAAGAAGTAAAAATGAATTGTCATTATCTTTTAAGCAGGTCAGATATGCTGCCATGACACAATCCTCCAGTAAAACGTTTAAGCCAGATTCAACATAAAACTCCAGTGCCAAGCATACTAGAAAGTAAGGCTCAATTTTGCCAATAATTAATGGTTGGGAAACATTTCAGACTAATTTTCATGTTTAAATCACTGAAACTTTTAAGCTTGAGTACTTGATGGGACTATAACAAAAATAATTTGCCACTAGTCTGCAAGTTTAGATTGATCATAAAAGCATAAAAAAAAATTATTAAGAAAAATACGTAAGAGTGCAAAAAATTCAATATTTAAATATTAAGCAGTGTTGAAAAGGGAAGAAGACACAAGCAAAGCATAAGAGACCTCCATCCTTGACAGCAGTAACAGTTAAGCCAGCACTAGTGCTTCCCAACCCAGTAGTGATCACAGATCGGTTACTTAGCTTTGCAGCAAACTTTAAAAACTGAGACTTACCAGTACCTACAATTTGATAAATAAGAAACTATTTAGCTGTGTTTGACAGATACATGAAAAAAGTCAACTATCAACCAATAGCTCAACTCTTTGACAGATACATGAAAAAAAGTCAACTATCAACCAATAGCTCAACTTTTTACTACCAGCTGCCTTTTATTGCAATACTTTTATATTCATAAGGAAAACTAAATAAATTGATTTACCATGTATCATAGATGTATATGCATAAGGAAAAATATTTACTCAATTGTCGTAGTGTTGACTCATAAAACTAGAAATGCAACACAATGTAGCACAAGTAACTATTCAATTTAAATTCAAAACCACAATTTCAAGTTGTTCAAGAAAGACACAAAGTGAAGAAAGACAAAACGTGCTAAGGAAAAAAATGAAAATAGTACCTAAGAGCTGATTTCTCTGCATTTCAGTTAAATCCAACATAACTTTTAGCCTTGTAATAGAAAGAACATTCAAGAAGAGAAAAAAAAAACTACACATGGGTTAAATTGCCGAAAGCATGTCTTAGCAAGTCAGTCATTTAGCAGGAATAGAGGAAAATTTTGAAGTGTGTGTAATTGTTAAGCACATTTATACGGTTTATACAGGAGAAAGGAACATAAGAAACAGTAATGATAAGCAAGAAAATGATCAGAAGAAAATGTCACAAATAAACACATCTTTTATAATATATATATATATATCATATATGAGCTTCAGGCATAGTATTTGAAGAATGTTCCATCATGCACTATTTGAACCTAACCTAGCTTTATTTGACAAAAACAAGTCTATAAAAAGCATATTCAGAATTACAATGAAAGGTTATCGAATATAACATGAACCTAATTAAGCAGATAAATTAATCAGAATCAGGTTCAGGCAAAGGTTGTCAAGATATGCCATGAACACTTTCCTTAAAATGGTAGCCATGATATAGACACAGAAAGAGAAGTATCTAAAAGAACAAGGTGGATGTAGAGACTGGAGTAATAAAGAAATGCTCGCATCCATGCGGAAAAATCATGGAGAAAATAAAATGAGGCATGCAATATTTTTTGCCTAAAGTAAACAAATGATAAAGTTAGATAGCTACATTATATTCAACAAGATGGGTAAAAAACATGCAACAATATTAAAGAAAAGAAGAGAAAGTTAAGCTAAACATGCTCTATCACCTTTGCTTACAAAATCATATAGGCATAATATTATGGCCCTTTCATGACCTTTATTTTGGATACCAAGATATCAATTTGATATAGACAAATAGAATAATGACCTCATTAGAAATGTGATACAACAAACGTCATATCTGATGAAAGTTACCAACCATGCAGCAGGTGATACCTGGGTCACCAACAAGAAGCAAGTGAGATTCTCCACGAATCTTTGTTCCAGAAGCATCAACATGTTGGACTCCTCCAATAAGTGTCAAAGCAACTGTGCTTTCAGAAGTGTGAAAACAGTTAATTGAGAACCAAAGAAAATGAAAATGTTAAAGATGAAACAGATTCCTACTTGTTGAGGGAAAAGTGACATATGCCTTTATACTAAATTAAACAAAGAGGGAAAAAGTGACATATGCCTTTATACTAAATTAAAGGTGGGCAACAACCTTTTTCTTTTTCCTTTTTTTTGTTTTTTTTTCATTCCAACATGTACTGTTGGATTTTGGAAATAAAACGGGTTCCCTACCTGCAAGCTTCACAGTGAAGAGACCAAAAACCTGAGGGCAAATTCCTTGTAGAACAGCATTTCTTCCTGTAATGATTGTGAATATATAAGACTGAAAAAGACGAAGAATCATATCATATACTAAGAAAGCAAGAATAGACTTTTTATTAAGAAATAACTAAGAATGGAGGTTAAAGAAAAAAGAATAGTTTCTTCACCCTCAATAAATGAAGTTTGAGCTAGTTCAATCATAGTAATTTACATGTCTCTCCAATGAAAGACTATCTTCTCAAGTATCATTTGAAAGATCAGAATTGTAGTCAGGAATGGTTAGAGATGATAGGATCAAGATCGGTCGAGAAAATAATTTATACATGAAAAATTATTTTTTTTTTTTTAAGTTGAGAAATCAAAACATTTCTTTACCTTTTGTATTTGACATATATGGAATTTTGCAAATACTAAAGCCAAACATAAGAGACAAAAGTTGTATAAAAGAGAGTAAGTAGGATTGGCCCAATAAAATAATTATATCTATATATTAAATTAATCCATATTAAGATTTAATTCAAATATTTTTGAAGTAATATGCCGTATTTTGGCTCCATGCTTCTCTAACCATTTTACATGCCACATGTAAGGACAAATAAAGTAAAAACTTATATAAAGAGAGTGCCAACTTGATTTGAAGTAAATCCTAAATACCACGGCATGTCCTTCGTTGTACTAGAATTCTCATTTCCTTCAAAGTTGACTATCCTCTACCTTCCCTGTTTTTCTTCCTGTGTTCTTTCCTCTGTCTTACATGGCAACAAATATCATGATTATGGGGTTGGTAGCAAATGTGATACTTATAGCAAATAGCATCTGCAACAGTATCAATGTCTCCTTTGTTACATTGCAATAGTAATATTGGTCTTTCCTTTATCTCGACTCCTCTCTTCTTGTTCTCCTCCTCCTGTTCCTCCTCCCCGTTCTTTTTCTTCTTTTAATGCTACTAAATTGGCTAAAGTTGGTCATAATTAACCAACTATAGTATAGTTGGACTGATTCTGGCTCTTTTCAACAAAATTCTAGCTATAAGGTTGAGATATTGGCCAAAATTATATCATTGTTAGCAGATAATTAAGTGTATCATATTTGTATCAGAATTGGCTGATATCATGAATTATGTTCTCAAGAAAAATCACAAAATGGGGTTCATAGAAGGTGCTTGAATAATCAATTAGGTAGACATACTGATAGTAGCTCTGTTTCATGCTTTAGTCACTTATTAAACATTAGGATATATATTGATATGCATTTATTGAAACACTATAGCATGTAATAACTTTCATGGCAGAAAGCACCTCTTAGTGGGCTTGTCTTGTAGTGTAACCAAAATTGCTCAAATTTCTTAATAACGTCATCTGGGATGCCAATTTCAGACTTCAGCTGGTTGGTTCTCCTACAACAGGAAAATTTTACTATGAATTTAAAGAGGGGTGGCAGAAGGGGGAGAGAGAGCATATGTACAGACAAGAAACCTAAGAGAGAGCATAAACTACTGAAGCTGTTCATAACCCAACTTGTGAGAAATGCAGATGTCTTTCACTGTCATTCCATCAAGATTTTATCTTATTGAATGAAAACAATGCAGTTTCATAAAACTGCAAACATAGACATTGCTAACAAAAAGCTTTCAGACTCTTTCTTGTGCTTAACTTTAAAATTAAGAACAGGTCAAAACAAAGAGAAATCATTGATCTAGCTGTGTATCCAAGTAAAAGAGAGATAAAAGAAGGGAACCGACAATAGAGAAGTTTTAAATTATTTGAAAAAATAGGATGAGCAAATTATGTGAGAGTTAGGGCCTCAATACTACAAATGCCTTGATAGAGTACATATATTGATTCAAATAATTGGTTTGGGGTTGATCAGATGTAACAATTGTTGAATGTGTCTTCATAAATGTACCTAAACATCTCTCTGTAGAACATTCAAAGGGACAAGAATGTGTTTTCCAATAGTTGTGCATGAATGTCGCTCTAGAAACGTTTAATAAAATAATTGTACTTTGAGCCTGAGGAACATGGAAGTTTGCACAGTCATGGGAAGTTATATGTTTAAATATGCATATGTAGTCAAGAAAACGAGCTAATCAAAGCTGTACTATTTGTCCCAAGTTTCCAGAACTACAAATTATGAAAAAGGCTGATCTTTAGCCTCATCAACTAATGTGTTTGGTCAAGTAGAATATAAGAGAGTGAATATATGCACCAAAAAGAACAAAATCTAGAACAACTAAATCAAGAAACACATTTTTCTCTTCTAGAGATTGTAGCTCAGGTTCAAAAAATTGAATAAGAATTATACTTGTTAATCTATGATAACTACATAGGTGATATTGAAACTTGAGTATATCTTGTTCCAGGTTTTCAACAACAAAAATATAACTATTTACCTCACATAGTTAGCAATTAAGATGGGATCAAGGTCGCAGCGCACGTCCTTTAAATCTGAAGACCACTTTGCTGATAGAACCCCAGTAATAATGACATCATCTGAAGCACAAGGAAAACATCAAGAAGTATCTTAAGAGCAAGTGGAGGATACATCCTCAACATGATCAAATGAGCAGAGAATGAGATTAAAGCTAACCATAAATGCATACTTTTTGCTGAATATTCTTTGGATCATTCTACATAATCAAAAAATAAAAAATACAATTTCTATATATAATCTGAAAATGAAATGAGTGTGTTGAGCATCAACCATATGCCAAGCATACAAAGTTCTCAACCATATGCCAATCATACTGTTATGTTTATACATACTGGTCAACTATTTGTTAAGTGCTACTGATACTATTCTAAATCCAGGACACTTCAATTATCAGCTATCTCTTGGTCGATCACCTGCTACTGATGCTGTATGTGGTTGCTACTTGCTAGGCTGACTTAAAATTGAATTTTTCAGCTTCTGGTCGTTGTCAAGTAATATATCTCATTTTAACTTTAGTGCACTTGAGTAATGTTTTAACCATACATAATAGGCCATCATGGTTTGTCCTGCATCAGTTGGTCACATGCCAGATATTATAATAAATTAAAGAATATTTCGGTGTAGTCAGCTAGCATAGAACAATCTGACAAATACCACAAATGGTCAAGTTAGATGCATGAATGTAACAGTTGAAAGTAAAATCAGGGCTTCACGGATCGTGGTACCTCCGGCCTTGACCATATCAACCAGGTCATTCATTAGAATAACTGGAATTGAACGAGGTATAGACCCAACGCCCAGCAGTTGTGTGCTTTCTTGGATTTTGATCTCCTGGTAATCATGACATACTTTACTGTCTTCTATAGGCGCAAAGTATGTTCCCTCACAAGTTTTAGACCCCTGTGAAAAATTAAGTTCAATATTTTTCAGGTACCTTCACCATGGACAGATAGATAGAACATTTACCGGTGAAATCCTAAAGGATAACAAGTGTAGAATACTGTAGATGGTTGTTAATATGTAAATCATGCCTCGTATATGAATTGAGCTGCCACAAGCATGACAAAAACAAACGTAACCAACACAAAAACAAAAGAAATAAAAACAGAATACTAGATAGAAACAATTAAATACAACTTAAAGAAGCATACCCTAGAAGGGCAAGAGGTAGGAGGTTTTATGGACTTTCCGGCTTCCAGCTCAGGATGAACTTTGAACCTAATTACAGATATCAATGAGAATAATGACTAGTAGTTGCTCATATAAATCAAAGATCGATAAAGATAGTAAGATGACTTTATAATACTCCAGCAACAGAAAAAACCATAGAAAGTATCCAGTCTCCTGCTGTGAGAAGTTTGACAGAGAGGAAACTAACAGCTCCTCATCAGCTGTACGTCACAGATCTAACTTTGCCGGAACAATGTACTTGCCCATTTTAGATGACATTCTAGGGTAGTAGATACAACTCGATACTAATTGCTTACAGGTATCGAATCCAACTTTGCCAAAGAGAACTCATGATATTTAAAGAAGACCAGCACAATCTAGAAGAGTTCATTATAGAAGTTGACATGAGCAACTCTACTCCTTCATATCTAAACACTTACTCAAAAAGGCCATACTTAGATATTAGAAACATCCACTTAGGAAAAAATTGTCAGTTGGAAAAAGAAACTGTTTATCAAGCTTATGTTGAAATATTTGATAACTTGGGGAATTAGGAAACATACCAACCAGCCACAAGACCTAAAAAGTAAAAAACATGGCAATACATACAAAGTTGTACTGTTCAATAGTTTGGTAAACATATATATCAATCTAATAAATCAGTTTTAGCCTTGAGTTCAGCCGTAGTTATCATTGAGCCATGCTACCATCAAACACTTTCAAACTAGATGGCAGCATATTATGTTAGGAGGCACAAGTCCACCAATATCTATTCGGAATAGACTAAAAAGTATGTGTTACTGTTAGATTCTGCTCCATGTTTCACCTAATGGAGACCATTTAGGTTGTTTGCATAACCTAATAAATAACTGAACATGGATATCTTAGAGACATGATGAAAAGGCTAATGAGTCAAGGTACATTACGTTATGTTGCTACCAAAAATATCAGATAAATTTGTTCAATCAAGAAACAAGAAGAATTCAAAAAATTATGAATATACATGTATGTTATGAACCATCAAACACGTTATATATGTGAGTTGAAATTTCCTTGCCTATGCTTGCACCGCCTACACTCATAAAGCTGCTCCCATTCGATCATCTTTATGGCCCCTGATCGGATGACAGTCCCCTTCAGCGTGAGAAGGATCCTACGATGTTTCACCCTAATCCGCCCAATGCTTGGAAATGTCTCTGAACGGAACCCACCCCCAAAACACCATCAGCACATCCATCTTTTTTCTTTTGGCTTTTTTTCTCTTTTCTTTTTCTCTTCCCAACAACTAAGAAAAATCAAATAAATACCACACCATCAGCACATCCATCTTTTTTCGTTTGGCTTTTTTTCTCTTTTCTTTTACTCTTCCCAACAACTAAGAAAAATCAAATAAACAAGGCTATGGCAAAGATCAAACCGGGGGATTCCAAGGGAGAGCCACCGACGTTAATCCTGACATGAACGTGATACTTCTTGCTTGCTTTATGGCCCAGATCGTCAGGATTCTCGAGAATGACATCCTGCGGCGCACAATTCAAAGCGAAAGTAAGAAAGAAAGAGATACAACACACTGCATCGAAGCGGAAAACAAGAAATGTAAGAAAACCTGGCAGCGGCGAGCAGCTTCGTCGAAGAGCGGGAGGAGATGGGACGGGCGGGAGAAGAGGAGGTGAGCGAGAGAAGGGTCGAAATCCAGTAGCTCCGCGAAGCTGGGAGAAGGGAGACAAGTAGTGAGGGGTTGAACAATGCTTATCAATGCTTATACAGTGAGAGAGGGCAGAAACCAGGGCTTACTCGACGAGGAGGGGGTAATGGAGATTGGGGTCGGGGGAGAGGATGATGGAGCGGAGAAGGGGAGCGTGGTGGGAGATGAGGAAGCGGGCAAAGGCTCCAATTTGCTGCTGCTCGTCTTCGACATCGTTCGGCCCGGTCATTACTTCTTGTTCGCCGAATGAAGCGAGAGAGAGGGCGATCGAGGGCGGCGGGAAAAGGAACGCCGCTCCTAAAATGGACTTTCCACCCGATTAGCGCCGGAAGACGATCCGATTAGGCTGGATTTGGATCCGATTTTGACCGAACATTCAATTGTTGACCGGATCGAGGACCCGGTTTAAGCTGGTAATGTTCCATGTCGTATGTAAGAACCAGATCTCCGTAAGACTGCTCGCGTCGGCTACCTGCCCAGTGATTGGATGGTTCGACGGCTTCCGACGTGGGCCTTCTATGGGGCCCATTCGGACCTCTAATCACCGGTGAAAGCCGAAGGAGGGTGGGAAAAGATGTGGCACGGGCTTCTGACCTTGACTCTCATGTACATAGCGCACGTGCAGCAATGAAGAAAACGTGCGAGAAACCGAATGACTTTTCTAATTACAGCACAATCACATGATAAACTAAGGTAAAAGCGGCCGCCGGCCACCGATTCTGAGCGTGGATGATTGATTCAACGAAAACCACTGGCAAAGTAACAAAATTCATAAATAACGAGTTAGTAATGTACTATGGATTCAAGATCGCTTGTTAATTATGACCTGTTTTTTGCTTGTTTATACCATTTTTATTCAAATTATAGGACACTCAACTACTTAAGTGCGTTTAAGAGTACAATTTCTTGGATAGGACTTATCATCAAACCATATATTAGAGTTTTTTTTATTAAAAGAGAAAGTAAAGTTATCCACACCTGTCTTTAGGATTATCAAATAGTTTAGATTATATGAACCTTTCATGTCGTGGTTCAACTAAAAATTTCATATATGATAAGAAAACTTTGCATATGTATATTTACATATAATGTTAATGTTAATTTTACACTAATTGAAACTTCTTGATACTGAGAGTGATCCATCATTGCAATGATAATTGTAACATATAATGGTTTAAATGATTTTATTTTTTTTACTAATTATATATATATTTCGATCCTTACACATTTAAAAAATTATATTGGTATCCATATAATTACGAAAGTGAAATATTTTGATCAATTAATGTCATTGATGTTACCAATAAAATATTATATATATATATATAATCTTAATATTCTAATTAGTGGTTATGTATAACGACACGGTTAGTAGTCGTGGGTGATTGTCATGGATGAAAAAAATGATAATGAGAGGTAAATACTGTTTTGCATCTACGTTAACATCGATGCAATTATAAAGCGATGCAACTCTATAACTACGTTGACGTTGACATATATACATAATAATGAAAAATGCTAAATGTAGGGTGACTCTTGCCTATTCTCATCGCTCTCATTTATAACAGTCATACATAACCTTTAATACCATCGACGTCAGTCATTATCAATAGGAATGTTATTTTTTTATTATTATTTTTTTCATATTTTTATTAGTAAAATCGACGATCTTATGATAAATAAATTTAAATATTTCGCTTTCATAACTATAAGGATGTCAATATAACTTTTTAAAATATAGGAACCACAATACTAAATAAAATTAACTATAAGGGATAATATCTAATTAATCTTTATTTGCATATATTAATTTTCTAAGTAATATGGTTTTTCACTAAAATCCACAACACAAAAATACTTCCAAATTTTTGCATTTTGATGATGTAATTTTTTATCAAATTAAATCAATTTCTAACATCTTGTGATAAACTCAAACTCTACCTTGGACCAAGATTAATCATACCGGTATATGTGCCTTATAACCCATTTCATCTATATTATCGTTTTATTAGCTTAGTCGTGTTAGAAATGATTAATTATTAACTCTAACGGTGATTCAACATCTGGTACAGCTTTTCTGTGGAGTCCCCACCGACGAACTCTGGCGATTAAGACGCCAGCTTTTGTGCCGCTCACCGACGTGGAATTCCTGCGGGCGGGCGGGCCTGAGCAAAGTCCAATCTAGTAACCCACACCGAACCACGGCCGAAGCTAACGCTCGACCAACCCCAACCCACGTCAACTTGTCCAAGTCAAAGAAGTATCCGAGAAAGTCTCCAACCTCCCCTCCTCTCTCTATATATATTTCTCCCCCTCTTCTTCACCCCCATGCAATGGAATGCAGTAGAAGTGCCACAAATATAGCCTTTGTTGGATCGGAGAGAAGAGGAATGGGGAGGCCGGCGAAAGACGAAAGCCGATGCAAGCGGCATCCGAAGCACCGGCAGTCGGTCGGAGTCTGCCCCTTCTGCCTCCGCGAGAGGCTCTCTCACCTCACCCACCCCTCCTCCTCCGCTGTCTATCTTTCTTCTTCCTCGGCCTCTTCATCGCCCTACAGCACTTCCGACTCTGACCTCTCTTCTTATGCTTCCACTCCCCCGCGCCACTGCGACGTGAAGAGACCCAAGGGATGGCTTCTTCCCGAACCACGTGCCGCCGCGCGAGGAGGTAAGCTGACCAAGAGCCTGTCCCTGGTCTTCGTCGTCCGAAGCCACGAAGAGGACGAGAAAGAGAAGAAGATAATGGCGGATCGTAAAGGGAAAGAGAAGGAGAAGACGAAGAAGAAGAAATCGAGGTTTTGGTCGAAGCTGCTGAACGGGTCGAACGGGAGACAGAAGAAAATAATGGCTGGTGGCGCCTTGTTGCACTCCCACACCTTCAAGGAGAAGCCTTCTCCGAAGGTGGTCTTGTTCGCCTAGCAGAAGCATTCGATTCTATTGTCTTGTGGTGGTAGTTTGAGTTCATGTTTCCTGAGAACTGTTCCTTAATTCATTGTACATATACATATCAACAAGAGAGAGTGTTTCTTTGGTTACAAACAGAAGAAAGCTAAGAGATACATACAGGCCAATCAACACTGGGATAGAGCATTATGAACCAAATGAAAGGACGATGGTGACAATTAATAATAACCAAAATAAGCTCCCAAATTTATGTGATGAGCTACCTCCGTACATTAGCTGACGATAAACCAGCTATGTATGGGACGCTGCGGACCCCAGCTGGAATTGGCGCACCGGTCAACCTCATCGATGAATACAATCACGCAGAGGTGGCAACAGAGGGCTTCCACGAAACCCGCTTGTGGTCGAATTCAATTCAGTCCACATCAAGTGAGTTTCTTAGAAGAATCGATGGTCCCATCTCATTGATTTTAATTTCTTCACTATAGTACAAGTTTGATTTTTCTTCTATAAGATTGTTTGGTAAGGGTTAGGTCGAGATTTTTCACACGTAGAACTGCTGCATAACTTATCATCGTTAGAAATCTGTGAATAAACTCGACAAAACATTCTACTTCTAAGGAGTCGTATACATATATTTCAATCGAGATGAAACTATCTGTTGTGTTCTTATTAATGCCATTAGAACTCGTAAAAGTTATATTAGCAGGGTTGAATTATCCTTCAAATTCTTTATCTCATGTTATTGCCGTCTTTCATCGGATGAAGCGTGAGCCTACACATCACCCACGCTTACCAGCGAGAAGTCCACCGGAGCTGAGCCGCTTCCACGGCCATGATTCGCTTTGATGTGATCTCTTTCATCATCTTTTGACTTGCCAAAGGAGCCATGGGAGATCGAAGCTTCTCCAGGTCCCAAAGCCCCCTCTTTTATCGGGTGGCGAGGTCTGCTTTTGCTGCGTTTTGCAGAGACATCCTGTGTCTCCGGCACTTTTGTGGTGTGTTCGCTCCACTCCACTGTCATCCACTAACTTAGTCGAGACATCCATCCTTTTCCAAAGTAAACCCATGTTTGGATCCATGAAGAATCATAGCAAATGGCATGACTCTGAGCAATCAGCTAATCGCTCTTCGTCGTCCAGATTCCGAGATTTCTTTCGATCACTGTTTCTCTCTTCACGTCATAATACGAAGAAAATTCAAAGGATTTTTGATCCCGTAGTCTCTTCTACATGCTTCGTATCATATTTGGATGAAGCACATTTCGTTTCAGGGAGAAAACCAGAGCAATTCTCGTGCTGGTCCGCTGGAACCACCTGTTGGCCTGTCCTTGCCAACCCAGGCATGGAGTAAAGCAGCGAGGCAGGCGTTAAAGCTGTCAGTTGTTTTATTCCCTTCATCATTGCCGTCAGATCCTCATCAGATGGAGCTTTTCCTTCTTTATTTTTATGCAATGTATATATATTATGTATAGAGGACCAAATGATGAATCCATACAAATGGACCTGAATCCATGATTTGACATCTGCAACCTGATGTGATTGACACACAAACTTGCCTAAAATTGAGGGGAGTGCAGAGTTGAGCTTGGCTAATGACTGCATCATCTGCTTCACATCCGAGTTGACTCGCGACAGAGATCCTACGCTCCTTTATCGATCTCGGATTCGGGTCATAGGCGGATCCAACCCGACAATCCCAGGGCCATCGTCTTCCACGCTCCGGTTTCATGTTCACGACGACGGCGTCGGATGGAGGAGAAGAAGAAATCGACCGGCAAAGTGTACGTACGATATGAGAGTGGGGAGGTAAGAAACAGAGACCGAAGTCAAACGTAAAAAGGTGAGTGAAGCGAAGAAGATTCCGAATCATCACCGACTCCGATAAAGATGTCCTCTCCGTTGGAAGCATCTCACCGTCCATATGCTGCAATCTTCCATTTCCCCAGCGGTTCTTTCTTACCCCTACAGGCCAAGTCATAAACTATATATGTATATATATACACATTCAATATCTTATTATACATGATATTTTCTAAAACATGTAAGAGATGAGATACGTTTTGCAAGAGAAGATGGAGACATGTACTGAACATTTCCCCCCTCTTTTATAGGATCGGCTAATATTTCAGGGCACCGACAGGTTGAGAAGAAGCAGTTCATCTCGATCATCTTCATGATGTAGTGAAATTAATTGGAAGCTTTCCCATGCATTGTTTCGATGCCATTTGTACGCTGAGTTCTTAATTATTTGGGTCAATTATGTACCATCACAATGAAAGGAACTGTTTGGCTTTTCTAAACAATCATTGATTAGTATTAATAACAAGCTCTCATTTCATGTGCGTACGTGGATTGTAGCTGGCGACCATATGAATCGCTCAAGTAAATCCCAAAAGCTTTAAATTTGTTGATTATGTCCGTGGATTGTCGCTGGCAACCATATGAATCGCTCAAGTAATCCCAAAAGCTTTAAATTTGTTGATTATGTAACACCAATTAACAATTTCTTTCTCATTAACAAAGCAGAGACATGATTATGCACTTAATTAAATGAGATGAAAGTCCGATGATTGCACTTCATTCGTAAACTGAATTCTATGATTGCATTTCTGTAATGCCTTTGGACTCCGTTAGTTTATCGCAAGCATCGATTAACTGAGGTGGCGTCAAATTGGCCCCCCTCGCTTACCCGATTGACAATTAGACAAAGCAGGGCCCAAGAAGTGGGTCCCATGGTTTTTTTTCCTTTTTATGAGACGAGTAAGTGAGACAGGTAAGACGAACAGGTGAAAAAGTATTTGTTGTTCAACGGACGCGTTGGTCTAATTGACACATAAAGCTCCCTATTAAACAAAAACACACTTTATCTACTCGCCTGCAAAGGGCTCCTGTGAGCACCTAATTGGTTACTGGGGAAAATAGTGGGCCCGCGTGTGGGTCCGGGACGCTGTCCTACTTAGCTTAGTCGCCTGAAAAGGGCTCGTGTCAGCACCTAATTGATACTGGGGAAAATAGTGGGCCCGCATGTGGGTCCGGGACGCTGTCCTACTTAGCTTACAACGAATCGCGGGGCACCGGAACAGGGTTTTCTCTTTCCTCATCTGCGGTCTTTTTATGACGCCCCTCTTTCATAACGCCTCTACAAAGGACTGCACGAGAAGGATTTCTTCTTCTTCCTCTTCCTCTTCCTCCCCAAGTCGCCGTCATGGCGGACGAAGAGAGGGGAGAGGCGGCCTCCGAGGTCCTCGCCCGGTTCCACTCGCTGGTGGAGGTCGCCGACCGGAAGTTCGCCCGCGTCCGCGACCTCCCGCCTACCGCCCGCGGGGCCCTCCACCTCCTCCACTGCCGCAAGGCCTTCAAGGCCTACACCCGGCTCTGGCAGTTTCAGCAGCAGCGACGGCGCGAGCTCGTCGCTGGAGGCCTCCGCCGCTGGGAGATTGGTGACATCGCCTCCCGGATCGGGCAGCTCTACTACGGCCAGTACCAGCGGACCAGCGAGGTCCGCTTTCTCCTAGAGGCCTACGTCTTCTACGAGGCGGTCGTGAGTAGGGGGTACTTCGAGGCGGCGAAGGCGTCTGCGGCGCCTGATCTCAAGCTGAGGTACAAGGAGCTGAGGTTCCAAGCGCGGTTCTTCATCGTGGCATTGTTGCTGAATCGGACTGATGAGGTGAGGCAGCTCGCTGACCGGTTTAGGGCTCTGGTGGAGGAGTCAAAGGCCGCCTTCCCGGTACTCTAAAGATTAATTCTTTCTACTGTTCTTTCTGCTCTCCATGTGTGTAACTGTTGAATTTTGCTTCCAAATTTACAATTTATGGGCGCACGAGAAACTTAAATTTTTTTCTTCAATGGACCAGTACAAATGACTAAGGAATTATGAAAAAAATTTGTAGTGAGCAATCTTCAGTGTTGCTAGAGAAACAACCAAGTGTTTGTATTGAATTGTTCAGTTGATTAAATCATATCAGCTGATAATCCAGTGCCTTCAGCTCCCCCCGTCTCTGAAATTTGACTTTGTGGTGCCTTTTCAGACAGTATTTGATTTTTTTTTTTCCAAATGGAAAATTTCTCCTTGATTTTCCAAATGGAAAATTGCCTCTTTCAGACAGTGCTGTATAGTATGTATATTCATCAATGTGTAATAAATAAAAGAAAATATAGGAAATCAAGATGATCCAACCTTGGCTGATTATGTTTGTCATTCGTGCGGCCGACCTATTGTATTTAAGTTTCTTTTTGTAGGGAGAATTTTTGGCTCTGTTGTTGCTGAATGGTTTCATTTTCTTTTCTTTTTTTCTTTTGTTGTGGAAGCTAATTTAAATCAAGGATTTTAATTTTGAATGATACCGCCCGTACTGAGCGGTACGTACCGGTTCGCCAGCAGACCGGTATAAGGACTGTCCGCTATCGGGCGGTATTGTCGATTAGGGCTGTTTTCGCCCAGTTACCGTAGTGGGCGGTATTAGCCGAGGGAGAAGGAAGAAGAGGGAGAAGAAAAAGGAGAACCTGGAGATCCGACGTTGCTCTCTCTCAACGATCTCGATCCATCGCTGCACTCCCTCGTCGGACGCTGCAGATGAGATGTCACCTCCTCGTCTGAGGCGACGAGGCCTCGGCGTCATCAACAACTTCTCCTCATCTGCGCGGGGAGAAGAAGCCTCGGTGGGGAGAAGAAACCATTCCTCACGCGGGGAGAAGAAACGAGGCGCTCAACGACGTCGCCTCTTTCTTCTCTTTTTTTAACTCTTATATATTTATATATATATATATATATATGCATGTATACATGTATACATGTATTATGTATGCATACATGTATACATGTATTATGTATGCATATATACATATCTCGAGCGACATGCTAAAGCGTACCGCTCGGTATGCTCATACCGTACCATGCCGAGCTGAGATCGAAACTCTGGTACGGTACGAAATTACAATTCTTGATTAAAATTATTAAAAGATGTTCTTGAGGTTTGTGCTTTCATGCCCAAACGACTTCTGAAGAAGAGGTGTTATTTTCCCGAAAACATGAGCAAGAAATGGATAATTTACTCGTTAATTAGACATTAATGCAGGGATATGCAAACTTGCCATTGAGTTGCCGTTGACATCTTTCTGGGGAACTTTGAAGATCAATTTGAATTTTCGTCTCTCATTTTGTATACTGTCTTAATGCTTTTGGGACAAATATCTCCTCCTGTCTTCTTTAGTGAGGGAGAAATAGTTCCACACGAGAATACCGTTTGTTACATCTCAGTGCAGAATTTAAAACCAAAAGCTTGGATGTGACTTAGCTGAATGTCTGTGCAAATTTTATCCATGGTTATGGTTCGTACAGTGCATGCTGAACTTTATATGTTAAAGAAATGGTATAATGACAATCTTCGCACGAAAAAACTGGACATACTCATTTTATGAAAGAAGCTTAGTGTTCTTGGTGCCAAACCTACTTAAACGCACGTTCTTCCAAACGATGGATGTCTGAGGCTTTCTTTTCTTTGAAAATGATGAAAATGGAACATTAGTACATATGGCATTTATTCATTACTAGTATTGCTTTACATGTTGATGTATTAAATAATTTCTTGATTCAAATTATACAAGATATCAGCCATTTAATCTAATTTTGAGTTGTTCCTTTTGTTTATTTAGTGATAGCATTCATTTGCCTACAAAGTATTCGAGTGACTTTTTTTAAAAAATTTCTCAGGCGACTAACTTTAAGGAATGGAAGCAAGTAGCGCAAGAAATTTCCAGGTTTTTAAAAGCTGATGTATCTTCTAAAATTTCCAGGCCCTTGAGATACAATGTCTTGTTTGATGCTCATCCATCTTCCTTCCCCTATGTTGCACGATTTCATGCTAATAGAGTGTTGAGACTCCGAGATGCTTTGCTGGCAAGCTATCGCCGGAATGAGGTTTGTTGATTTTTATGCTTCAGTAGAATGAATAAGCGATCACTCGCCAGTTTAGTGAACAGATTCTTATAATTATTTATTGAGGTCAACAACTAAATCTTCCATTTTAATGCAAAGTACTTGTGGATCTTTAGAACTTTGTTACTTACGAGTGTAAACTGCCTTGCCCATGCTTTCAGATCAAGTTTGCAGAACTTAGCCTCGACACTTACAGAATGGTACAGTGTTTGGAATGGGAACCCAGTGGATCCTCCTACCAGCTTTTTAGAAAAGAACCATACGAAAATGGTGCTTTCAGTGACCAGAGTGGAGCCTCTGGATTGATTGACATAAACCTTGCTGCTGATCTGATGGATCCAGATCTGCCTCCAAACCCACGTAAAGCAGTTATTTATCACCCTTCTGTCTCACAATTTCTTGCGGTGAGTATTAAGGGTGTTGTAGTTTTCATTTTCTGTTCCACATCTATTACATTCATTTGTCTTTCGGATAACATTTACTTCAGAATGCCAATTGCTTTATGTCAGTGTTAACTGTTAAGGGTGCTATATTTATTAGCTTCTTTTGTTCAGATATGATGCATGGTTTGTCTTACCATTCCGTATTGGTGTACCGACTAACTGTTAGTATAGTATGTACTGAGCCATATTGAGCATACTGACACATGGTACATGAAGATGTACCGATATACTGCTTGTACTAGTCCCCTGTTGGACTGGTACATACCGCCCATACTGAGCGGTACACTGCGGTATGGTGAACCTTTTGATGCATTAATGTTTTTGTGACAAATTACAAGTTTTCCAGTCTTCACATATACTAATTTCCAGATTGGAAATTTGGAACCATGTAACAATAGTACAATTTTCACATTTCAAGACTTGTCACTTTGCCATTTAATTTCTCTTGTATTCTGGTGTTCCTTGTGATGCCATTTTTCCTTGTATGTTATACCAGTTTTCGCTGGATGAACAATGGATTTCAGAAAAATCAAAGTGCATACATGGTTGTATGCGTAGATGCTCTAGGTGAAGTCAAGGGAGAAGTGGGGAGGTGGTTATGTTGCTAGCCTGACTGAAGGGTTTTTGGTTTATTAAATTATTACTTGCATCTATTTCATGACTTTCAATTATAATTACATTTCTATTTGTATCTGCTGAGTATATCAAGTGATGTACCCATATCACAACCAATGCTCTGTTCTAAAGTTCTGTTTTCTACAAATTAGTTGGATGTTAAGGATTTTTGATGGAGTAACACTTTCTTTGCAGGTAACTGCTACAATATGTGAAGAGTTGTCTTCAGACAGCATTTTGCTGATCTATATATCAGCTTCAGGTCTCTATTGTGCTTCTGCTATTATGTTCGTTGTCTTTTTGCGTAGACCATCCCATTTTATTACTCCAACTGAAAAATGCGCAGGAAAGACAGATTGTAGTGTTGCTTCTCACAAAAATGTTAATGGAAAGTCAACAAACTCCTCAAAAGCAAATCATGCTCCACAGGCTTCTTGGAAAAGGGACAGCTCACCGTCTCAACCTGCCATTGACGATAAGCTATACTCAAGTACAAATCCCGGGAGTTATTTATGCCTTGGTGCTCAAGGTACTGGAGCTAACTTTTGTCTCAGATAAATATTTACTATTATTGGAACTACACAGGCTTAGAAGTTTATTTATTTTGGATGCATGTGTGGGTGTATACTTTTAACTTTGTTTCCTTATTTCAGGTTCTAACAACCTCTATCCTGACGATTTGGTTCCATTTACACGAAAGCCACTTTTTCTTATTATTGACAGTGATAGTAGCCGAGCATTCAAGGCAAGTTTGTTAAAACTTGTCTGGGCTTTCTAATCAGTGACACATACAAAAACACTAATACGGATAAGATTCACATGCAATGTTTGATGATGACTTTCTGTCATTAAAAAAGTTTAATTAAGTTCACTTCATGTCAAAAAAAGATTGGACTAGGATAATGTAACTTTATTGGAAAATTCATTTGAGCATATGAAAATAGATAGTATGTCTAGATATTGGTGCTTACATTATTACACACATATTAGGATTAGGAATAGAGGACTCGTATGCAAGGTCTGTCGTACCGAAACGTACCGCCCGGTACGAGCAATATGTACCGGTCCAACAGGTTACCGGTACGCGGACCGCTCACTACCGAGCAGTACGTACCGGTTTTGACTGTAGCAGTGCACTGTAGCACTACTATAGTCTCGGTACACCTGGGTGTACCGCTCGGTACACCCGTACTGTACCGTATCGAGCCCAGGTTTAAACACCGGTATGGTACGGTATTGCGAACCTTATTCATTTGAGCATATGAAAATAGATAGTATGTTTCGATATTGGTGCTTACATTATTACACACATATTAGGATTAGGAATAGAGGACTCGTATGCAAGGTCTACCGTACCGAAACGTACCGCCCGGTACGAGCAATATGTACCGGTCCAACAGGTTACCGGTACGCGGACCGCTCACTACCGAGCAGTACGTACCGGTTTTGACTGTAGCAGTGCACTGTAGCACTACTATAGTCTCGGTACACCTGGGTGTACCGCTCGGTACACCCGTACTGTACCGTATCGAGCCCAGGTTTAAACACCGGTATGGTACGGTATTGCGAACCTTGCTCGTATGTGCTTTTGACATATCTATTGGCATTCACATCTAGGAACCAATTTAAAGGCCAAGTAATAGCAACACGAACCAAACCATAGTTGGGGAACTTGTTTGCAGCTGTCAGCTGCCATCGTAGATAAGACCATTTCACATGACAGGTCTGAATACCGAATTTATAGGAAGAAAGCCTATGTACTTACAAAATGATACCAGTTTTAGTTAAAATAAAAGGTGTCATATTAAGCCATGAAAAGTACTAAACCATATTTGTAATTTTTTTTTTCAAGTATCAAACATAAATTAGGTCACGGATAATTATCTTGTACTAGTTTTATATATGATAAGATTGTTCAATAATTTTATATATTGAATAAGTGAAATATCTCGAGCCTAGCCTGGAGTGTCATGTGTGCACATTAAAAATGTATCTGTCTTTAATTTTTTTTGCTTCTTGTACTATTTGCTTTTTCTTTAGTGATTCTTTGGGATGTAAGTGAGGAAGACCCTTGGTCCCATAGTAATGACACAAAATACAACCCCCCTTATTTGCAAGTATAAGGCTTTAGACATTGATCCTTCTTGGATCTAGCATAGGCGGGAATCTCATCCACTGGGCCACTCATCCTTTAGCATATCAGTCTAGTCCACTAATTTGGTAAAAGAAATTATAGGTCACATTTCCTTCACGTTCTTCCTGGGCTCATCTCTTGTTTGCTTCTTGTCAAATGTGCAGACTATACATGGTGCAGAAAGAGGAGAAGCATCTGCCTTGTTTCTTTCACATGAGAAACCATTGTCAGTATCTGAGACTGATCTAACATCTAGTGGAAGCCAATTTACATATTTCCTAACTGCCCCGTTACAGGCCTTTTGCCAGTTAGTAGGCCTTTCTCCTGATGTAGAAGCTGTAAGTTGCCCTGATGCTTCATGATATATCTATCTGAAGGTATCACATCTGACGTGCTTATATGCATTTTCAGGATATATACAGCGACGCTGAGAGTCTGCTTTCTTCTGCTTTAGCTGAATGGGAAGTTACACTCTGTACATCTAAGTCCCTTGATCGGGTATGGGCTCAGGTGTTAACTGATCCATTTCTACGACGGCTGATTCTAAGGTAAAGTATTTTTTCTATCTTTAGCCATTCTTCATGAGACAAAGAACCTCTTACTGTCAAAATTTAAATAATTGACAATCTTTTTGCACCAAAGAAACTAATACCTGAGTTAGCAAAAGTTAAGCGTCTCTTCATACTTCACAGTACAGTGGACCAGCTCAATGTGATATAAGATATTCTTTCCTTGTTAAATTTGTTAAACAAGTATTCTTGAGCTATGGTCAACAAAGGTTATGGGTTATGAAATGAAAATTATCAGAGTTTGCATGATCAAATATTTATGGCATTTTTTTGTGAGTTTATGTCACACAACTTCCATCTATAGTTCTGTTCATGTAGACGTCTAATATATGGGGGACTACTGATACAGATTGTAGCCTTCCTTTCATTGTTACACCAATGGCTTTAAAGTTAGGGACACCCACAACTGGAGGGGGCTAGTAATTGCATGGCACACATTAAATTTCTGAGGAAACAACCATCAGGGTGAATTGCTTGCATCATAAAATATAAAAGAATAGCAAGATGGATTAATGTAACTTTATTGGAAAATTCATTTGAGCATATGAAAATAGATAGTATGTCTAGATATTGGTGCTTACATTATTACACACATATTAGGATTAGGAATAGAGGACTCGTATGCAAGGTCTGTCGTACCGAAACGTACCGCCCGGTACGAGCAATATGTACCGGTCCAACAGGTTACCGGTACGCGGACCGCTCACTACCGAGCAGTACGTACCGGTTTTGACTGTAGCAGTGCACTGTAGCACTACTATAGTCTCGGTACACCTGGGTGTACCGCTCGGTACACCCGTACTGTACCGTATCGAGCCCAGGTTTAAACACCGGTATGGTACGGTATTGCGAACCTTGCTCGTATGTGCTTTTGACATATCTATTGGCATTCACATCTAGGAACCAATTTAAAGGCCAAGTAATAGCAACACGAACCAAACCATAGTTGGGGAACTTGTTTGCAGCTGTCAGCTGCCATCGTAGATAAGACCATTTCACATGACAGGTCTGAATACCGAATTTATAGGAAGAAAGCCTATGTACTTACAAAATGATACCAGTTTTAGTTAAAATAAAAGGTGTCATATTAAGCCATGAAAAGTACTAAACCATATTTGTAATTTTTTTTTTCAAGTATCAAACATAAATTAGGTCACGGATAATTATCTTGTACTAGTTTTATATATGATAAGATTGTTCAATAATTTTATATATTGAATAAGTGAAATATCTCGAGCCTAGCCTGGAGTGTCATGTGTGCACATTAAAAATGTATCTGTCTTTAATTTTTTTTGCTTCTTGTACTATTTGCTTTTTCTTTAGTGATTCTTTGGGATGTAAGTGAGGAAGACCCTTGGTCCCATAGTAATGACACAAAATACAACCCCCCTTATTTGCAAGTATAAGGCTTTAGACATTGATCCTTCTTGGATCTAGCATAGGCGGGAATCTCATCCACTGGGCCACTCATCCTTTAGCATATCAGTCTAGTCCACTAATTTGCTAAAAGAAATTATAGGTCACATTTCCTTCACGTTCTTCCTGGGCTCATCTCTTGTTTGCTTCTTGTCAAATGTGCAGACTATACATGGTGCAGAAAGAGGAGAAGCATCTGCCTTGCTTCTTTCACATGAGAAACCATTGTCAGTATCTGAGACCGATCTAACATCTAGTGGAAGCCAATTTACATATTTCCTAACTGCCCCGTTACAGGCCTTTTGCCAGTTAGTAGGCCTTTCTCCTGATGTAGAAGCTGTAAGTTGCCCTGATGCTTCATGATATATCTATCTGAAGGTATCACATCTGACATGCTTATATGCATTTTCAGGATATATACAGCAACGCTGAGAGTCTGCTTTCTTCTGCTTTAGCTGAATGGGAAGTTACACTCTGTACATCTAAGTCCCTTGATCGGGTATGGGCTCAGGTGTTAACTGATCCATTTCTACGACGGCTGATTCTAAGGTAAAGTATTTTTTCTATCTTTAGCCATTCTTCATGAGACAAAGAACCTCTTACTGTCAAAATTTAAATAATTGACAATCTTTTTGCACCAAAGAAACTAATACCTGAGTTAGCAAAAGTTAAGCGTCTCTTCATACTTCACAGTACAGTGGACCAGCTCAATGTGATATAAGATATTCTTTCCTTGTTAAATTTTTAAACACGTATTCTTGAGCTATGGTCAACAAAGGTTATGGGTTATGAAATGAAAATTATCAGAGTTTGCATGATCAAATATTTATGGCATTTTTTTGTGAGTTTATGTCACACAACTTCCATCTATAGTTCTGTTCATGTAGACGTCTAATATATGGGGGACTACTGATACAGATTGTAGCCTTCCTTTCATTGTTACACCAATGGCTTTAAAGTTAGGGACACCCACAACTGGAGGGGGCTAGTAATTGCATGGCACACATTAAATTTCTGAGGAAACAATCATCAGGGTGAATTGCTTGCATCATAAAATATAAAAGAATAGCAAGATGGATAACATGATTCTGGATTTGATAATATGGAAAAGGGAGATTCACTATATACACTGAACAGAAGACCATTGCTAATTTGTTTGTTTAAATTAGATAATATGGTTGATGATATTTGTTTAAAGGTCCTGTATTGCTTTGCTCATCTGAACTCGAGTATACCTTGGAGTTTTTATTATGCTCTCTTGTCATTTTCTTACCAGGTTTATATTCTGCCGAACCGTGCTTTCTCTCTTTTGTTCTCCATCGGACAGTGCTGTGCACCTACCTGAATGTGTCCCTAAACTTCCCGAGTCTCTCTCTCCGGAATCTGCTGTAACACAGATCCATATCCATCATCTTGCAGAAAGATTAGGTGTCTCGAACCATTTTCACTTTCTAGATGCCATCGAGGACTCTGTTCAGAGCAGGTGATTAAGAAGAATATTGTATAATCATTTGTAGATAGAAACATAGTAAATAGCACCCAACAATTTATCGATTGTTTTTTGTTGATATGTGGGATCGCCAACTTTTTTCTTGTGGACATCATGTTGAGTGGATCACCCGGGAAAACAAAATCTGGAAATGTACGAGGTTGCAGGTTATTCTAGATTCCTTTAGGGATTGTAAGCCTGGTGAATCGTGTTGTCGTGTTAATTTTTGGCACTGTAACATCTTATTATTGCTGTAAAACAGTGGATACAGCTGAAAGTTGTTCTTCACAATGTAACAAGCCATCCATGAAGAGTTATTTTTTGTTTCATGTTGAGAAGTGGATTCATCTGTGATCACCGAGTGTAATGAACTAAATCGTGCTTAGACAACTAGTTCCTGAGTGATCCATGGTGTAATACTCTACAATAGAAGAAACCTGTTCTGCTACCACCATTGTTGTACGTGGAATCTCATCTTACATTAATCATTGGGTACAGTCATTCATTTGTTCTTTTACTATTACAAACACAGATGCTATAGGTTTCAGACACGATAAGAGTCTCAAAAGTATGAATCAACCATGAAGTGTTTCTTTGTGATTACAGATGCTTTAGGTTTCAGACAAGATAAGAGTCTCAAACTATGAATCAACCATGAAGTGTTTCTTTGTGATAAAGCCGAAAGATTTCGGAACACATAAAGATCTATGCAGTAAAAGAATAACTCAAACAAAACATCACAGTCAAACTCACCAAAATTATTAAGGATGGTGAGTTTTGTAAATGCTTGTCCTCGAAAACTTACGACAACAATAATGTTTGATATCTGTCGTAAACTTATATATCAAAATCTATGTAGTATAGCTAACTACAAACCAACACCACAATAATGTTCTTGACCATGTTTTTATCTGCAACAGAAGTTTCGCAAGTGACGCAGTTTCCAACTGTATCTTGACTGCAGAATTGTTCATTCAAATCAACGTATCTATCAGTCACAAAGTGCCAAATCATGCTGCAGTGCTGTTGTTGCTTTTGTCAGACAAAACCAAGAAGGAAACACAATGGTACCAACAATATAATCCCTATAAGTTCATGTAATTAAAATCAAAGAGATGATGAGTTCTGTTTGTAAGAGTGTTTTCGTCTCAGCAGATCTCCAAATCTCCTAAGAATTGTCTTTTTCTTTTTCAGCTTTGCATCTGTGTGATCGAAACCAGCAGAGATCAGTGTTTCCTCATCGTAGGCCACAATGGAGGAAGCATCCCTGAGGTCCGACACATTACTAAGTGATGCACATATCACACCATTCTGTTCTGGTGAACCTTTTTCTCCATACACAGATTCCTTAAACTTTCCTGGTTCTCCGATTGAATGCCTACGCCCCTTTTGAATCCGTGGATTACCATTACTCCAACGTTCCGACGAAAATTTACTGGCTTTACTGTCACTTACCATGATCGATTCATTCTCAAATGAAGAGACTAACGTACTCGAGTCCATTGTAGATGTTGCAGCAAACAAGCTCTTCAACCCCTGAACACTATCGGTGGCTGCAGCTTCACTCACCTTGAGGCACTCATATTCTTGCTTTAAGCTCTGCAAGTAACTTTCCTTCTCAGCTAACAGATCCTTTAGCTGAGAATTCTCTTTCCTGGCAATCTCCAGGGATTCTTTGACAATGCTTGCTTCATTCACAGCATGCTTTAGTATGTCCCTCAAATTGGCATTCTCTTCCCTGACCACTCTTTGTGATTCGAACAACTTATCGTTCTCTGCCTTTGCATTGGTGATCTCATCTTCAGACATCTTAACACAGTTTATGAAGCCACTCTCCTTCTCGTTCCAAGCAGCAACAGATTCCTCAAGCTCAAACTGCAGTCTCTCGGATTCTGCTGATGCTGCTTGAAACTTTTCCTCCATGCTCCTTAGCAAAGACTTCAATTGCTCTGCTTCTGCTCGTACTTTTTCTAACTCGGATTGGGCTACGCTGAGTGTTCTCTTGAGGTGATTGTTCTCAGTTGTTACTTCTTTCAGGGCGATTGCTAAACCATCCATGGCTATCTTGCTTTTCTCTTCTGCTTCTGTGGCTAACTTGAGCTCATTTTTGAGCACCCTCATCTCCTCTTCTGCATGAATCATAGGCAAAGGATCATTCCCCAACAAATGCTTCTCTGACTTCCTACTGCTTCGACTACCTAAGTTTACAGAACTCTCCAAGCTTCGGTTGCTCTGTCGGAGGGATCTGTTCTCGAGTTTGGCTTCTTCGAGAGATATCTTTGTCTGCTCAAGCAGTTTCGTCTGAGACACAAGTGATTCGAGCAGTTTTCTTTCCGATTCCTTTGCTTTCTGTACTTCTTTCTCTAAAGCTTCGATCTTCAACTTGTTTTCACCTCTGTTTCTTTGAGAAGCAATATTTCTTTTCATATCAGTGAGCTCTTCGATTGCTCGGGACTTCTCCTCTTTCTCCTTGTTCAGCTCTTCCCGAAGCTTGCTTAACTGTTGTTGCACGTCAGAAACTCGTGCATTTTGTTTCTGGAAGAAACCAAACATCAAAACAAGAAGAAAGATTACATTCAGAGACAAAAACTTATAATGAAACAGGAAATTTACCTCAGGCGACGGTGCTGTCTTGGCAAAGGGCATAATCTTCAGCGATCTTGAATCCGAAGAATCCAACGAGGCAGGCGAGCCCTTGGTTGACTTGGATCGCATAGCTTTTCCGCTAGGACTTAAAGGAGAGTTCTTATGTGCCATCTCGGTGGAGGCAGACCTTGACGCAGATGGTGTCACAAACTAGTACACATCAAAAAAGACCAAAAAGGTTAAATTTAGAGAGAGGCGAGGGGAGAGAGGAGAGAGGGGAGAGGAGGAGGAGGAGGAGGAAATAGATAAGAAGATAAGAATTCCAGTTCTTGACTTGATCAGATAAAGAACAGAATGAGGGCAATACAAGAATCACATAAAACTCCTCTTGAACTTCCTCTGTCACAAAGAAGGCAAAACAGGATTGGAAAAGAAAACAGATCTTTTTCTATGTTTCTTCTCAAGATTTTAACTTTGTCTCCTTTCTTTTCTCTCCTCTCCAATCTTCTCAAATAAAAAAGTAGAAACCGGTCTTCAGGGAGAAAGGTGGAACTTTCAGAAATCCAGGACTCGGAAGCAAACTAAAAGAGTTCAAATCTCAGAAAGGAATCAAGAAATAGGGACTTGATGAGAAATGATCCAAAGAAACTCGAAGCCAACTAAAATGGTCTCAAAACCAGAGCAATCGGTCAAAAACAGGGGGAAAAGTGAGGACTTTAGGGTACCGGGACTTGTCGGGCAACATCCAAGAGGCAAATTAATCGCTCATCTAGAAGAAAGAAACAGAACCAGAAAAATTCAAAGAGGAACGATGTAGAAATCGAACGAGAAGCGAGTGCGAGATGATGAACTCGTCATGGACGGAGACCAAAAACGAAAGTCGGCGCTTTCACGGGAACGAAAGATTCAAAAATGGCATCTTGTAAGGAATCGAGACGCCGTGACCCCCTAAACCTGTGTCTCCTTTTGAAAAGATCCAAAATACCGGATTTGAGAATAGAAGAAAGCATTTATTGGAACGAAGAATTAAAGGGAAGGCGTATGTTCCACACCTGGAATCAAAACTTGCGGGCGTTCCTCCGGGATCGCGCGAGCTCTTCCACGACTACCGGTCTAAAGCGGCATGCTTTGAAGTCGAGCATCTCATAAAGCGACGTCTTCGTCGGGCTCCGCGTCGTCTTATTCTACACGACGTCAGTGGATATGGAGTTTACAAGGTGAGAGAGCGAGCGAAGAAACGGCGTGAGTGCGAGCGAGAGGGAACGAGTCATCAATGCGTTGGATTATTCTACTCCATCGACGTTGCCGCTTGTCGAGCCGCTTGATCAGATTGAACGACTAATGATCTACTTGGAGGTCAAACGTTCCTTCGTTTCTGTTCTCGTTTTCTTAGCAAAATTACAAATATATCCCTCACAAATTTAAACTCAGCACATATGTTTGACTAATATTAAAAAGATTATATATATTCCCTTGTAATTTAATTCCGTTGACGGACCATTAGAGTGTATACATACGTGTATACATGTATACATACGTGTATATATATATATATATAAAAGACAATGATGACAAGCATTCAAGCTTTTCTTTACTTTGCTGGAACATGATACAATTATGCTTCCAAAATGATTCTGTTGGGAAATAAATGAATAATAAAATAAGTGAAGTATATGCATGTATTATTGCTGGTTCCAATCCATGCAGCCTTTCTTCCGCCAGAGTGTGGGATTTCTAGCACAGCATCTTCTTCCAGACATTGGCATCGATGATTTCGTTTCTTCAATATTTGAGTCCAGAATCATGTGAGTTATCCCAAAATGTCAAGGTTTGTGGGAGAGACTCTCCTTTTTAGAGGAACATTCTTAACATCATTTATTTTATTTTACCTGACCAATCACTTTCTTCAGCAAGCAAGCAACATGATTTACGAACAAAGGAACATTTCTTAACATCATTTATTTTATTTTACCTGATAAACTGACCAATCACTTTCTTCAGCAAGCAAGCAACATGATTTACGAACAAGGAACATTCTTTTACATCACTACATGGCAGACATTCCGCACGAACATACCCCACAACAAGTGGCAAAACAAAATGACCAACAGAAGGCATGAACAGATCCATGACTGTTTCATGGATCTGAAAACCCAGAGTGGGTTTTGACATTGCATATAGAATGTACTCATGGTGTCGTCCCATAAAATAAAGGAACTTAAATCCCAAACGTTATCCGTCTATAAGCACTACACAAATGCAAACACAGCTGCAGCAAACAAGACATACTGATAAACGAGAACCAAGAAACAGGAAAAAGGAAACAGCCGTGAGAAGGATGTAGAAAAACCCCGAGCAAAAGAAAACAAAGAAAAAGAAAATAGCACAAGGTGCCACAAACCTAGTCGATTTGCAAGCTGAAACACTTTAAAATTACACAAGCAGCAGCTATGGCTGATCCTTTTCGGCTACTACTCGTCGTCAAGCTTGCTTGCTTCTTTGATCTCGTCCATGCCATCATCCTACGATTAAACAAGTAGCAATATGTTATTTGCGATGTGGTCAAATCTGAAAATGAAATGTCATTTAGATGAACTTAGGAAATGGTCATTAAAGCAAACAAAAAACCTGCATATCTGAGGTCCACAAAGTAAGGTTGTCACGTAGAAGCTGCATAATCAAAGTGCTGTCCTTGTACGATTCCTCCCCAAGAGTATCTAGCTCTGCAATTGCTTCATCGAAAGCCTAAAAGATGATGACACAGATTCAATGCCCAAAGGACCATGAGACCATGAGAGTCATAGCAATTGATCATCTAGGCCTTTACATAGGTTTAATAATGTGAGAGGGGGCAACAGGAAACACTCGATTGTTCGAAACACAAATCGTGATCATTGGAGTCTTCTGTATTTCAAAATAAGATTACCTTCAAAAATTGTCAACAAAGAAGGAAGAACAATCAGCTCAGAACGAGACACAGGGTCAAAGATAACATGAAGAGACCAATTTGTCAGAAGTTTCATTCACACTCAAAACATAGTCATCTGCTAATACAAAAGTATAAGATGCAAAAAAAACTGACACACTCACACTAGGAAGACCTTACACGGCCATTCTCCAAAGAGAATGCTGAAAATAGGAGAAAAATATATTGTTTTACCTTATAAAAAAATGCTAAACACCACCAGCGACAAGTCAAAATGTCCCAACTGAAAATGCATCTCATGAAAATAAGTTAAGTCAGAGAAAAAAAGAAAGAGCAACACACCTTAGAATAAGCCATAGTTTATGAATTCCTTGTTCTGTAGGTACCACGAGAGTTGGAAGTGTGGTATGAATGACCAGTTTGATGGAGAGAGCTTCAACAACAAGAAAGCTAGAGTACAACATGGTAAAATTCCAATGGGGATGGGGCAGGGTGCCATTGAGAATGAAGAGCTAAGAAAAGGGACATGTTCTGAAAAATAAAAGCTAATACAGGCAATGACTGTGAAAGAGAATGCAGAAGATCTATTAACGCAAACTGCCAGGAACACATTATGGAACATTATTGATTCTATAGGTGCCTGGATGAAAAGGAATGACATGTGATGGTAATAGCATCTGTTGATTAAGGCGGAACAAAAACTATGAAAGGAAGAGATAATAAAAAAGATCAAGCAGATATATCGGCTTGAAGTTTGGAATAACTTAAAGTACCTATGAAGAATACTTCCTTAATTCAATAAGGTTTCAAACCCAACCAGGAGAACTATGGATAAGCAAATGAATTTAAACATCATCTACTCACTCAGCCTATCAGGCATCCTTAAATTTTCATCTTGTAAATGCGACCAATCATTTTTTTTTTTTTCAAATTCTCAATTAGATCATGTTCTTAATTCTCAATAAGAATACAAATATTAGAAAGCAGTAAAACTATTAACTTGTCACAAATCCCAAAGAATTTCCAAGATGTTTTACCTACTTGAACATCATGAAACCAATCAAACCCTGCAGATCAAAACCCAAATGTAGAGCTACAAGATAATGCAACAAATTCATCTATGTGATGCAAATTTATGCACTTAAGGCGTCAAAATTATTGATGCAAAAAAAATAAGAAGCAAAAAGGACCTCACTGGCTCACCTGCTTTGCAAGAGAGCAAGCTCTGTCTGGTGAATTCAAGATCTCATAGTAGAACACTGAGAAGTTCAATGCTAACCCCAGCCTGATCGGATGCGTTGGTGGCAACTCCGTCAACGAAATGTCCTGCGAGTTCAATTCATCGGCTTGATACAAGTCAAAGCTCCAAACCCTAATGCTAGCTGATGAAGTTATCTACGCTACAGATCTACCCCAATTTGCTCCAACAGAATATGAAATCGATGGGACCGAGACATAGGGAGAACGAATGGAACCTGAGCGGCCTTGTAGGCAGCGAGGGTGTTCTCGGCAGCGTCCTTGCGCTCGGATCCGGTCTTGAACTCGGCGAGGTAGCGATGGTAGTCGCCCTTCATCTTGAGGTAGAAGACCTTGGAGTCCGCAGCAGCAGAGGCAGGGATGAGCCGGTCTTCGAGAAGGCGGAGTATCCCAGCACAGATGGAGGACAGCTCGGCCTCGATCCGGCCACGGTAGGCGCGGATGGCGGCGACGTGGTCGTGATTGCCGCGGCCCTCCTCCTTCTGCTCGATGGATGAGACGATCCGCCACGAGGCACGGCGGGCGCCGATGACGTTCTTGTAGGCGACGGAGAGGAGGTTGCGCTCCTCCACCGTGAGCTCCTCGCCCGCAGCCGCCGCGCCGGCGACCTTCTCCATGAACTCCACCATCTCCTCGTACCGCTCCGCTTGCTCCGCCAGCTTCGCCATGTACACGTTCGCCTCTCTTGCCGACGCCATAGCGGAGTCACCGTCGCCCGCCGGAAAGGAGTTGGAAATCTGAAATGGACTTGAGCGAACCAAAGAGGGCAACGTATAAAAAGAGAGGAAGCCGACGAGGGTGTTTAAACTAGCAGCATTTCTTTGGCCACCATGAAAGAAACCCAAGACAATACCCGTTCCAAACGTGCAGAGATAACTTCGTAAGTTTTCTGTTCGTAAGAGATTGACGATATGGATCATTGGTATTAAAATCGGGCTCGAAGAATCGGTGGAGGAAGCATTTCATTTAAATTAATTTCTTCTAATATTGTGCTCAATTATTAAGAGAGAGACTTAATAGAATTAATCAACGCCGGTGACAATTGCAGGTGACAGTGGCATGTGGGGCCCCCATGAGTGACACGCACGCGAGCCGTCGCCACCTTCGATCAAATACCAGGTAGATTATTCGGGTGACAAGAAACAGCGGAGCATTTTTACGTTAATAAAAGCTGAGGCAGACCGACGGATATATGTAATTTATTTAATTAAAGTAAAAGTCAATTGAGATATGAAACGTTGTAATCTTATGGTTTTCGATGTTCATTTTTCTAGATATTGTATTAATTTTTTCAATGAAGTTTTGTAGTTCCGAAATCAAGAATCAAAACTACTATTTATCACATTAATATCCTATTCGATCCTTGAAATTGCAATGGAAAAGAATGAATATATTCTATTTTTTGCTATCAAATAAGTTTTTGGGTATTTGAGTTGGTTTTAGATATATTTTAATAGATTTGAGATAAAATCATAGATATTGTATTTGATTCTAAATTTTGATTTTTTTGTTAAAAATATAACATCATAAATCATGCTTTATTCAGCTTAAGCTTTTAGATAAAATAATAATACAATAAAAATACTAATGATATGAAAATATTAATATCCAATTTGATTGTCTATTGTATCAATACAATCGAAATTGTTAGTGAATCTTTATGCCGTGATTGAGATTTCAGCATGGTTCGATTGGATCCCGGATTAGCAAGGTTGCCCATGTGTAAGTTCGGGTGGAAGAAGTGGGCGTCAAGTCGGGTTGAGCTGTGGGCTTCATCGTTGGGCTCATGCACTCGAGTCGAGATCGGGAGAGGGATTTCTTGACTTGACCTCACCCGGATTTTTAAGTTAGAATGAGATAAAATAATAGAGAGTTCAGTGTTCAAAGTCCCATCTGATTGATCAGATGATTGACTTTTATACCTACGACAAAGCGATTGATCATATGCGGCCATTTAGTGACTGTTGACTTCTCAAGATGATGACTTGTACTCTACAAACGAGTGTCAACCGACCCATATGGGTCGACATCGTGTGGTATCGTCTTGAGTTTTGCAGAATGACTCTAGGGTATCCGACACCATATAGGTTGGTGTCGTGCAACATCATCCCGAGTTTTACGGAAAGGCTTTGAGGTGTTCAACGTCGACCTATATGACATCGAATAATACGGAGATCACATGATCACCTCATCCAAATCTTAGGTGTCACTCTAAGTTAGCCCAAAGATTTTTTGTCTATTGCCACATGAATATACCAAAATATGCTATATCAGAATTAATCACAATAATAGGACAAAGTTAGATTGAGTTGGGATGTGTCGAAGTAGTAACAAGATAAGTTGAGAAATCGATCGTTTGATAAGTAAAACTTAGATCGGAGATGTGATCGACAAATTTTTTTTGATGCTTACGATCATAAAATAAATTATTTAAAGGATAAGAAAACAAGATGAAGTTTTTATTGTGTGAAAACTCATGACACAGCGATGTCTTTCTAATTTTTGTGGGTCTTTATGCCAATTGCATGTTGTTAGGGACCTCTCTAGTTTGTGATGCCTCCTCGATATAGGTGTATATTGTTATCTGTTATATATATATATATACATATATATATATATATATACATATATATATATATATAATCCAATGTTATTTATGGAGTGAAAAACGTGCTATGATTGATAAATATTTTTAGATTCTTGATATCAACATCTTAGAATAATAGGATGTAAAGAATATTTTGAGTGTTTTTTTGACTTATTTATATGGTATCCAAAGAAAAGATGTATAGGGTTTTTAGAAAAGTTAAGAAAAAAATATGTAAATTATTAGAGTTTTATGTAATAGTGTACGCTTTATTATTTGTATTTAAGTGAGAATAACTTGATTAGGGATCTTATAATTTATCTTATATGATTTTTCATGAATGTAGGTAGGGAATTATCCAATCATGTTAATCTTGCATTGACTTTCTAGTATATTATTTGTTAATTTTTAGATTTTTTATTTTAAATTTTGTTCTTCCTCCCCAATAAAACGAATGCCGCATAAAAGTTAATATGTTGTCCTAGTCCATAAGATCTCTCTAAGTGACAAACTATTTGACAATAGTTAAACATCCGTGAGCAAATTTTTATGTCAAGAATCTAAAATATAAGAAGTGTTTTGGATATTCAGTATTTTAGAATCAATCATTAATGGTACATAATGAGTGACATTGTGAGAACTCAAAACATAGATATCAAATAGTCAACAATAATGTATAATCACTAATGGACACATTCTTTCTAATATGATAAATATCAAATCATAAACCCCACTCTACACCTAAAACACGCATCCAAGTCAACAAAAGGGAGGAGATCGATCCTTGTATCTAACTTGCCCAACAATCTCGTTGAATTAGATCATTGAATGCAAATCTAGCCATTTGTGTTATTGCCATCGGAGCAAACTCGAACTTATCTCTATTATTTTATGGACGAAAGAATTTTTGGATTGCATGAAAACTCTTATAATTGACATCGATGATTAATGAACATTTGGGGAATGATCAGTTGTTAGTCTTAGATGCCAACATTTACATTATACGTCACATCCCCATTTAAGATGGCACTCCAACTACTCCAAAGAAATATGAACGGCGACATGAACTCAACAAGCACGCATAAATAGTCGTCTATTGTTGGAAGAGCCAAAACAAAAAGTCCAAAAGAGTTGGTGCTACTTTAATTTCAATTTCAAGTTGATGACCTCTCCATTTTTTTTTTCTTTGTTTCTTTGTTTGGCAGTCAACAGAGGATACGCACTCTGACTTTGCCATGTCCTTGGTATTGATTTTGACCAATCCCCTAACAATGATTTCTTTCATATGGTGTTTCATGGTTTATATATATCTAATTAATATATATATTTTACACCAATCACTAAAATCTGGAATCAAAGTTTGGTGGTCAAACCATGACTTGAGTAATTAAAAATTTTAATTTTAATTTTATACGAGTTAGATGAGAAAAATAAAATAGATGATCATAATTATGGAGCTTCTATCTGTTCCTTGAATACTTGCCTTTTGCTTGACAGAGAGAGAGAAACCAAATAGAGTTCAATGGTCAAATCGTTGTCTTCTCGTAGATAGAACAAAAAAAAAGAAAAAGGCTTTCGTTTGAGAAGAGAAAAGATTCAATGATTGTTTAGTGAAATTAATTCTGATTACCATGAGTTTTTGATACGTTGATCTAAATATAATACTCTTTGAATTGGATTCTTTTTATGTTCAGTTTTTCTTTCTAATTTTTTGAAACTCATTTAGGTATCTAGTTTTCGTATGATATTTGACTTTGTAATCACATTATTTTATGATAAGATTTGATTTGGTTTACTAGTAGTTTTTTCTTAAAAAATCTTATCTCATGATTTGCTTAGTATTTTATCACTAATTTGATTGTGATAAATTATTTAAAAATATTTAGTGTTAAATTATATTTTATTTAATTTACATAAAAAGGGAAAAGGAAGATTATACTGTTTATTGCTTCTGTAGGGTTAGGACTCTATATTTAATCTTTTCTCGATAAACAAGTCAAATGCCAAATCTATAAATACTTTCATAATTCTAAACTAAACCAAAATAGAGCAAAGGTTTAGTTATGATTCCTCCCCTTACAATGAGAACCATTGATTTTGAATCAAATGAATAATAAAAAAAAAGAGGGAATCAGAATAATTGATTTTGAATCATTTGAAAAAAAAAAGAAAAAAAAGGGGGCTCAAAGTTTTTTGTGTAGTGGATAATACGATAGATTTGAATTTTGTAACCTTAATTCAAATTTAGAGATTTTTTTTTTCGATCTTTTTTTCTTCTCTTTTTCGTTCACTTTTGCCTTGTGGATAGTGTTCATAACTATATTCCTTCTCTTTTTTCACCATAAATCACCTCTTGTTTTTCTTTTTTTTAATCCTCTCTTTCTCCGTTGCTTTGCTCTCTTCCTCACCATTCTAATCTTCGGATGCCACCCAATTCTCACCATTCTATCACTTTGCTCATAGTCCCTCTTATTTAGCTTTTTCGCCTTATAGTTTCTCTTTGTCACCATCTTGATTCTCATCGATGCCCTCCTCTCTTCTCCCCCTTGCCACCACTTTTATTGTTGTAGGCATTCTTACTCTCTATACGCTACTTGTTCATCACCCTTCCTATTGGTCGATCGTCTTATCGATGCCCATTCCTGAGTTGATACTATCATTCTCGATATACTGATTCATAGTTTTAGAATTAGAACATAAATCGATATTTCCAAAAATCGAAACCAACAATTCTAAAACCTCACAAACATGTCTATAAATTTCACTATGATCGACCAACTCACTTAGCCACGTCATTATTAAATCTTAATAAATACGATCTAAGACAATAAAAAGAAGCATTCATTCTATTTACGCAAAGGATGCCCTCTTATTGTTCAATAGACTTACCAATGATTAATCTTAGAAGGTATCTCATGTCAACATCTCACAACAACCAACCTCGATTAAGCCTCGCTGCAGCCCGACAACCAACATCGACGCATCTTATTCGAAGCATGTGAGTTCAAATTCAATATTTTGAGATCACGACGATCAAATTTGACCAAATCCATCACAAATATAAACAAAAACTAAATGCTTCAAATGTATAGCAACCTTAGCTACAATTATTGATATACTATACCTATATAATTGAGATGATGATGATGATGATCCGTGTTCACAGATAAAAAAAAGAGATGTGATATTAACAAAGTGGTAACGTGCGAGAGGAATCCGAAGATATCGATTCCAGTTTTGACTTGCAACTCATTTGGCGAGCAACGCTGTGCTGTCTTCCGAATTAAAAAATCAGGTTCAAGTGCTTCTTCTACCTCGACAACATTCTTGATCGAAGGGGACCTCATGCAGCTCATGTTCTCACTCGTACCGCCATTAACGTGGGTTGACTACCTCCCCTCTCTTCCTCCTCCATACCACCACTCGCTCGATCCTAAGCGCCGTGGGAAAACGATGGATCCGTACTTGCCGACTCCAGCCGCCATTAC
Source organism: Musa itinerans (assembly GCA_001649415.1). Classification (NCBI taxonomy): domain Eukaryota; kingdom Viridiplantae; phylum Streptophyta; class Magnoliopsida; order Zingiberales; family Musaceae; genus Musa; species Musa itinerans. The sequence goes on from LVTN01000376.1 coordinate 121,603, forward strand.
TACTTTAACTGACGTTGAAATTTCGGGTTCGGGTAGAAGCATTCCGACGTAGAGACCATGCAGCGTTCATTGCTATTTATTGGTTTCGGCGTCTCTCACCACCGCCCTGCCTCACGGCTAGTTGTTGAGATTTCATGGCTTCCTCTTCGAGCGTGCCCAGATGGACTCCAAGTCCAAGCCCAGGCCGGCCGCGAGCCACCGCCGACGATGGCTTCAGCTCCGGCGGCGACGATGTGAACTTTCCGTTCGGTGACATTCCCACTCCACCACCTCTGGTGAACCGGAGTCCTCGTCACGACGTCCAGCACGTAACAGAGGAGGTAGGAAACGGAAGCCTTGTGGGCCACGAGGTTTTCCGTGACGCCGGCGAGAGCAAACAAGGCGTTTTCCTCACCTGGGAAGATCTGTGGGTATCGGCGTCGGATCGGAAAGGGAGGCGTGCTTCGATCCTTCGTGGGATCACTGGGTACGCCCGTCCTGGCGAGGTCTTGGCCATAATGGGACCTTCCGGTTGCGGCAAGTCCACCCTTCTCGATGCATTAGCAGGTAACTTGTAGATTCTTTGTTGCTGATTGATTCTTAGATTTAGCGTATTTGCATCTAGTTCGTATGCGAAATCAACTTGCAGGAAGATTGGGATCTGGAGTGAGTCAAAAAGGAGAAATCTTGATCAATGCCCAGAAGCAGAAACTCGCCTTCGGGGCCTCGGTACAGAGCTTTAATCGAAGCCTTATGTTCTTTGTTCTTCCATCTCACTTCTTAGACCATTCCGGTGAAGTGCTGTTCCTCCCTCAGGCTTATGTCACCCAAGAAGATGTGCTCATGACCACGCTAACGGTAAGAGAGGCCGTGTACTACTCCGCGCAGCTGCAGCTGCCGGACTCCATGACGAGGTCCGAGAAGAGGGAGAGAGCAGAGGCGACGATGCGGGAGATGGGGCTGGAAGACGCCGCGGACACGAGAATCGGAGGATGGGCCTTCAAGGGCATCAGCGGCGGCCAGAAGAGGAGAGTCAGCATCTGCATCGAGCTCCTGACGCGGCCTCAGCTGCTGTACCTCGACGAGCCCACGAGCGGGCTCGATAGCGCTGCGTCGTACCATGTCATGAGCCGCATCGCGAGGCTCGCTCGCCGCGAGATTATGACTGTGGTGGCGGCCGTTCACCAGCCGAGCAGCGAGGTGTTCGACCTCTTCCATGGCCTCTGCCTCCTGGCCTACGGCGAGACCGTCTTCTTCGGCCCAGCTTCCACTGCTAATGAGGTAGCATCAGCAAGCCGGTTCAATGTCGAGTTCGTGAGCTTAAAGCGAACAAATCAGTGATGTAACATCGAAGTATGTTGTTCCAGTTCTTTGCTGTGCACGCCTTCCCCTGTCCTCCGCTGACAAATCCTTCCGATCACTATCTTAGGACGATCAACAAAGATTTCGACACGGTCAGTGCCATTTTTTTCCTCTTCCTTTCATCTGCCATTTTCCCCCCATGACAAAACAAGAAGATCCCTACAGGATCTCGAACAAGATCCTGAGTCCAAGACAAGAACCAGCACTGCCGAAGCAATCGAGATCCTCGTGAAGTCTTACAGCTCTTCGGATACCCTGCAGCGTGTCACACGAGAAATAGCAGGGATACATGATTTGGTAATCGAGATGTTGATTAAACCTGGTTCATGTCCGATTCGCAGAGCATGTGAACTCCTTCCATGGCTTTTGCTTGCAGGGAGGAGCCTCGGTGAAGAAGAGGAACCAAGCGAGCTTCCTGGTTCAAACGCTTGTGCTCACGAGACGATCCTTCGTGAACATGTACAGGGACTTGGGCTACTACTGGCTGCGATTTGCCATCTACATCGCGCTTTGCCTCTGCGTGGGCACAATTTACTTTGATGTTGGCCACAGTTTTGGCTCGATTCAAGTAATGTCCACTCCTCGACAAGCGTGTTTAAGAACCTATAAGCTCATGGTCATTCCCTCGTACATGTTGCAGGCGAGAGGGTCCATGCTCATGTTCACGGCTGCTTTCCTAACCTTCATGGCGATCGGAGGCTTCCCCTCTTTCGTAGAAGACATGAAGGTTAGTTCAAATCCTTCCTCCACAAACCACTCAGCCTTGAGATCACAGTGCTCACACTTGGGTTCTTTTGGGATTCAAACAAGATCTTTGGAAGAGAAAGACTGAACGGGCACTACGGCGTGACTGCCTTCACCATTGCGAACACGCTCTCCGCCACCCCGTACTTGGCTCTCATCTCCGTGATCCCAGGGGCCACGGCCTACTACTTGGTCGGCCTGCAGAGGGGGGCGGACCACTTCATCTACTTCGCTCTCGTGCTGTTCATGTGCATGATGCTGGTGGAGGGGCTGATGATGATGGTGGCGAGCGTCGTCCCGGACTTCCTCATGGGCATTATTACCGGAGCAGGGATCCAAGGGGTAATGATGCTCAACGGGGGCTTCTTCCGGCTGCCCCGCGACCTGCCCGGCCCGGTATGGCGCTACCCCATGTACTACGTTGCCTTCCACAAGTACGCCAACCAGGGGTTCTACAAGAACGAGTTCTTGGGGTTGACCTTTCCCAATGAGCAAGCCAGAGGGCCGCCCACCGTCACCGGAGAAGAGATCTTGAGAGACATTTGGCAAGTCGAGATGGGCTACTCCAAGTGGATCGATCTTGCCATCTTGCTTGGCATGGTCGTGCTCTACAGGTTAATGTTCTTAGTCACCCTGAAGATTCTGGAGAAGGTCAAATCCATGGCTTGACCTTCAAAACCCATCTCCATAAATAATTGAACAACAAACATAATAATAACGGGAAAAAGGAAAAAAAAAAAAGTGATCAAACGAAGAGAATATTCTGATACACGTGGCATGCATGAGGGGCCACATGAATAATTCAACTGTCGACGCATTATTGGTACGCCATATGCACTGATTGAATCTTTTAAGCTCGTACACGTCACATGCACTCCAATTATGTAGCTGCCACGACGCAATTCACTCGGAATTCACATGAAGGGATTTTGTTGCATGTGAGTCGTACGTCAATTTCATGTATCCATCATCAAAACGTTCAAGAATATAATTTCCTGATTTAATTCGCACCCCCTCTAGACATGTTTTGTGTATAGGTTCACAAATAATAGAAAAACACCGCACAGGCATTAGAGTCATCAGATGTGGCTGTTGATCCACCACTCAGTAGGTGAAATAATGTTGATATGTGGTAGGTGGGAGTTTGGTAAACTTGATTCCACATGAATTGGTCCACCATTCTTTAATGGGGTTATTTTTCATTTTATTTTTTTAGGAACAAAGAAATCAATATATATCATAGATTTTTTTTGGTGTTTGTATGAAATTAAAATAAAAATCATATCAGGGTCTATTTTTCTAATAATTCTACAAAGTGAGTCTCTGTTGTTCAATTAAGACCGTGTTAAGCTTGACTAGGACTAGAGACTCCCCCCACCACTATGGCTGATTCGCTGAATCATATAAATGACCATCCGCTAAATCTCTCCAATCATAATTTGGGATGTTTGATTTATCATATGATTGTTATTTTTGATTGGTCCAACTTGGTGCAATGTGTTCGGCAAGGTGCACCGAGTCAGGTCAGCCACCAACCACCGTTTAGCGCCATGGGAAGCACGCCACGCCTACGTTGGGGGAGACAACGTGGCTTTTTATTACGCCAAGACAGACCCGTACCCACCTTGCGGTCAATCAGCACGTGCTGTGCGCGTGTCCTTACCTACCCTCGTCACCGCCTCCACCCACCCACCGAACGCTTTGCGGTCCGTCAGTATGCGAGCTCGCTGGGGCCCACGGCGCTTTCGAAGTGGTCACGGAGAAGGTCGCGGCAAATCCGGTACGTGTATGCTGGGTAGTACCAGGATGGTTTTTTTTGGCCTTTTTTTATGACCAATAGTTGGGCTTCCTAACCGAGGCAAATGCGTCATTTAAGTTGATTAGCTTTTCCGGTCGACTTCAAATTTCCACCAAATGATCCTACCATCACGTGGGCCCCGCTTCAATATCCACTCACAAAACGGGTTACTTAATTATTTTGCAGAATGTCAATTAACAGATCAGACTGACTCTTGAGCAGTTCTCGCTTACCTAATTCTACCAATCTGGTGATTGGAACTACATGGGGTCCCTGTGAAGAATTTCCAATTACTGAACAGGTAGAAATCGATGTAAATGTGTTAAAGTTTATAAATTAGCTTATGTTAATTGAGACATTATGGTTTTTCTGCGAAGTTCCCAAAATGCCCTACTGCGACTTCTGATCGGCTCCATCTCGCACCAACCCCGCGCCCTTTCGGGTGCTATAAATCTACCGCTCTCTTCCTCGCTCCTTAGGAAGTGTTGCTCTAACCTAAACGCTTCTCTCTCTAAGCCTCTCTTTCCAGCCGGGGATAGAGAAGAGCTAGAGCCATGGCCCTTGCGAGCAACACCTCCCTCCTCCCCCGACTTCAGCCCCTTCCCTGTTCCTCCGATGCCGCCCAGGCTTACCTACCGTCTCTCGTCCGCGCCGGCCGGAGAAGGGCCTTCGCTCGCCCTATCTCCGCTGTTCACGCCGCTGAGCCTGCTAAGAACCCGATCAAGATCAAGGAACCGGCGCCGATAGCGGAGGCGAAGCCGGGGAAGTGGTCGGTGGAAAGTTGGAAGGCCAAGAAGGCGCTCCAGCAGCCGGAGTACCCGGACAAGGCGGAGCTGGAGTCGGTGCTGCGGACGATCGAGAACTTCCCCCCGATCGTGTTCGCCGGCGAGGCCCGCCACCTAGAGGAGCGCCTCGCCGACGCCGCGCTCGGCAAGGCGTTCCTCCTCCAAGGGGGCGATTGCGCCGAGAGCTTCAAGGAGTTCAACGCCAACAACATTCGGGACACCTTCCGAATCCTCCTCCAGATGGGCGCCGTCCTCATGTTTGGTGGACAGGTGCCCGTCGTCAAGGTAACATCAAGATCCTACCTTTAAGATCGCCTCCGATCTCGCCAGATCTGGTGACTGAAATAAAGATCTCGATCTGGGGGTTTTTGTTTGATTTCATTTGATAGGTGGGGAGAATGGCGGGGCAGTTCGCGAAGCCGAGGTCGGATCCGTTTGAGGAGAAGGATGGGGTGAAGCTGCCTAGCTACAGAGGGGACAACATCAACGGCGACGCGTTCGACGAGAAGTCGCGGATTCCCGACCCGCAGAGGATGATCCGTGCCTACTGCCAGGCGGCGGCGTCGCTCAACCTGCTCCGCGCATTCGCCACAGGTGGCTACGCCGCTATGCAGCGCGTCACGCAGTGGAACCTGGACTTCACCGAGCACAGTGAGCAGGGAGACAGGTACGCGACCATCGAACACTTTTTCTCTATCAATTTATGGCTATGCTGCTGTTTTTTTGCTCATTCTGTTGAGAAACAAATATCATTTTTCCATGGTATATGAACAAATTTCTCACGAATTTTGACTAAATCGTTCGATTTATGATCTGCTTTTTTTTCTTTGGCTATGCTGCCTCCTGTAGATTTGATATTTTTGATGTATATACACTTGCTTGTGCTTGGTTCCTTTTTTCAGTGTCTTCCCATTTGAACTTTTGACAAATTATTCCAGAAGAACTTTTACTATGTTTTCCTTGTTATAACGCTTGATCTTTTATGTACTTTTTGTTGATTCCATCTACTGTGCCTTTTCTCTTCTTGTACCATTTTTAAGAGTATTAGAAATTTAGAGAAAAATGTAAAATTGGATTGTTGCATACTTTGATGTAGGATTGTCTATTGCATTTTTTTTTTCTTGTGTGTGTATCGAGGGAATGAATGGACATGTATTCACGTTTATATATAAAAAATGCTTTCTTCTTTTTCATGACAATTTCGTTCATCTTTCTCTCATCTATCACATAGAAGTCGGTCAATCCTTTGATTATTTCCACTTTCTTTGGGCGGAAAACAAATCTTCGAGAAGTCTACTGATCAATTGTATAATATCACCAACTCTTCTTTGGTGGATTTAGTGTGGTTGGAGCTGAAGTTGTCATGGTGGTTGTTGCTATGTCACTAACAGGTACCAGGAGCTGGCCCACCGGGTGGACGAGGCCCTGGGGTTCATGGCTGCTGCTGGGCTTACCATGGACCATCCTATCATGACCACCACTGAGTTCTGGACCTCCCATGAGTGCCTGCTCCTCCCCTATGAGCAATCTCTCACTCGTGAGGACTCGACCTCTGGCTTCTACTATGATTGCTCTGCCCATTTCCTCTGGGTCGGAGAGCGGACACGCCAACTTGATGGTGCCCATGTCGAGTTTCTTCGTGGCGTTGCCAACCCTCTTGGCATCAAGGTAAGAATAATATTTAGTTGATCTTCTCGTTATAGATGAGGAGTCCATTCTCTCCAGTGCATTTCAGATCGATGACACCAGTCAAACATTCATCTGTTGGAAAGTTAAAATCCATGTTCTTGTGCGGCAACTGGATTGTTTTGCTACTAGTAAAGCTCAAAAAAGAGTTACAAAAGCTCAAACTTTTGAATGCCAGGATCATATTTTACATATCTAGCTCATGCTCGATTGTTCAATTGATATAGGTGAGTGACAAGATGGACCCCAAGGAGCTTGTGAAGCTGATTGAGATCTTAAACCCTCAAAACAAGCCAGGGAGGATCACCATTATAGCAAGGATGGGGGCAGATAAGATGAGAGTGAAACTCCCTCATCTGATTCGGGCAGTCCGGGGAGCTGGACAGATTGTAACCTGGGTCAGTGATCCGATGCACGGGAATACCATCAAAGCCCCTTGTGGTCTCAAGACTCGACCTTTCGACTCAATTCTGGTATATTTTCTTAATCTCCTTCTATTCTATTCCCCACTTGTGATAATGCCAATCCTTTTAGTCAGGAATGTTCATGTTCCTTGGACTACACATAAAGTGGATGCACCAAAAACTTGATATACTCATTTTATTGAAAGTTGAACTTAAATGAGAAAGATCAACTGCTTTGCCATGCCAATCTCCAATACATCCTCTGCTCTGCAATAATAGTTGGGATTAAGTTGGGTTAAAGGGTCGAGTGCTTATCTAGTGCATTTTTCTATTGCCTACTGAACTGCTTTCTTGTTTTATAGTTTGATGAAAAGTCATAAGAGTAGTTGGTGAGTCCAATCTTCATTCAATGTGCAATGTTAGTGGGGCCTGTGATGTATAAAATAAGAGTGTCTTGGATCATTTTCAACAGCTGTAGCTGCATTATTTTGGGTGCTCAATTGCTTTCAGTAGCACTAATCAAAGTTTTACCCATTCCTTAGGCTGAGGTTCGAGCATTCTTTGACGTCCATGAGCAAGAAGGAAGCCATCCAGGAGGTGTGCACCTGGAGATGACCGGCCAGAACGTGACAGAGTGCATCGGTGGATCGCGGACTGTCACATTCGATGACCTGTCCTCGCGCTACCACACCCACTGTGACCCCAGGCTCAATGCCTCCCAGTCTCTTGAGCTGGCCTTCATCATCGCGGAGCGGTTAAGAAAGAGAAGGATCGCATCGACATCCTTCGGTCAGCTCAACTCCTTGCCCACCCTGGGTCTTTGAAGGAGACTAGTATCACAAAAAAAATGCTGGAAGGTCCAGAATTATTCTTTTCTTTCCGGATGTGTTTGTGCTCTGGGTAATCGGATATGAGCTTCATAATGGTGTTATCTTGTGGTTCTTCCCTACTATTTGTGCTACCTATGTACGCCAAAGATAATTGTTTGTTCTTGGCATGAGGATTGAAAAATAAATTATAAAAATCTGTTTGACAAATTCTCTTTGGCTGTCTGCTTTAATGTTATCTTGCTCTCTCCTCTAGTCATTTCTCTTCTCCATCTATCACTTTTTATATAGATATTATATGAATGAGATCATCTCTGCATCTAACTCAGTAAACTCAACGAAAGGATCCTGAAAAAATAATTTTATTTTGTCTGATCCATTGTCCTCCCTATTTTATTCATTTTTTTTCATAATTAATCATTAAATTTGTTCAATCTTAAAAATATCTTTAATTTTCACAAACAAATTATACTCTAAAAAACAAGCTAATTATATATTATTCCTTGTTCTTAGATCCTATTAGTATCATGATTTTTGTATTTAAAAAAATTATATTAAAATTCTTATAGTTCTAAAAATTAAATAAATAATTTTATTTATCTTAATATTGTTAATCGTATTACATCACGATTGATACGAAAACAATGAAAAAAAAGATAATTTTAACATCCATTCTGTTCCAATGATTTTATCAGTAAAAAGATAATTTTAATATTCTGAAAATAAAAGAGATGTTGAAATTATCTTTTTGTTTATTATTTTCGCGTCGATTCAATTTATGATGTCACATGTTATATTTTTCGTCGATGCAACAGACGACGTTAGAACAAATAAAATTATTTATTTCACTTTAAACACTATAAAAATTATAATATAATTTTTTAAATATCAAAATTATGATATTAATAGAAGCATATAGGATAATATATAATTAGCTGCAGGATTTTTACAAGCAAATATTCGAAGTGTCTTCAGTTACAGAGCGTCTTTTTGTACGCCACTCGATCGGTCCGGTCCAAAGTAAAAAATCGGGCCGGTGCTCCACTTAACTTCCCAGGCCCACCCAAGCCTTATCCCCCACCATCGCCACCGCCCCTCGAGCACCGCCCGACTCGCTCCCCAACGTCTTCCTATTTCCCCACCCCATCTCACAACACCGACTCCCTCCCCCCCTAAATTGTAACCCTAATCTTCTCCAGCCCATCCCTCTCCACGCCGCTGAAACAATGGCCACCACCGCCGGATCGGCGGAGCGCCGCCCCGGCCATCCGGCGCTGGCGCCGCGGAAGTCCTCCCCCGGCCAGCCCTGGTCCCACATCGAGACCGCTCACCTGATCGACGCCTACGAGGAGCGGTGGTACGCCCTGAAGCGCGGCCAGCTCAAGGCCCGGCAGTGGGAGGACGTCTCCGCCGCAGTTGCCGGACGCTGCGGTCTCGACGAGCCATCCAAGACGGGCACCCAGTGTCGTCACAAGGTCGAGAAGCTCCGCAAGCGCTACCGCGCCGAGCGCCTCCGCCCCGTCCCCTCCGCCTGGCCCTTCTTTAACCGCATGGAGCGCATGGAGCGCGGGCCCCTCCCTATCACCTTCCGGCCCCCGCCGCCTCCTCCCGCCGCCCAGTCCACCGACGAGGACGAGGACGAGGACGAGGACGACGACGACCATGAGGACGAGGATGAGGACGAGCGGAACAACACCCGAAGCATCAACGGGATTCTTCGGGATTCCAGCTGGAATTCCTCTAGGGTTGCGAGGAGCCTCGTACCTCCCAAAAGGAGAGGTTTTGAGATGGTGGCTGAGGACGAGGAAGAAAACGACGAAGATGAATCAGAGGAGGAGGCAGCGGATGGCGCAGGTGAAGCGGAGGCCTTGTCGCAGATGGCGGCCGTGGTGAGGGGATTCGGCGACCGCTTGGTGCGGATGGAAAAGAGGAGAAGGGAGCTGATGCGGGAGATGAAGAGGGATTGGATGGAGATGGAGACGAAGAGAGCGGAGATGTTGATGGAATCGCAGCGGTGCCTCCTGGAGAAGATAGCCGGTGCTTTCCCATCGGCCAAGAAGCCCAAGAAGTCTCATAATCTATAGGCTGCAACAAAAGGTCATGCAACCTCACGCCCTTGTCCTTGTTGTTTCCTACCTATTAATTACAGTGCTTAGACCACAACAATAAAAACACTATAAATGATCTAAATAGACTCCTAACCTCAATCAAATTAACTACATGCCTAAAAATATGGTATTATAATAGTATATGAGCAATGACAATCAAAAGACACAATATGATGCTACTTACATTGTTTTTCAATAATGTTTTCAGTACCTCGGTGTTTCAATAAAACACTGTAAAGGAGCCAAATGAAAACTCTGTAATAGTTGAAAACCCATAAAAAAACTGGTGAAAAAAATTTGGCAGGAAAACTTTTGGGGGTGGGGGGGGGGGATTTTAGGTATTTTTCAAGTTGGGAAAAGGCAAAAGAGCTACCTTTTGGGAAATACTTAAAATATGAGTATTTTCTAAAGAAATCGTCCTATCTATTTCAATTGTTCTTTTTGTTTCCACTGTCTTTTTCATTCTTTTGGTAACAATGCAGAACGAGAGCTGTTGAGCACAAGGTGACCGATATAGATGTGTGGCATTTAACATTGCTTGGCTAAAATAGAGCCCTCTTTTCACATGCTTTGTTGTCTGCTATCAGGACATGTACTCTTCCCGAAGAAAAGATTATTTCCTTTTTTGTTTTTTTAACAGGGAACTTAATGCAATGATGGTTTAGAAGTGTCATTTCTGAAATCTCACTTAAGTGATTATCTTACTTGAAGGTGTTGTTTCTCAGTATGATATGTACAGAAGACGTGTTACAGGCTGGTCGGTCTCATTTTCCTAATCCTGCAAAGATGGGATAAAGGATTAACCATTTGAAGAAATATATATTTCCTTATTTGGTTGTAGAAAAGAAATTTGGAAGGCCCCTGTTCTTTTTAAGTTGTTATTAGAATGAGTTACACTTCTACCACTAAAAACAAAGAGATCTAGAGCCAAAGAGAGAGCCCAATAACCTTTCCCGGCTTGATTGATTAAAATTTCTCCTGATAGAGTTGTTATTAGAATGAGTTACACTTCTACCACTAAAAACAAAGAGATCTAGAGCCAAAGAGAGAGCCCAATAACCTTTCCCTGCTTGATTGATTAAAATTTCTCCTGATAGAGTAAGTTGACCTCATTGCTTTTCTTATGGTACGACTCTCTACCCGTTCCTTTCGTAGCAAGTCTAGAGAGATGAGAATGGAGGACTGGTGCCAACAATTCATCATGTGAAAAAAGAATATTTTGGACTAGAATCATTGACTATCCTTTTGTTTTATATGTACACACTCCTAACTGCTAACCAAAGTTTTAGACATAGTAACTTTTCTGAAAGTTCATTGGAATACTTTAAAGAAAAGTGAGTTTTTAAATTAGTGACTTCAGTTCTGAGGAAGCAGGAATATACTCGGCAAACGGAAGAAATCTACCATGGGACAGGCAAGAACAAGTTATACAATATATAATGTCCTATTCTTCAAACTGTTATTATCAGTCGTCAGATTCAAAAGTTATGATCTTATAATGTGATCAATGAAATTCTGGACCAATCGATGGATAAGAATTGGCTGATAATGAGTGTAATATGTTTACATTTGTAATTACTGGACTAGGTCTTTTTTGTCTAGCTGACTAGCATCTTGCATGTTAGCAAGGAGATTTCTATGTAAAACTGTTCCTCTTGTTGATAGTTTGACGGTAGGCTGCAAGGCAATGCAGTTTTGCTTAGGCTATATGATAGGTTGGTTTGCCGTGGCCGTGGGGGGGGACAAGTTTTTGCCTATGGTTGTCTTCCTCCTTGGAGAATGGAAATAATCTGGCTCGATATTTCAGTTGTTTAAATGTGTACAAACTATATACTTCAGATCATCTGACTTTGTTATGATAATTGGGTATCCTGTCTCAGATCATTTTTCATTTGTCTTATGAACTACTCATGTTCTTTCAGATATCATCTTGCAGGATTAACATTGTCTGGATACTTTTAATACCCCGATGACTTATATATGCATCCCACCTCTCCTATTTTTGGTGTTGCATGTATTTTTGGTGCTTCTAATTTTTCTGTGATGACATCATGCATAAATGATCTGCGACATTTGACCTGATAACTCTATATTTGTTTTCATCTGGAATCAACAGCACAAGAAAATAGAATTCTGCAGAATTCGGATTTCTCGATACCTCTGTTGGGACTTCAAACAAACAGGATGACTGAAACCCGAGTTTCTCTATTACGATGTCTTTCAACTCTTTAATTGCCAATGCAGATTTTTGTTTGTCAGAATCGAGCTTCCAGCAAGTGTTGGAAGTGGTTAGCTACATCTTATGTTCTGCAATCCACTGAGCTGTGCATTTCTTCAGGTTCTATAGATTTCATATCAGTCCTTGAACTGCACTGAGTGCTCAAGGCAACTGCAGTCTGCTTCTTTGGGAGTTTTGCAGCCAGCATTGACCTTGATGCGATCTTGGATTCAAGAAAACATGTTATACAGGTTTGTCTTACGAGGAGCTTTTAAGTTTTATGCTAATTGTAAGACCAGATGGAGGAGTGACAGAAGGAGATCCAAAAGACTTACTAAAAAGTCTAAATAAAGAGTTAATATATATTTAATTTAACTGAGAATATTATTTTATATTGTCAAGCGATTCATGTGCTTGTCGAGTCTTTGGAACATTGACGATCCTCCGCCTCTCAAAGGGTCATCGAATCGGTTGAGGCTGTCTCATCCACAATCCTTGATGTCATCGCTGTGGTCCACAAGCGTCGAAACCCTGAAATCAGTCTTGGTAGTATTCTGGCGTATCTAAGCCTCCCTTTCTGACGGATCTTACGACGCATCTTGTGACGGCGTCCACTCCTCCATCCTTTCCGAAACCCTAGGTGGAGTTCGCATCACCGACGACGACGATGCGTGCCCCTTGCATGTCTCACCGGCTCTGAAGGCAGTGCAACCGATCGAAATCTCTGCCGGAAAGGATGCCGATTGCTGCCACCGCTGCGTGTGGTCCAAGTCCATTGCGAGCTCTTCGTCCTCGTCGAGCTTACCAGCTTCTCGTTTGCGCAAATCGCGTAAAGTTCGCTCGTTTCGCTGTTTCTCCCACTTCTTGGGAACTTTTCTCGCCGCCCAGGCATTCGGTGCCGCCGCACAAGCCCGCGAATGCCTCATCAGATGCATCTCGGTGGCGGACTGGGGCATCGTTGTCCGGTAATATTAAATCTCCGTCCCAACTATTTCTTGCGGAAAGTTAAAATCGGACAAAGCTTAAAGATTTGATTTTTTCCAGGTGAAGGTGTTCATCGGCGTCCAGACAGGGAGGTCCCGGGGCAGCAAAGCTTGGATCACATTCTTTGGGCTGCTGAAGTACTCTGCGTTGCACCTTCCGCTGTATTTTCGATCTGGTGTCTTGTGAGTTCCGTCCTTCCAGGTGCGTCCAAGCCGTTCCAAGTGTTCCTGGGTAGCAAAGTTGTTTTTCAGTACATTTTGTTGGTTGCGGCGGTGGCGATTGGTAGTTTGATTCGTTGGAGGCAATGGTGGAGGATTTATATGGGGAATGAGACTGGAATGAGTTTTGATTTGATTAGGAGGATTGAAAAGGTGGAGGAGGATCTACGGAGCTCGGTCAAAATAATTAGGGTGCTGTCCAGGCAGCTTGAAAAGCTAGGAATTAAGTTTAGGGTCACTAGGAAGACCTTGAAGGAGCCAATTGCTGAGGTATGCTTGTTCTCTGATTTCAGCTGCAGTTCTTATTTTTCTTACTTGTTTCTTTTCAACTTGTTATCTGAGTTTGAACCTTATCCTGATTTTATCTTGGAAAGATAATTGGCTCTTCTGATATTTGGCTCTTTCATGTCTCTTTGGTGCTTAAGACCATCTCAACATCAGGAACAAATTCAATCTAATCAAGGTTTAAGGTGTTTCTTAGTTTCACTGACCATTAGTCCCTTGTTTTCATGATATATATATGCTGTAATAAGGGAAAATGCAAGGAGATGTTTCTTATACATATTTGTTATGTTGTAACTTTTAGCCAATCTGTTCTGCCTTTATCAAGGATAGTTTGATTGGCTTGGCATGCTAGGAATCGTAGATGTGAAAGGATTAAAGACCATGTGCACTAGATTACATTTCTTAGTTGTTTTGCTAGCTTCTATAATATTTATTTTACATGAGGAAAGGTGACATAGGGTTAGTGTTGGTTGAGAAGCCATTGGAATAAGTAAAAGCATTATCATTTGTTTGCTCTTTTTAAGTTTATCAGCTTCAATCTAAATTTCACACGTAGTTTAAAATAGTGAAAATGCAACTGTAAGAGATATCTGAATTTAGTAAAATTGTGACAAGAATAGCTATGGTACTTCATGGACAAGGGTTATGAAAGGAGGTGAAGAATAATATTTACAGTGGGTTGAATCACTTAGAATACGACTTCAAATATATCTTGCACCAGTAGCTTTTCTGGGAACATCAAAAGAAACGAAACAAAATTGATTGGCTTTCAGACACTCATCTTGTTAATCTTGTGGTCCAAGAATTTTAAACAACTCCAATAGATTAAAACATTTGATCTGTTGTGATACGTATTACTTCACTAATTTTGTGTAATGTTATGCTGCAGACCGCAGCTCTATCACAAAAGAACTCCGAAGCTACTCGGGCACTAGCAATGCAAGAAGATATTCTTGAGAAGGAGCTTAGTGAAATTCAGAAGGTCTTGTTGGCCATGCAGGCAAGTCTCCTCTAGGAAAACTTTTTAAATGTTAGTTCTGTTGATTTTGCAGCACCGAATAAAAAAAATAGAAATAGCAGTAAGCTATGAGAGCGAGAAATTTTATGTTCTCATAATTAAGTCATCCAACCAAATGGGTTACTTTTCCTCCCAACTGTAGAATTTTTGAAGTTTTGATGTTGTGCTATTTAGATAATTGCCTTTTCCTATAGTCAACAATTAGAGTCAGCTTTTGTGCCTTTGGCATTGATATGAGGTAGCACTACTAACTATCAGTATAACATAAATTTGAAATTACTGCCTCATGGTTAGTGACATTGATATGAGGTAGCAGTTAACTATGCTATAGATTGAGACCGATAAAATTCTTCCGTTCAAAATCGAAAAAAAAAACAATGACTCGCAAAAAACCCATATACCCATTAATATGTCACTGTATATGCTGCTACATATGGTCTTAGTCTGCTGATCCAAGTGCTGCTGTTGTGCAATTGCATATGCATGCTTTTGGGGGGTGGCTTTTGAACATTTGCTCCTCTGTGATATTAGACCATCATTGAATTTTTTTCTTTTTTCTCAATTTGACAGAGTCAACCTGGCATTGTATAACATGTAGTACTTATTAAGAACATAAAAAACAGACCAGACCACATCTATTATGGTTTCATTCACAGTTTTATGTATAACATTTAGCAATTTGCTTTATCTCACTATCCTGTCTTGTTATTGCTGTCGCCATTGCATGTAACCCAAACTTAAACATTTGGCTGGACAAAGTTGGTGACTAATTTAGGACCGCATTTTCACCTCATGTTAGAATAATGCAGATTGAATGCTACTAGTGTTGCATTGATAAATTCATGTTGACAACCATGATAGTTATCTTGTGTTCTTGCCCCTAACTTGTTTTCATGTTGTGCTGTGCTATAGGAACAACAACAAAAGCAGCTCGAATTGATCCTTGCAATCGGGAAGGCCGGGAGATTATTAGATAGCAAGAGCGACTTCGTAGGACAAGGTAGAGCGGGAACTAATAGCTCAGTTCCTGAAAAGAAAGAACAAAACAGCCAGCCAGAGTTCCAGTCAGAAAGACATGCTGGGGAAGGCAATGACAGCCTAAGTGCGGCACACCCGGATTTTCTTTTGTAAAGGCTTCAGGAAGACATTTTTTCTTAACATCGCATTGGAGAAAACTAAAATGATTTCCTGTAAAGATGTGTGCGTATGCATATCTAAATACCAATCAGAAGAATCTTGATATGCATCACATCTGTTCAAACTCCTGGATTTTCACTCCAAGGGATAGAATTATAAAGGTCTATCAAAAGATTGAGGTCATTATGCATCTGCGATGCCGAGTTGGATTGTAAAGTGCCAAACACAAGTAAAATCCAGTGCTTTTTTGGTCCTGCCTTTGAGGATGGAGCATTTTGGCTCTCTATTGATGCATTCCTTTGTCTTGGGACTCCCTGGAGACGAGAGGGTGAAGGAAACAATTGATTGATGAATCTTATATAAGGTCAAATAATAATTTCATGATGGTGTATATGAATTTTGGTAACACAGAAATATTATATTTTGGATGCAGCAAATCTATCAAATATGTGTTTTTTTTAAAGGTTACTAGCCCCAGATAATATGCTAAACCATCAAAATCTTTACTGGTATAACTAACATCTTCACCAAATATGAATTTTGTTCATCCTAACTAGTCATATATATCCCTATCAATCAATCAACTAAACAGTGGTTTAATCATAAAAATTTTAAAAATAATAGCAAATTGGATAGTGGTTTATTTGTTAGAGGAATGTACAAAGAAATTTTGAAGGTCAAACGGATTTATTCTTGTGTAGAGTTGTGTGGTTTATCGGGATTTTGGTGAAAATTATTATTTTGTTAGGGAGTTTTACATATCTTTCCTTCTAATATTTATCCCTCTCCAATTTTAATATTATATAATATCTTTATTTGAGATATCAAAATTTTCTAAATATATTTGAAAATGGAATTTAAAATCATTATACGAACGATAAAGTTAAATTAAAAAGAGTAAATATATAAAATATTAATTTTGGAGGGATATATATTAAATTTTGCCTCGTTAACATTTTGTTCCGAGAAAGACTGCCGTCGACATATCTCGTTCGCTGGAAGAGAGAGGAGTGATGGAAGCCCTGCAGAAGCTGGAAAGGGTTCAAAGCCTGCTGTCGTTGATGGAGGCTCGAGGCCTCTCCTCCAGCCATCGAGACGCCGATCGCTTCCTCGCCGACTTTGTTCTCTTTCTGGTTGGTGTCTTTGCATTCCCCACCCTGCTGTGTCTTTCTTTCTCCCCGTTCCCCTTCTTTGTGCCCTTGATTTGGGTCGTCGTCTCGGATCGCGAACCTGTGTCGTGATTCTCTCCACGAATCGTCCGTGAGAGTGTTTTCTCGTGTAATCGACAAAAGAAGAACTTTGAAGAGAAGAATCATATTTGATTCTCTTTTCCCCACTTTATTTATGTTACGGAATATTTTCTCCGAAGTGGTTTTTTCTCTTGCACTTTCTTGGTTGCTGAGTGAACTAGTGATTGGAAAGCCTCTACAAAAGTGCAAATAACAGAAGATTATTTGATTGAATCTTTTTTTCTGTCTTGCAAAACCTAAAAGCTGGGAATAGTAAGGGAAAAATAGGTTCCTTTTTTTGGGCTCTGGTTTGCTTATTGATCCGGTGACTGAAAAGCATAATTTCTTTATGCTGGTTCCTTCCTTGGAAGGGTTTAATGTTGGTTTTTCGGTAGTAATTGCCGTCGAATGCATGACTGTGTGCAGAAATTCTAGCTTGTCTCTGGGGTTAGATCAGAATTTAAGTAGTTTGGTGTTTGGTCTCAATCGCTGATATGAGCTAAGCCGAGAACTTAGCTTACTGTATCATGTCTGGTGATTACAAGTGATCCAAAAGTGATTTGGATGGGTAATGCATGCTGCATATGAATTGATTGTTTTGTGCCTGCCTGTATTGGACATTGCATCTAGAATTAGCTTTGAGAAATAACATCCTTTCAGAAATTAGGTGTCAGTCATGTTTCTACTCTGTACAGATTGTCTGGGTTATTCTTTGTTGGACCCCGGGTCGCACTACTTGAGGACTGGGATTCATTGGCATATTCCTGGCCATAACTTTTAATTGGTCATTTAGTGAATGGGTATTCTTTTTTTTCTGTTACTTTGTTCAACTTGCTATTTCTTTTCCTTGTCAAATTTATTGGTTCTAGTGTCATGTCTAAGTTCGGTGATGGACCTTCAGAACTTCTTGTTTTGTTCTTGGTGAAAAAAATGTGTCAATCACAAACTTTAATAATCCAATTGAGTGTTCACTTTTGCAACTCTTTTCAGTATGATAACTATAGGCAACTGTCAAGTGCTTTTTGAATAGCATATATTTCTTGGAACATAGTGGAACAATAGCAGGTACACTAGACTTGTACTCATAAACAGTATTTTTAAGCTTTACGCAAATGTGGATATCCTTTATAAGTTATATTGTGAATGATGTTTTTATGTTGATAAACAGCTATCACAAATGAGATTTTCTGGAAAACATAATGACAATTCTTGCATTTGAACAATGTGGCATCATGTAGCTGCATCAGATTTGCAGTTTATTCAACCTTAACTGTTCTTGTCATAGTGTTTCGTATACTATTATTCATAAATTATCATCTTGTAGGTTTGTCTGATAGTATGTATTTACGATATGATGAGGAGTTCATGCAGGTGCAACCATGCGGGATTCTCACCATGGAGGACAGATGCAGAATAATTTCTGATTTTTTACCAAAGGTTGAATTTGCTTTGAAGTTTCAGGTTTTGTTCTTTGAGATAATGTTTTCTACTGTTCTCAACTATTCTTTTCATTTAGCAGACTTCATCTGAGGTTCTTGAAGAAGCTTTTATCTTTGCCAATAAGGAAGGCATAGAAAAGAAAGAAAACATTGGATACAATCTGAAATTCCGTTAGTTTTCTCGCTATGATTTTTAACTTAAACTGGACTGCTTGTATTTTTTTTGTACTGCTTCAATATCTTGATAGTGTCTGCAATGAAGTCATTCCTGCCTACCGAATTAAGTAGGAAATTACTGTTTTGCAATGTAATTACCTACTGATAGTATGATAATTACTGAGTCTGTGCATGCCTTTTAATTCTACATTATGAAAATAATGTGCTTTTAACCAAGAAGATGGAAGTATGCTTTCTTTGTTTTTAACCACTTCCACATTGACATTCCAGAGTGATTGACCAGAAAAATAGATATGTGCCCCTAATTATGTCAAAATTTCTTTATGATTCACTTGGGTTTGGTTGATTTTGTTGTCTCAGAACTATTAGTTAGGATGTTAAAAAACTTGATGGTTAATCTTTTTGTTTATAGCAGCGCTTAATGAATTTCGCAAAAATAAAAAATAAAATTAAAACAATCATTATATTTGACTTTCTGAAGATCCCCATATGGATCTACCGCCGAGCCTTGAGAAGCATTCTTTATTTAATTGGAATTTTTTTTTAATACTCTTGATGTAGTTTCACAATGTGTTTTAGTTGCATGATGTGTTCATATAATAAA
This sequence comes from Musa itinerans, assembly GCA_001649415.1. Taxonomy (NCBI): domain Eukaryota; kingdom Viridiplantae; phylum Streptophyta; class Magnoliopsida; order Zingiberales; family Musaceae; genus Musa; species Musa itinerans. The sequence goes on from LVTN01000376.1 coordinate 140,605, forward strand.
ATCTAATTATTTGTTCAGATTGCCAACAGATTCATACTGGGCCTTCGTTGCAGTCTTCTGCAGAAAAAGACCTGGATATTGATTTATCAAAAATCAAAGAAACACCTATGATTGGGCTGGATGCAATGAAACGAGCCAATTCCACCTTGGAGGATTTTGTAAGTTGTTTGTTACCTTAAATTCCTTGATCTTTACCGAACTGGCCATCATGCTGGAACATGATGGTTGTCTGCTCTGATAAGCAAACTTATGTGACTTCTGATGAAGACATAGGATGTGGGGAGAAAGAAGATATGGAAGGAAGAAAGAGATCAGATGTAGGATGAGAACACAGAAAAAAAGGAAGAATATGATTACAATTTACAAAGCCCATGATATTTCTCAGTATATGTCCAATTTATCTAAATGAGGCACTACACCATTTGTATCTGCTGTTCACTTGGATTACTGTTCACTCATGAATAATAGAATCTGAAGATAGTCACCTTCTTTAGCTGCTTTTTATTTGCCTCCCAGAAATGCAAAAAAAAAAAAAAAAATTGACAGATTTAAGCATCAGAGTTAAAAGAGACTAATCTCTATCTAATCAATCTTACCAATAGAAATTGATTCAACAAACCTAAAACCAATTTAAAACCTAACCAGACCAAGTAGGTTTGCTTGAATCCAATCTGCATCTCAAATTTTCGCCAATTTCAATCTGACAACTGTGTCGAGCTACAGCCACTAAAGGGCATAATTTAAAATTGGAACTATTAATAATACGGGTGCCTTGTTGACAATGGTGCATTCTTTTTATTTCAGGACAAGTTTTTGATACTCTCAGTGTTATGTGCCAAGATAGTACTCAAAAAATTTTGTTTTAGACCATAATTTTGACATGGTTTAGTGCTAGAGCTACAAAATACATAGTCTTTGTATTGTTTTGCAGCCTTCATCTGTAAATTTTTTCTGTATTTTCAGAAAAGCTTTATTTACTATAAAAACTTAATATTATTTTTTGTAGGTTGTCCTAATACAGTTTTATAAATTAGCTTACAAATTTTGAAACTTTGAGAAAAAAAGGTATTCTGTTTAAAACAATTTAGTTAAATCACTGGTCTGGTCTTAATAGCATGACTTGCATTCTTGCCTCCATAGAGTATGTTAATGTCTGAAAGTCCTTGTTCATGGCAAAAATTACCTGAATCAAGAGGAAAGTTGTATTATTGTAGAAATTTTGTACATGGTATAATTTGCTGTTGGTTTCAACAAAAAGTGCTTTTGGATATGTTCCTTGTATTCTTATTCAAACACTTCATACATAAAATGTTGTCGATATCAACCTAATACACTTATTGGTAAAATTACAGTGCAGGTCTTATTTTATGTTTCATGGATTGGATGCTAGCAAACCAAGGGAGATATTTAAGTACCTTCCCATTCTGTCCTTCACCGAGAGCTACATATATCAGGTACAGTGATGACCTTGTATGAGCATTTACTAAGTTGAAATGATGAATTCATAAAAAGTTCTATTCTCTTTCTGCAGTTAGACACTTTGAACGAGAAGGCTTTGCATTTATCATCTAAGGTTGCAACATCACCAACAACCGAGTCAAATAATTTGACCCATCTGTGTAATGATGTATGTACCAACACATATTTTGGGAGTGGATGCTTGTTTATTGGCCATTTTACTATTTTAGACTCTTCACTGCTAGTATGGAACTTGTCCAATGCTCTTCTGTGTAGGTTACGTATCATAATGTGAGAAACAATACATATGAATTTTGCAGTGTTGATCCTCTTATTCGCCTTCTACAGTGTGAAGGGCTCTTAAGTGAGCGGTTCGTTACCTTGTCTTGCACCACTCCACTCTTCGTAAATGCAATTTATGTTTAAAATCAAAATTTTCTGACTAAATCTTGTTTATATAGGATAAGAAAAGAGCTTAATTCAGGTATTGAGTACTGGGCACTTGAAAGGAAGTTATGTCATGCATTGTCGGGAAAAAAGAAGGTTGTGTCATCTTTTATTCTTTTTTATATTCATCATTTTTGCTGTCTATTGAATTAAACACAACTCATCAGTCGATGATAATCATATGCTAGGGATCAGATATTTTTCAGAACAAAAAGTCTAGAAACTCGATCATGGTTATTTCTTGGGTGGAAATCCGAAAAATAAGTACTGATAATGCTATGTGCATTGGCCCAAAAATATGCATTAGTTGGAGCCTTGTGCATTAGGTTTACTCTTTATCTCTTGCATTTGTATCTTATGCTTTTCAGCATTTATGAATTTTGAATAAAATCTCTATAATTTAAGTGTCATTTATTTGTTTCATATTTTTTTGTTATAGTATCTGTACCTGTCAGCCTAACTTTATTAATAGAATTTTGTTATTCAGATACTAATGGAAGATATTATGAAAGCAATTCATCTAAAATCCTTTGATTATCGAGTACTGAACCTTTTGTTGTACCAATTGAGAGGCCAAGAGGTAGATTTCTTTACAATTCCTAGTGCATAATTAACTTTATTTTTGCTGCTCTGCATTTTGACTCCAGTGATTAAACTTGTAACTGTAGTTTCATGTTTTTATTTTATCATAACATTCCATTTGGCAATCTGTTTTTTTTTTCCTGGTTTATTTTCATGTAACAACCTATCAGAATTTTGAGAAGGACGGATAAGTCTGATTGTCATTTGGGATCAAAGAGGAATAAACAGGAGCTCTACAGCTTATGTAGATGTTCGCTGTCAAAATGGATGAAGGACAATGCTATCTTGTATCTACTTATAGAAGCTGACATTTGAATTTATTTGGGCTCCCATTTCAAGTTACTTATAGCTGTAAAGTACTCCACGGGCACTCACACATTAAGACTTGGAATTTTGACACGACCAACACTATGGCAAGAGAGCATGGATTCACCCTATTCTTTGTCCTGCAGTGTGGTAGGTACTGTTTGTGTACCGAGCCTAAATCATGGCGAAACTTTGTCTAAAATGCTTATCTAGTTAGATTAATGTCTTCTATAGGAAATATTGTTGGAAATTTGTCATAAAATGTTATGTTGTTCAGAAATAGAAACTATATTAAAATATATTTTACCTTTCTAGTGGATTTTTGTAGTTTTCAGTAACCTACATTAGGCTGGTTGACAAAATAAACAAATTTATTGGTTTTGTAGCTCTTTAATATAATGTGTTCTTAACATGTTCATTGTCATGTAAATTGGGGAGAGCTTTTAGGGATGATTTTTTCTTTTTATTTTTTTTTATGTAAACCGCTATAAATTGGTATTATCTGCAAGATTGATCACTCACTTAGAAGATTTCACTGCTTTCTGATTCATCGAATATATTGCTAGTAGTGGTTCTTCTTTTGTTGTTATATAAGAAATCGATCTGCACATTTCTTGTTCACTCCCACACTAAAATGACTGCCTTTATCATTTTTTAAGGTTAATGAGCTACATATGGAGTTTCTATCAGTTTCAGAGTTTCTAGTTGAGATCGCAGATGATTTGTAAGTATAAGTTTTGTTAAGTACATCAACCAGCCTTGTAAGTCTGGTCTGTTTGATTATTTGTTTACTTATCACCTGTCCAAAATGGCAATTTAAAATGTTGATGAATTGGCAAAGTTAATTGTTGTTAGCCTAGTCACATGCTTTTGATGCCTTCTCTTAATGCTGCATAGGCTACAATGAAGTTGCACATTAGTTCCTTAGATGACCCATTTACTGCTGCCTATGCCAAGTATTAGTGCTACAATGGCTAATTGGATGTTGGTGCATTATATTTCCACTATGATGACTATTTAATAAATTTTCAATTACTGAAGTTCCATCGGTGCCTGCAGTTGGTTTGATGTTGAGTGATAGGTTCACCTTCCAAAAGCCTACACGAACTCGACAAGAGCTAATTACATAATATCCCCTGTAATTAGTTATATTTAGTATTCTAATTCTTATATTTTAAAAAGTCACATTGAGATCTCTATAATTACGAAAGTGAAACATCTAGTTCTATTTACGCTTACGTCATCAATTTTATTAATGGAAATATGAAAACAAAAGGTAAGAAGGTAATTTTAACGTTCCAGTTGGTGATGGTTGACGATATTGGCGGTGGAGAATGACAACGCCACTGGGGCCGCGAGTGGCTGTTGTAGATGAGGAGAGCAACGACGAGAGGTGAGGTTCGCTCGGCAACTGTGTCGACGTTGACACAATTACCGAGCAGTGAAAGAGCCGCCAATGCAAATGTCGAGCGGCGTCACTCTGCATCTACATCGGTATCGATGCAGATGCATAGTGGCCCTCACTTCTCGCTGCCACTCTCCTCATCCATAACAGCCACTCGTGGTCCCCAGCGGCATCGTCGTCCACCACCACTGACGCTATCAGCTACCACCAATTAGAACGTTAAAGGTAATCTATAATTAGCTCACTCGGCCACTATGGTACTTATTAAAGCTGATTAAAACCAAACTAAATATATTTGTACCTTCAGATCAACTAGAGTTCAGGTCCTACACCTCATTAGATGTTTCTCCCGGTCACCCTTATTCATCTTTGTGAACAGAAGGATGCATGCATGGGGATGATTGTAGGGGTAAGCATATGTGTGTTAAATTCATTCACTTTGTGGAGCTTTTGATTGCAATGTGTCAGAGGCACTCTTTATATAAGTATCTAGCTTCCAATCTCATGCTCAAACTACTCGTCGTTACACTGAGCAGGATATTAAAATTTTTTAATCTAAATTTGGATTTTGCTTGCTAACTTAACGCTGTTATCTTATTTGGTTATGTGCACCTACAATGATTCCAATTGTCACACAGAAACTAAACTTTCTTAATCCCTAACAGCAGTCGTTTTTCTTCCTTTATCATGAGACACCATACTGGTGACTAATGACAAATTCAATTTGTTGTAGGTATGACTATGAGGTGCGTTTCCTATCGCCAGATTGTGTTTGAAGCGCATCAGCATGTTATGATGATGATATTTGGTTGCACGCTTGTTGCATATTTAGGATGATGTCGTAGAAAACAGCTTCAACATATTACGTATGTTTGTGGGGGTTTATGGAGCTTCAACAGCACCGAGTATGTTGGTGAGTATAGCACTCTTTTTAAAGCCAATTACAGCTCCAGTGGAATAAGGTGCATCTTGTAGCATAGACTCTAAGTTTCCATGGCATCTCATATGTGAAAATTGACATCATCATATTATCAGGAGTAGGTTCATTTTCTGTAAGAATGAGCAAGTTCTCCTAGGTCAGTACTAGAGATGTGTGCACTCAAAAGAATGTTGATAATGATCACCATAAACCGAAAAAGAGTCAATTATAGCATTTTACGCACTATTCCAACTTCTTTTGCCAGGCAAAATGCATCACCGAAGCTGAAGAAAAATATGAGCGCCTCATAAGGACTTTGGATCCTGAATTGTCATCAAGTTATAGGAGAAGATGTGAAGAAGCTACAAGAGAAGGTAAGTTTTTTTTTTTTTTTTTTGTCCTGCTTCAATGTGCGTAATAATAAATCTTGTGGAGTTTTCGCTAAGTCGATGTTAATATAAACCTTTTTATTCCCTCTAGGAGGGGCGACTTCTGGACATGCATTTGGTACATGGAATATACCTCCAGTAATCGGTGATGAGGAATCCTTCAGAATGGAAAGGTGAAAACAAGATGCCACTGTCGCATAGTTTGTTGATTCGCTTGCCTCGGTGTGTGCAAAAAGCATGTCAAGGAACATGGATACTGCTGCTGCTGCTGCTACTCACCAACAGAAACAACTTCCTCTGTTGATGTCAAACTTTCATTTCTTGGGGGGCTTACACTCGATCCTAAACACCACAAGGCTAGCATGACGATGATGATTCTACTTCCGAGTAACGCCCTACAAACCTACGACGTGAGTTGACTCCCCACTTCGTATCGACTATTATCAGAGTTTATCGGCTCGGATAAGCTCTCTGTGTACTCTATGTGTCTTGCATTATCTTTCCTTCATTACTAGGATAAAATCATCAAGCATGCTCTCAATTTAGTTTTGTAAGATTTTTCACCGAATTGAACTTGAATCAAGGTTAGCTTTGCATAACAGTAATTAAACTTTTTATTTCCTAAATATAAATTTAAATGAGAAAAATATAAAAAATACTAATTTGAGATTGATACCATAAAATTTATTAATTTAAGAGTGATATATATATTTATGTAATATTTTTGTAAGAATATTAATGTCAATTGAAGATTCTAACATCACTACTTGATAGCCAATTGATGAAGATTGATTTCTTGTTTTAGAGAGAGAGGTCTAAGTTTGACAATTGTGGCACCTCGTTAAGTGCATAAAACCCTAGAAGGCCATTTTAGCTTCCAAAACTTGAAGTTGAACCTTTATATATGGCTCTTAAGAACAACTCAAGAATACATACAGTGACAGCTGGAAACACAACTCTTAAAGAGTGCTGAATCATAGGGCAAGTAAAAAGCCAATCTAGTCATCGGGAAACCGTGATGAAGGTCAAGTAAAGCTCTGTCAAATTGAGTTGAGTTCTACTCTCACTTCTGTGGCTCCCCGTCCAAAATGCAGTGCTTCAGAGACCAAATAGTAGCAAGAATGCCGGCACTCCAAACTGAACTTAGATTTGGTGTCACAATGTATAGCAGTGCGAGACAGAATCCATCAAACAAGACACAAAAGTGCTGTTGAATTGTTCTTGGGCTCAAGAACAGCCTGGGTTTGATTATTACAAAGCCAGACACACCTTGCAGAGAGAAGTAAGTGTTGTTCTACAGATGTGGCCAAGATAAAAGTCACTGATATGCAGTATTTAGCATTCCCTCACCGTGCTATTAAGAAAAGGAAACCTTAAGCTGCTAGATACGAACAAGGCTGAAGCAGTATAAGATTAAACGGGTAGACCAAAATCGATATGGATATTTTACATAATTATATCCTTTTTCATTCGTGATCCAAACAAAAGAGCAGCAGTAAATGAAATCAATAAAAGGAAAACAAAATTACTGGATGCTGCAAAGCAACAAGTCATACGATCAACTTACATAAATGCTATCAGGTGCCAGGAAAACCAAGGGACGTCAACCTACACATTTTAAAGCCTCGTGAAGATGACGACTTCACTCCCTGGAAAGTTGGCAGACGAATAAAAAAGCATCACAGATCAGAGTTATGATAGTATATTGCTCGTTAACAAGAAACCAGATATATTTACAACACAGAGTTGCCTAGGCATAGAGATCACACTTAACTTGAGAACCACCTACTGTTGGCATATCAACTTCTTACAGTACATAGCAAAAGTAAAACAAAGCGGTAGACATTGAATGAGCTGCAACAAAAAGAGAAGACGGATTTGTTGTCATCTTCCGCTAGATGGGTGAAAGCTTTAATTTTCGATATGGAATGCAGAGGTAGACATAAGTAGTCTTTTATATCAATAACAAGGAAAGGCCTAAGTAGGTTTTAAGGTTGAGGTTTCGAATCCTTTTACAACATTATTTTTGTTAAGGTGCTACCTAGCTTGGCTGGTAAAGACTCATCCCAATGACCCACCCGCCTTCACCACTTCTGTTTACCAAAAAAACCAAATAAGTGTTGCAAAATTTCTCACTCCATTGTCCATTTTATGAAATAGCTTAGCTGGTAAAGACTCATCGCAATGGCGTATGATCAAAACCCACCTTCACCACTTTCTCTTTACCAAAAAAATCAGGGAAATGAGTGTTGCAAAATTTCTCACTCCATTGTCCATTTTATCAAATAGTCTGGTTGGTAAAGACTCATCGCAATGGCGTATAATCAAAACCCACCTTCACCACTTTCTCTTTACCAAAAAAAACCAGGGAAATAAGTGTTGCAAAATTTCTCACTCCATTGTCCATTTTATCAAATAGTCTGGCTGGTAAAGACTCATCGCAATGGCGTATGATCAAAACCCACCTTCACCGCTTTCTCTTTACCAAAAAAACCAAGGAAATAAGTGTTGCAAAATTTCTCACTCCATTGTCCATTTTATCAAATAGTCTGGCTGGTAAAGACTCATCGCAATGGCGTATGATCAAAACCCACCTTCACCGCTTTCTCTTTACCAAAAAAACCAAGGAAATAAGTGTTGCAAAATTTCTCACTCCATTGTCCATTTTATCAAATAACTTAGCTAGTGAAAACTCATCGTAATGGCCTATAATCAAAACCCACCTTCACCATTTTCTTTTTACCAAAAAATCCAAGGAAATAAGTGTTGCAGAATTTCTCATTCCATTGTCCATTTTATCAAATAGCTTAGCTGGTAAAGACTCATCGCAATGGCGAATAATCAAAACCCACCTTCACCACTTTCTCTTTACCAAAAAATCCAAGGAAATAAGTGTTGCAAAATTTCTCACTCCATTGTGCGTTTTATCAAATATACAATTCCATCGTTCGGTTAAAACTCATCAATGTGACACAAATTCAGCCAAAAGTTTGTAATAGATTTCAAAATTCAGCCAAAAGTTTGTAATAGATTTCAAAATTTCCACATAACGCATAAATTATTTTTGACATTAATAATATACAAATCTATGAAGCTTTTAATTGGCACACAAAACCTTGCAGGTTGGGTTGGAGAAATCACTGTGAAATTTCTTACAGTTTCATCCTCGTGCCTTCTTCTACGGTACATTGTGACTTTAATGGAGATTTTTGAATTAATTGTCTAGGCATCCTCATGGTCTTTAAATTTCTAATATTCCCTTTTTATATTCCTAAAACCCTTGATCTTCCAGTTAGATTATTCAGGGCTGTGAATCAGAATGTAGAACATGAAGGAATCAAATATTGCTACAAGAATAGAAACCTAAATCACACACCAATTTAAAACGAAGTTTATGAACCAGATGAAAAGAGAGACTTGACATTTTATATACCACCATGCCAAAGGGATGAATATGGACATACCATTTGATGAGCCATCCAAAGAGGAAATGTTGCATGATAGGCACCTTCTCGAGGACCTCAGCCTTGTACATCTTCAGCATCCCGCTGTTCACCTTGCTCCAGTTGGGCACCCCACTGATATCATCAAGCATGGGCGAGTGCTCCGCGAACACCCCCTTCTTCACCTTCTTCACGAAGGCCACGCATGCCAAATACATGTAATCGTTGGAGAAGTTGTCGAGAATGTCCTGGTTGTGGATTGACTTGGGCTTCATGTACTTGTGATCGATCAGCTGTGCCGAGCCAAAGATGAAGGGAAGGAAGTGGTAATCATCAAGCCCCCACACGCCGTGCGACCCAGCTGGCTCGAGGGAGTAGGTGATCTGAAGCCTCCGCATGAGGTCGAGGTAGGTAGCGAACACCCTAAGCACAAGGGCCGGGTAGTCGTCCTCCTTGATGAGGCCGAGGCGGGCGAGGCAATAGAGGAAGGCGGCGAAGTTGGTCTCGTGGCCGGTGCCGTAGTCAATGCGGTAGGCGTTGCCAAAGGAGTCAAGAAGGTAGGGAAGGAGCTCATCGGCGGCGGGGTGGAGCTCGTCTGAGGGGGGAAAAAGGGCGACGACAAGGCCGTGGCCCTCGTCGGTGAGGCGGGCGTGCCAGGACCGATAGGCGGGGTTGCCGTAGCGGGACGCGTGGGGGAGAGGGGGAATCTCGTCGATCCAGAGGGCGAGGGTGTGGAGGAGCGATAGGAGGCCGGAGAGGGGAGCGGGGAGCGGAGAGGGGATCGGATCGGAGAGTTTGCGGCCGCGGACGGAGCTGGAGAGGGCGGCGACGAAGCCGACGAAATGACGGCCGGCTTCGGAGGAGTGGAAGCGGCGGATGTCGTCGGGGGAGGAGATGCGCTTGGACGGGATCTCGAAGCGGTATGGGGGCTCGGCTGGGGGAACGGGGAGGGGCTGGGGGACGGGGGCGAGGACGATCGAGGCGGTGGGGGGGGG